>OX637354.1:3466854-3903001 GCA_951799405.1 Agapetus fuscipes | reverse complement strand
GACCCCTTCTTTGGATTTTGACCTTTAGGGGCCCAAAAATACAGATTGTGAAAATTTGTAATTTCGTCTCGGTCAAAGTTAGATTCATCGGTCCACAATGTTTTTTTTAGATACTCAGGGTTGAGAAGAGTTTAGAGAGAGGATTGTAGCAGCTGCCCAACAGATAAAATATGGGCTATTATCGCGAGTAACTTTGAGTGAAGTCTGTTGCAGGCTTCGTGCTTGCATTCGTAACGCGGGAAGGCAATTTGAGCAAAATTTGTGATTTTTCCATGTAAGTACACTTTGAAATTTTCTTATTTTATTATTTTAACTTATTTTTAACTTATTTTAGCTTTTTTAACAGTAATTATAAGAGTTTACTAATTTTCTCCAGACGAATATTTTTTTTTAATAAAACTCACATTTCCCCTTTTGCGTGTTTAAAAAAGGTTTTTTTTGCAAATTTGTTGTAAAAGTTCAAACATTTGCACTATTTTTGAAAGCTTATGAGTTGAGGAAGTTATTCCTGCAGTTTGTACGCCAAGTGTCTTATAATTTTTTTGAGTTATCCTCTTTGCATTGAAAAAATTATAAAAAAACAAAAAATAAATTTGGGGTTGAAAACCTTTTATTTTGGAGGGTTTCGGATTTTTTTACATAAATTTTAGTTTTCAGTAGTTACTCATTTATCAGCTATAAGAAAAACACTTATTTGTTGCAAAAAATTAAGAAAATTTCCCACAATCATAAGTTTTAGGTCGAAAAATGGTCAATTTTCAAAAAAACCTAAAAATTGAAATAACTCGAAGATGTGTGATTTTCGACCCCTAGTTAACTGAGTCAAAAATGTTGCAAATAGACCCTAGTATAACCCCTTTCAAGGAATAGGTCGAATTACCAGTCACCCTGTATATTCCTTGACTTATAGGTTGGTATGCGGCTGACCACCCATACTGTAAAAAATGGTTCTTTTTGCCAATGTCCCCCCTGTTTCAGGGAAGGTCGGCAAGAGTTGCAGGGCTTATGTTCATTTGAGATTGGGTTTTATATTATAGGTCCACATGCGGCATGTGTAAGCGCGAAATTATACATGTCTGCTTGTGGGAATGCGTTTAATATGAATCTTAAATGATATATATCTTTGCAACTTAGATTTAGATCTGTTTGTTGTGGAACTCCCTCCTGTGATGCAGAAGACCAGCTGTTCTTCCATCTTTTGGGAGGGCGACCTGGTAGACGCTGGCCGTCCGGTATCTCCTGTGCCGCAACTCAGGCTATCCTTCCTTCGTTCGAATGCGATCTGTATGGTCCCTCCAGAACCGTCTCGCGAAATTATACATGTCTGCTTATGGGAATGCGTTTAATATGAATCTCAAATGATACAAATCTTTGCAACTTAGATTTAGATTACATATAGATATAAGTCATTAAGATTTTATATTGATTCATAATTTGTACTTTGACTTTCACTGTGTGAAACGCTAAACCTTAAAATATAAATAGCTAACTTACCTAGCTAGCTAGATAGCTTAGAAGCTTTGGCCATCTCTACTGACATGGAGACAGTGCTTCAGCTACCGTTGTAGTTACAGAATAAAGTCTGCACATTTCTAAATGTTAAAAAAGTCGTAGTTAACGTCGAACGGCTAAGGTAGAGGATAACTAATAATTTGTGATTGTTTTCATGGATGTGTGATGTTTGAACATTGAGAAAAAAAATATTTTGAATATCACCGACCGGTCCGTAGTCCATGTGGTAACACTTCGGACTCGTAACTGGAAGGTCGTGGGTTCGAATCCCGGCGGAGCAGAAAAAATATAGCATTTATATTTTCAAATTTGCACTTCGCTGGGATGAAAAATTCATAAACCTTTACCAAAGACCGGTCATCAAAAGGTCCATCCAGCCTTACAACAACTGGGTCTTGCTTGAGAATTGGCGCTTTCTACAGCGACGACCAAGCTCGCAGAGGGCCCTTGAGGTGTGATACACACTTTCGTGTGTACAGCGCTCACCAAATAAATCATCCTACGCAACGCAACTAATTAATCTAAATTAATCCTTATATTATTATTATTTATTTTAACTAATAATTTGTTATTGTTTTCATGGATGTGTGATGTTTGAACATTGAGAAAAAAACATTTTTTGAATATCAGTACCCTTAGTACGAGTTGCAAAACTTGAGTAAATTAAAGCTTACGGAAAGTATTAAAGAGTGATTTTTCCCAAAATCTGCCGTGTTTGTTTCTTACACTTTATGGTCTTAGCAAAAGAGTTACAGTGATGAAGAAAATTAAGTTCAAACAAACAAAAACTGCAGATTTTGGGAAAACCCACTCTTTAATACTTTCCGTAAACTTTACTTTACTCAAGTTTTGCAACTCGTACTCAGGGTACAGAGCTTACAAAACGTTTCAACTGCATTGCTTACAATACCGGCTCTACACTGGAATACCGGTTACTTCCAACACCTATTCAGTCGCTACATACAATTTAATAATGCTATTATCTGCTAGTCGATAAATCATTTTAGACTCCTCCCCCGCTATCTTCTTTACCTGGCCTTTTCCTGCGAGACCATGGTCGCGGCGCTGGTATAGAGACCATGGACGGTCCGCGACCATTAAAGATGTACAATAATTATACCGGAGTTTGTTCTTGCGGCCCAAACAACATGGCGGCTGAACGCCGATGAGAATATTAACGTCACTACCTACATGGCTTTTTTGTTATCCCGGGTTCCTAACAGGGATGGATCTTGCACATCACTATTACAAAATTAAGTCCGGTCGATAGCTCAGGTGGTAGAGTGCTTGCATTCCATGCCGAAAGCTCGGGTTCGAATCACACCGAGGGTGTCAGAAATGATTTCCCGTTTCAGTGTTTATTTCAAACCCCAAAATAAAATGCCGGCAAGGTTTACTCAGCCTTCACAAGAAATGAGTAGATATCAGCACTCTCGGGAGCTGGGAAACCTCCACTTCAACTGAAGTGGTTGGCGTAAGGCCGGCCCCCTTACCTGTAAAAATAAATAGGTTCAACTTGCCACATGCGACTCCTTCGGGGATAACGCGGCAAGAAGTTACACTAAATGTGTAGCTTAGTTGCGTTTTTTTGCGTTGCTAATACGACAAATGCACAATCTAAAATCGCAGTTGCTAAGATAAATTCACGTGTAAGATTCTTATTACAGGCATTCTCACTTACATTTAACAAATCGTTTTTGTGTTCTTTCGGGTTTGACCATGTTTTATTTGCAGCTCCTACATCTGCCGACGTTTCGCTTTCACGAGCAGAAAGCATCCTCAAGGCGAGTTATCAAAAATCTTTAGTTGAAGTGGGGGTTACCAGCTCCCTAGGTGGCTGGTTCTCATTTTTGAGTACCTACCTACACCTTGCCGATATTTATTTTGGGTTTGAAATAAACAACGAAACGGGAAACCATTTCAGACACCCTCGGCGGGGATCGAACCCTTGCTCTCATATATAATGCAAGCATTCTACCAACTGAGCCAACGACCAGACTTTTTACGAGCTTTGTCGTCGCTACAAAACGTCAATTCTCAAAGCTGGATGCACCTTTGTTTACCGGTATTTGGTAAAGGCAATGAAATTTTCAACCCAACGAAGAGGATTTCTGAAAATATAAACGGTAAATAATTAGTGCTCCACGGGGATTCGAACCCACGACCTTCCATTTACGATTCCGAAGCTTTACTACTAGACTACGGACCGGTCAAGCATTAGATATTAGTAAAACTAGTAAAGCATACTTGTATTACCGATTAAGAACCTTGAAAGCTGATTTTCAAGTGTTTTTTTTTTTCTATAAACTGAAAATGTAATTCAATCCTCATAACACTAGGGGTGTCCAGAGCCTCTGCAGAATTGTCTTCACTACTTCCCATCCATGCATATCTACACAGCAAAAAAAATCTTTCAACTTCGAATCGAAAACAAGTAAAGAGACATGGATTCGGTTCTGTCGGACCTTCCCCGTCCGTACATAATTGACTGTTTGGCTCCACGAGCGTTCTCTTAGCGTTGTTTATGTTGATGGGTCCTCCGCCATCTTGGACCTTGGGCCTTTTAGCCGCACCGACACGCTTAGGCGGGACCCACAGTGGGAGATATGTAAAAACAGACCCTCTGCCAAGGTTTCAAAACACCTGGGAATCCAACCGCCAATAAAGTTTTGCTAGTGTCAAGATAAAAAAAAATTAAAACTTCTTTGACCGATCCGTAGTCTAGTGGTTTACACGTCCAAGGTCGTGGGTTCGAATCCTCGCGGAGCCCCAAAAAATGACAAATGTGCTCTTTTGTCGTGTATGATCCTTAATTTATAGGTTGGTATGCGGCTGACCCCCCATGCTGTAAAAATGGTTCACTTTGCCAATGTCACCCCTGTCTCAGGGAAGGAAGGCAAGAGTTGCAGGGTGTATGTCCATTTGAGATTTGGTTTTTATGTTGTAGGTTCACATGCGGCATGTGCAAGCGCGAACTTGTACGAGTCTGGTTGTGAAAATTGACTTCCTTGACCGATCCGTAGTCAAGTGGTCAACACATCGGAATCAAGATTGGAAGGTCGTGGGTTCGAATCCTGGCGGAGCCCCAAAAAATTACCATTTTTATTTTCAAATGTGCTCTTTCCTGTGTTGAAAAATTCATAAACCTTTACCAAAGACCGGTCAACACACCAACTACGTATTGCTTGAAAATTGGCGCTTTGAAGCGTTGACCAAGCTCGTAAAAAGACCAGTCGATAGCTCAGTTAGTAGAATGCTTGCATTCCATGCCGAGAGTGAGAGTTCGATCCTCACCGAGGGTGACAGAAATGATTTCCCGTATCGGTGTGTATTTCAAACCCAAAATAAATGCAAGTAAGGTTTATTCAGCCTTCACAAGAAATGAAGACCAGCCCCGTGAAGCCGGCACCCTTACCCTTAAAAAAATAGGTCCGAATCGCGACATACGATCCCTTCGGTGATAACTCAGCACGTGTTGAATTTTCACTGCCGGACAACAAACAAGCTTTCATAAAGCTCTTGAGGTGTGATTTACACAATAGCAGCACTCACCTAATGAATGAAACTTTAATTAATTAATTTATTTTTATTGTAAGCCCGGCTTTACTCAAAGTGCCAACACTAACCGCGTTATTTTTTAAGACTAAGCTTGCGCACTACTCGCGTGTGAGAGTGTAAATGTTAGACTGTGTAAATACGGTGACAGGATATAACAGCACAGTGGCAAAACAACACGTGACATTACATCACAATGACAAAACAACACAAGGACAAAACATCATATGACAAAAACTCACATACCACAAACAGAAGATACCATTTACAGCACATGAAAAAACATTATGTTCCTTTTGCCGTTTTTGGTATCTACTTTTGTTTTGCGTTATGTGACGTTTTGTCATTGTGATGTTCTTTCATGTGATGTTTTGTCATTGTGATGTTCTTTCATGTGATGTTTTGTCATTGTGATGTTCTTTCATGTGATGTTTTGTCATTGTGATGTACTTTCATGTGATGTTTTGTCATTGTGATGTTCTTTCATGTGATGTTTTGTCATTGTTATGTACTTTCATGTGATGTATTGTCATTGTGATGTACTTTCATGTGATGTTTTGTCATTGTGATGTACTTTCATGTGATCTTTTGTCATTGTGATGTACTTTCCTGTGATGTTTTGTCATTGTTATGTACTTTCATGTGATGTATTGTCATTGTGATGTACTTTCATGTGATGTTTTGTCATTGTGATGTACTTTCCTGTGATGTTTTGTCATTGTGATGTACTTTCATGTGATGTTTTGTCATTGTTATGTATTGTTATTGTGATGTACTTTCATGTGATGTTTTGTCATTGTGATGTACTTTCATGTGATCTTTTGTCATTGTGATGTACTTTCCTGTGATGTTTTGTCATTGTGATGTAGGTACTTTCATGTGATGTTTTGTCATTGTTATGTATTGTTATTGTGATGTACTTTCATGTGATGTATTGTCGTTGTGATGTACTTTCATGTGATGTATTGTCATTGTGATGTACTTTCATGTGATGTTTTGTCATTGTGATGTTTTGTCATTGTTATGTATTGTCATTGTGATGTACATTCCTGTGAAATTTTATCATTGTGATATAATGTCATGCGATATTTTGCCATGTGATGTTTTTTCATGTGCCGTTTATGGTATATTCTGTTGTAGGCATGCGTTATTTTGTCACGTGATGTTATATCATTGTGATGTTACGTCATGTGATGTTTTGTCACTGTGCCGTTCTCGCATGGAACCTGCAAACACACTGCTCGACTTGCATTACACTGCCTCGGCCTACATTTACACTGTCTGGACTTACATTTACACTGTCAGGGCTTACACTCACACTGTCCGTGTTACAACTGAATTGAGCTCCGGGCATGACAATGTGTAAATGACTGCTGTCTTGTCACCCCGCCCAGCGCAACACTGATCACTGCAGAGCGGACACTGGACATATCTGGACATCGAGAGGTTTTTGCTTTACACTCTGACATACTCATCCCATACACGACCAGGGTGTTCACTGCTCACATTCCTCTTAAAATAACAGTCACTTTCTTGATACAATGGACTCAATTTTTTTCAAATCTGCAATTTTTTCCTCGGCGAGCAAACGTCAGTCTTGTATCATGGGACTGCCGTCCTTAGCAATCAATAATCAAATTAATAATGTAAACTTTGAGTTTTATTTTTATATTATTAATTTAAAAAGAATCTTTATAATGTCAATACACAAACCAAAATATTAAATAGGAGTTTTTGAGGAGATTGTGAAAGAATGGGATATACAAAGTGAGGGTAAAAGAAGAAAATGCATGACAAAGGTGATGGATATGAATGAATTGAAAGAGGTATGTCAGGATAGGAAAAAATGGAGGCAACTCTGCAGAGGCTCTGGCCACCCCTAGCGGAATAGCAACAGAGTTACAGTTACAGTTTTAGGCTTACATGGCCGGCTGATGATGCTGGAGAGATGTTTTCCGGGATCTGTCGCCGTGGTCTGTGGGAGCTGGAGCTTTCGGAAGTTTTGCTATTGTCTACGATGGGCTTCTTCAGCGTGAAAGTGAAATGATGAAGGTGATCTTGATAAAACTGTCACTTTCGCGCTAAAGAAACCCATCGTAGACATGGGCGTCACGTAGGTACAGAAGCTCCAGCTGGAATAGATCACGGCAACAGACCCCGGAAAACATCTCTCCAGCAACAAAATATTAGTTTGCCTTTTCCCTAGCAACCGGCACGTTGCAATATTGCCCATGCCAATTCACCTGCGGGTTTCATTAGCTTCAGAGAGGACACGATGCAGTGGCAAAAAAAAAATCTGTGTATTTTTTTTCACTCTGCTGGATTACAAACCAAATTATAAACTATCTACATTTTAAATGAATAATAATATCAAAATAAAATACGAAGTTTTTCTTCACAAGTTGATTTATCTCTTCGGGCACTTTTGATGTTATCACACCATTATCAAGAGGAGGAAATAAATCAAGTCTTAAAGAAAAACTGTGTTTTATTTTTACATCATTAATTAAAAATTAATTTTAACAATGTCAATACGCAGACCCTTAAACTGTAACCTAAGTTTTGTTTTTTTTCTTTGCTAAGGACCCTAGTTACCCAGACCTGTGACATCATCCAGGGACGAGCAAAGCATTTTAAGCGTGGGTAGGCAACAATATGAATTTTCCCAATATTTGGGAAACTTTATAAATATAAATGAACAAGTATTCACTTTTAAAATGTGCGCTTGTTCATAATAACGCCTATGCTTTGAATCTTACAGGTATTTTCATTTCAGATCAGTTAAAATTTACTCTACAATATTTATTTGTAATTAATAAGTACGGCAACAACTGTTTGCTTGTATTGAGGTTTCGCCGCTGACGTCAAACTCTTCAAGGGAAATTTCTTAGTGGAAAAAGAACTTTAGTTACTTTATCAGCGTGTGACGTTCACCCGCTGATAAAAAATCTATTTTTGGAACATCCGTACCGAAATCGTTTTGACTCAATTTTTCCAAATATTTTTTTATCGAGATTTTTAATTTTATAGAATAGAATTCCAAGCATATCGGGGATATTTTTTTCGAATTCTGGCAGCCCTGTTTTAAAAATGTCGTCGCATCCTTTGATGTCTCTTTTTTCAAGACACAAATTCTGAAACGATTCACAGAGCTAATGACATGAAAATGAAGGATACATAAATAAAGTTCATGCTTGTCGTAAATATTGTCAATAAGTGTCTCCTCAAAATGTGAGATGAAAAAGGGGAAAGGGGAATACCGAAAAAAGTATGGCTTGATGAAAGCAGTCAAAAGTGCACTTACACATGCTGCAGGAACAGACTTGATCAGATTGGTGAAACTGTGAAAGAATGAGACTTATAAATTGGTATGCGGTGGACCAGCCATGCTGTAAAAAAAATATCAATTTGACAATGTCACCCTTGATTCACGGAAGGAGGGCAAAAGTTGCAGGGTATAATGTCCATTTGAGATTTGGGTTTTTATGTTGTAGGTTCACATGCGGAATGTGCAATCGAAAACTTGTACCTACGTGTCTGCTTGTGAGAATGCATATAATGTGAATCCCCAATAAAACATATCTTTGCAACTTAGATTAGATTAGATGGGATGTACTGGGTGGTTACATGATAGAACGACACTGTGACAAAACTACACATGACATAACGACAGATGACATAACGACACATGACAGAACAATGATAACAGAATATCACATTGACATAACATCAAATGACAGAACATCAGTATCAAAAAACATCACGCATCACAAGACAAAACAGAACATACAATAAACGGTAGGTACCTACCTACATGAAAAAAAATCACATGACAAAACATCACAAAACAGAAATCACCATAAACAGCATGACAAAAAAGTAAGATTTGATAAACATGAGAAAATATAACTCATGCATATATTATTTGGTTAAACTTATAAAAAAATAACGCATCTATAATCTAAGTTGCAAGGATATATTCATTCAAAGCTCTCAGATGTATGCCCACAAACAAACACGTGTAGTTCGCGCTTACAAATGCTGATTGTGTGCTTACAAATAAAATTCAAACCTCAAATTAACATAAGCCCCACAACTTTTGCCGACCTTCCCTGAAACAGGGGTGACACTGGCAAACTGAACCATATTTTACAGTATGGGTGGTCAGCCTCAAACCAACCTATAAGTCAAGGAATATGAATAATAAATTACATTGAAATATAAAAAATAGCAAAACCTTAAAAAGAAATCTATACAAAAAAAGTCAAAAATTTCTTATGCAAAAAATGTAGCAAACTAATAAACCAACATTACAAATCAGCATTGCAGATTAGCCGCCACTTCTTCCTGTCCTTGCATACTTCTTTCATTTCATCCAGAGTCATAACCTTTTTCATACAAACTCTCCTTTTATTATGACTCTGGATATCCCATTCACTCGCTATTTCGAAAATTTGGTCCATCCATACCTTTCTCGGTCTTCCTCTTCCACGACATCCATCTGATTATCATTATTAGATAAGAAAAGTTCCAACTAAGCAGCACATAAAGGGAAACTTCTTACCGCGTTATTCCCGAAGGTATGGAAGCAAAGTATCTACTTTTTTCGAATAGTTCGACTCTTACACCACTAAAATTATAACACAGCACTAGTTACGTCAGCGTTACCATGACAACTGCTCGTTTCCATGACAACGGGTCGTTGCCGTAGAAACAGCTCGTTGTCATGGTAATTAGCTGGGTGGTGACGACTAGTTGCCATGGTAACGGCTCGTCGTCATGGCAACGGTGAATATCAACGACCGCATTAGCGAGATAATGTCTTAATAATTATTTAAATTGGTTTGCATAATGTTTCTGTAATGATGGAGTCGGAACTTATGAGTCGGACTCGATTCAACGCGGCGGGGTGACGTCATAGATCAAGGTGATTGCGTCTATAGCAACCGTAATCAAAAGTTGTTATGCAACCCGGCGGGGTCAATTTTACCATTGATTATTATCCCTTGTCTTGCATGTTGGTATGAGGCTGCTCACTCATGCTTTTCAAAATGGTTAATTTTGCCAATGTCACCCCTGTTTCAGGGAAGGTCGTCAAAAGTTGCAGGGGCTATGTTAATTTGAGTGTCTGTTTTTGTGGACATGCATTTTAAATGCTAAAATATCTTTGCAACTTAGATTATAGGTAGACGTTGATTTATTGGTTGGTATGAGGCTGACTATCCATACTGTAACAATTGGTTCACTTTTGCCAATGCCATACCAGCATGTTTCAGGGAAAGGGGACAGGAGTTGCAAGGTGTTATGTTCATTTAAGGTTTGAATTATTTTGTAAGTAGGTACACAATATATACCTATGTGTAAGTGCAAACTTGTACGTGTCTGTGGAAGGGGAAGACCGAGGAAGGAATGGGAAGACCAACTAGGTGAGATTACGAAAGAATGGAAAATAAGAGAAGAGTATGTATGAAGAAAGTGATGAATGCTGAGAAGATGAAAGAGATATGCAAAGACAGAAAAAAATGGAGACGCATCTGCGGAGGTACCGGCCACCCCTAGTGGAACGGCGGCAGGATACAGTAACAGTAACCTACAGATAAAGGGATTCCTTCAGGTACCAAGCTGGGTGTAATCTTTTTTTTAACTTTTTTGTGTTTTTCTACAAAATTCAAGATGGCCGCCGGTTAATTCCGATTCTGGCCGCCATGATTGTTATTTTATGTGTTTTTTTTTATTTTTCGGATCGAGCCCGGGACCGCGGGGAGCCCATCGTTGCATTATCAAAAATATAGTGATGGCCAACCTCAGGAGGATCAATTTTTCGATCCAAGTTGTACATTTTAAATTCAGGTAGGTACCTACCTAACTTCTTGAAGGAATGGAATAGGCTTGTGCAACCCAGGGACGTACACAGCATTTCAAGTATGGTTAGGCAACCACATGAATTTTTTCAGGCCTCTGTACGACCACATATTAATTAATTATACAAATTTTGCAAGTAAATAACTAAGCGCATATTATCTAAAGTAAATTTATAATTAAAGTTGCAAATATTTTACATTTATCTATAATCTATAATCTAAGTTGAAAGGATATATTCATTCAAAGCTCTCAGATGTATGCCCACAAACAAACACGTGTAGTTCGCGCTTACAAATGCTGATTGTGTACTTGCAAATAAAATCCAAACCTCAAATGAACATAAGCCCTGCAACTCTTGCCGACATTCCCTGAAAAAGGGGTGACATTGGCAAAGTGAACCATTTTTTACAGTATGGGTGGTCAGCCTCATACCAACCTATAAGTCAAGGAATACGAGTAATAACTAACATTTAAGTATAAAAATAAAAAAAAACAGCAAAACCTTAAAAATAAATCTATACAAAAAAAGTCGAAAATTTCTTATGCAAAAAATGTAGCAAACTAATAAACCAACATTACAAATCAGCATTGCAGATTAGCCGCCACTTCTTCCTGTCCTTGCATACTTCTTTCATTTCATCCAGAGTCATAACCTTTCTCATACAAGCTCTCCTTTTATTATGACTCTGGATATCCCATTCACTCGCTAT
The DNA here is from genome assembly GCA_951799405.1 of Agapetus fuscipes. Taxonomy (NCBI): domain Eukaryota; kingdom Metazoa; phylum Arthropoda; class Insecta; order Trichoptera; family Glossosomatidae; genus Agapetus; species Agapetus fuscipes. Next base: position 3,891,362 of record OX637354.1, on the reverse strand, counting down.
TTCGAAAATTTGGTCCATTCATACCTTTCTCGGTCTTCCTCTTCCACGACATCCATCAATTCTTGCAGCATACCTACACTTTCTTCGTCAGTCTTTCCTCATTCATTCTCTCCAAATGTCCAAACCATCTAAGTATACTTCTTTTAATCTTTACTTTCACACTTTCTCTTACACCACATTCCTCTCTAACAAAATCATTCCTCACCCTATCACTCCGTCTTTTTCCAATCATACTTCTTAAGTAGTCCATTTCTACTGTATGGACTTTACTAATCTCACTTTCACTCACCGTCCAGGCTTCACTTCCATACATCAGAGTGGGCACTAGTATACCACCGTGCACCGCCAGTTGAACATTTTTTGAAATATATAAATTTATGATTTATATAAAATGCATTTCCACTAGCAGACACGTTTAAGTTTGCGCTTACACATGCTGTATGTGAACTTACAACATAAAAACCCAAACTTAAATGAACATAAGCCCATATGGGTGGTCAGCCGCATACCAACCTATATCTAATAGACAATAAAGGACATTTTTACAATTTACACATAATCCATGTAAATATCGAAACAAATAGAAAATACAAAATTTAGGTTTTGAAAATTATTTTTATAAAAATATTTTCTATACTATATTATAAATTCATTCTGCTCCTGAAGAGATGCCTCATTAGGCGAAAATGTTCGAGCACAAAAAATAAATAAATAAGTGAATTAAAACTATGTTTTACCCATTTGAATTTTTAAATACTTACAAAATTCTAATTTAAAAACCCTAGACCTAGCCGCCAACATTACAGATCAACCGCCAATTATTTCTTTCTTTACATACCTCTTTCATTTCATCCAGGGTCATAACCTTATTCTTCCTAGCTCTCCCTTTATTGTAGTTCTTTATTATTCTTCTTTATAATAACTCTAGATTTTACATTCATTCGCTATATTTCAGAAATTTGGCTCCATATTGTTAATAAAATGTTTTCAATCACTGTTCGTAGAAAAGGTAACTAATCTATTTTTTAGGGTCATCCCTCCACATACCTTTAATGCAACATAACATAACACAACATAACATAACATATAGGCGAGTTACCTGCAGGGAATATGTTGATTACGTTTTTTGTTACCCAAGGGTCAGCCCTGAAGGGCCACGTCTGCCTTTTTCAACTTTTTTATTCCTTCCTTACGCAACTCAGCTGATGAGAACATTTATTTTCTTGACTGTTATGTATTTGGGATCGAGTTTCATTACATATGTATACTTACAAGTAGATATACTCGCATATGAATGGCTGGTTTAAATAAGATACCAAGTACCGAAATATTAACTTTTAAACTGACTGATAGGTTGGTATGAGGCTAGATAGCTAGGATAGTCAACGACGCGACGTTACCATGTTGAAAGCACCGGTTTCCATAGGTCACCGAAGTTAAATTAAGCAATATTGGGCGCGGATAGTACTTGGATGGGTTACCGCTCAGGTACACTGCGTGTCGTTGGCATCTTGGACCGGTCTGTAGTCCAGTGGCAACACTTCGGACTCGTAAATGGAAGGTTGTGGATTCGGATCCCGGCGGAGCACAAAAATATACCATTTATATTTCGAATGTGCTCTTCGCTGAGTTGAAAAATTCACAAACCTTTACCAAACACCCGTCACTGAAAGGTCCATCCAACCTTACAACAACTGGGTCTTGCTTGAGAATTGGCGCTTTCTACAGCGACGACCAAGCTCGCAGAGGGCTCTTGAGGTGTGATACACACAAAAACAGCGCTCGCCAAATAAATCATCCTAATATTATTCTTATTATTATTATAGCTAGATAGCCCATGGATAGCTAGACGTACCTACCAGAGAGTCCATTCGTCGGGAGCTACGTTTGTATGGCTTGACTCTGGCCAGCATATGTACACGCCGTATTCTTCAGTTCTTCGGACACGTTTTCCGTGGCAATGAGGATAGCCTGGAACGACTGGTTGTGATCGGTGGCTTGGAGGGGAAGAGACGAAGAGTTAGATCCCCCACATGATGCACCGATCAAGTGAAGACAGCAGAAGGCACCTCGGATAAAAAGAGAAGAAAAGAAAAGCCTAGCACTGCGCTCGGCTGAAACTGGAGCAAAATCACATATTGAAGAACCGATAAGAAGAAATAACACAGTGATTGGAGAGCGTGCATTTGCAGTTGCTGGTCCTCTGGCCTGGAACCACCTGCCACATCATGTGAGAGAGCTAGAGGATCATGGAAAGTTCCGGAATGCAATGAAGATAAGCAAATTTCTGGCATCATTTGCACAAGCGCCCTTGGAGTGACTACATCACGAAACGGCGCTATAAAGAAATCATCAACTTATCATCATCATCATCATCATCATAATTGTTTGGATTTTTATTGTATTAAAAATTACATTGATCCAAGCATTCAAATAATTCATCTTCTTCTTCTTTATGGCGAATTCCCGCGTACAGCAGGGGCGCCAGTGTCAAGGTGTATTCAAATAACTCAATAATAAAACAATGTAAGTATGTATATTATGGTGATTTTAAATAATAGTACGCAAACGCAACTAAGCTACACATATAGTGTAACTTCTTGCCTGCGTTATCCCCGAAGGGGTCGCATGTGGCGCTTCGGGACCTATTTATTTTTACAGGTAAGGGGGCTGGCCTCACACCAACCACTTTCAGTTGAAGTGGGGGTTTCCCAGCTCCCGGGGGGGCTGGCTGACAAAATTCCCAACAATAATCATCATCATCGGTGGTTGGAGCTCGCCACTTGAGAAAATATATAGCTTTGCATGAGCGTCCATGTGCTGTGGGTCCTTCTGACACATACATACAGGACGGGTACGAGGAGGGTTTGAGCATTACTATATGTGGGTAGTGCAGTCTCTTGACTGAACTAGAGAACTAGAGAAGAGCGGTTGCTTCCACAACCCTTAGCAATGAGGAACAAGACTGAGAAAAAAACTCAGAATGAGCATTGTATATAAGTACAACAAATACTCAAGTTCTGATTAAGTGTCGTCTCTGGATAATAAACATGCAAACATTTCTCTCGGAATATAAACGGCGCAGTTGTGAAATAAACATCTGAATTTATTGCAGCAATATGAGGTATTTTAATGAAGAGTTGGCTGAGTTCTCGTGTCCCGGCTTTTGATATAAAAACTGACAGGTGAAACTGGAAATAAAAATTGATTTGTTGTAGAAGTTGTCAGCTAAATTGATAGTTAACTATAGTCTATAACAGCGCTATTCTTTGACATTTTAGTGACGACTAAAACGTTGAGCCCACGCTTTGACAGACTAATGATGCATTTGTATGAAGACCTGTCAATCCAAGATGGCCGCAAGTTAACAGCTGATTAGTCTTCATACAAATATTACCGATATTCGGTTGGTAAGAATGACTGTGGTGATGAGACTTCTAGCCCAGGCATCATTAGTTTGTCAAAGCGTGGGCTCAACGGGCGACCAAAATGTCTAAGAGTACCTAGCACTGTTAGTACCTATATTTCTGTTTTTCATTTATTATGAACTAGCAGTTGGTACCCTGCCATTTGGGCACGTGAAGTCATTTTTTACACAGGTAAGGGAGGCAGTCTTACCCAAAATAAAAACAGATATTTTATTTGTTTGTAATCTGATCGATAGCAAAGCTTACACGATCTATTTTAAGGGGTAAACGTACACGTTCTTTGAGGCTGACCACCCATGCCGTAAAAATGGTTCACGTTGCCAATTTCACCCCTGTTTCAGGGAAGGACGGCAAAAGTTACATGGTGTATGTTCATTTGGGGTTTGGGTTTTTATGTTGTAAGGCCACATGCGACATGTGTTAGCACAAACTTATGCGTGTCTGCTTATGGGAATGCAAGTTACATATATGAATCTGAAATTTAATAAACCTTTTCAACATAGGTCTGCTTAACTGTATTTAAGTCCTCGTAGAACATTGCGCCACTGTATATCTCAGAGCTATGTGTGGGGGACACAGTAGAGGGTAGGCGGGGTACCCTGAGGTCTGCATGCAATGCTGCTGTGAATAGATTCAGGGTTCCCTGCAGAAGCAACATGGCCAATTATTTAGATCGTGCCTTTTGCATTGCTGGCCCTCTGCTGTGGAATGCCTTACCACACGAGCTGAGAGCTGTGGAGAGTACAAGTGCATTTAAGTCAGGATTGAAGACATGCTTGTTCAGGAGGGGCTATGGCTCTGCAGTGCCCTTGCAGTGAATTCACAAAACGGCACTAAAAATATTGTCAATTTATTATTATTATTATAGATTATGCCTTCTATTGATGATACTCGTAGGATGAAGTAGACCAGCAGAAAACCACGATCGAATATATGAAATTTACTCGAGTTTTTGTTTCCATTTTTACAAGATCCGGTACCTATATATTTCCTAAAAGTAGGCATCTGTATATTTTATTATCGAAAAACAAAACATAGCATTTCAGATATTCTCTATTGAATTTTGTTAACGCTAAAGGAGCACACACATCGCATCATTATTTGACGTTCTCGTGACATGTACAGATTTGAGAATATCGTGACATCACGTCGTGAGTGAAAGCCATACCTATTATACGCATCCGCCTTTATTCACAAATAGCATGATTTGATTGTGTAAACACACATGCATGATGCGCTTATACCTGCAATTACACAAATATGATTGATTTTTAAACAGTTATAATGTAATCGGCTCGTTCGAGTGTGATTACACATTAATGATGCAGTTTTTAAGTGCACATCTGATCCGATTATAAAAACACTTGTGATGTGGTTTCAAAACACGTGAATGATGTGGTTTTTCAAGTTTGATTCTTTTTTACCTACAAACATACACGTATCATTCGTTTTAATAAAACCACATAAGTAAAATATGTAGGTTCCTATCTATCAATTTCTAAATGACCTTACAATGTTAATATATTATAGGTTTTGTACACACTCACATTTATAATGCGCTTTCAAATAACACAAACATGATGTGTTTCTACAATCACTCCTATTATATTTTTTTATACACACAACAATTTATGATGCGTTTTTTCCTACATGATGTTTTTCTACAATCCTTGTTCTATTGTTGTACTTATTTTTTAAGCACACATATTTATGATGCGTTTTAAAATAACACGCATTTGATGATAATGTGCACCCTTTGAATACGGAGCCGGCGGGGGAGAGATTGCACTTGTGGAATCTGGAGCGACCTGTAAACTTTGTGCAGCCAAGCGAGAGCCTCCCACCTGGACGGGATCTTGAGTGGCCTGTGTGGAGAGCACTGTAACATGAGGGCCTGGGGAATCCTTCATCAAGATGACACCACTCTCTGTGAATGCAGAGCCCAACAGTCAATGGATCATCTTCGGATCCGCCCGGCCTGCCCAACAAGCTGCTCACTGGCCGACCTAATGGAGAGTAATGGTGAAGCAGTGGATGTTGCCCGACACTGGGCAAGAGTAGTGTAGTGTCTGACACGACGAAGAAGAATGATAATGTGTTTGTGATGTGTTTCTACAATCCTTTAACTATACCTACATTTATACAATTTTTTTTAAACACACACATTTATGTTGCGATTTTCAAAACACAAATGAGATGTGTTTCTACAATCACACCTATTGTTTTACTTATTTTTATTAACACACATATTACTGATGCGTTGTTTTATGAACACACCTTTATATAGTTCCTTGACTTATAGGTTGGTATGCGGCTGACCACCCATGCTGTAAAAATGGTTCACTTTGCCAATGTCACCCCTGTTTCAGGGAAGGACGGCAAGAGTTGCAGGGCTTATGTTCATTTGAGATGGGTCCTTATAATGTAGGTCCACATGCGGCATGTGTTAGCGCGAAATTATACATGTCTGCTTGTGGGAATGCATTTAATATAAATCTTAAATGATATATATCCTTGCAGCTTAGATTAGATTAGATTAGATTAGATTAGATGCGGCTGACCACCCATGCTGTAAAAACGGTTCACTTTTTTTTTTTTTATTGTTTAAACAAGAATACAACAGCATTGAATATAATTTTGTATACATATATAAGATATTTTTTACAATTCATGTCGCCTATTACTGTATTCTACAAATTAATATTTTAAATTACAAATCATGCCAGGTTAATAAATAAAAAGTAAAGAAAAACAAAAAGAAGCAGCATCCAAAACCAAAAAAAAAAAAAAATACACAAATCAAAACAGAATAAAAATAAAAATAAAAAATAAATAAAAAATAAATCTCGTCCTCATGATGGGATAAGGAAAGAAAGGTCAGGAGAAAGGAAAGGGAGTAGAAAAACAATGCGCACACCAAACACGTCAATGATGATTAATAAGCAATAAAAACAAAATAGGAATTGAGAATGATTAAAGAAATTAGAAATGAGATTCAAAAATGAAATTCAAATCCTGCTAGATTCAAAATCCTCTTTTTCAATGACTGTGCAGACAGAAAGAAAATGTCCAACTTAGGATCAGTCCTTTGGACACTATTTACTGCAACGCAGGCTCTACTTATAAAAGAATTTTGCTTATAATTTGTCCTGGCTGCACCCACATAAAATAAGGATTTGTCTCGATGAGTTCTGATTGGACAATGAAATGGAAGGAGGCTTGTGAGAGGTGCACTATCGATTTTGTTATTAACTATCTTATATATGAAGCTGATGTCAAGCATATTTCTCCTTGCCTCCAAAGATCGTATACCATAATGCTCCAATGCTTGGGAATAACTATTGAAATGTTGTCTATTGCGAAAGTTCAGTTGCTTGATAAGTTTTTTTTGGACCATTTCAATAGCATTAATATGGACAACATAATTGGGGTTCCAAACAGTCGAACAAAACTCAAGTACACTTCTAATATATGAATTGAACAAGAAGGGCAATACTTGGGGATTCCTGAAAAGTTTAGTATTCCTAACAATAAAATATAACGTCTTCATCGCTCTTTCAGTAATATGCTCATAATGGTTGATAAAACTCAGTCTCTCGTCCAACAATACACCCAAATCATTGACCACTGATTTTCTTCTGAGGCCATCAACACCAAAACTGTAGTCAAAAAGAATTTTACTACGATTTCTAGTGTAAGTAATGACATTACATTTGTCAATATTAAGATATAACTGGTTGGCATTAGAGTAAGAAAGAATCGAGTTAAGATCAGACTGCAATTCTATACAATCCTCGATGGTATTAATTTGTTTAAATATTTTAGCATCGTCGGCAAACAACAGAATATTAGAGTACTTTATTGAGTGAATAATATCACTTTGCCAATGTCACCCCTGTTTCAGGGAAGGACGGCAAGAGTTGCAGGGTGTCTGTCCATTTGAGATTTGGTTTTTATGTTGTAGGTTCACATGCGGCATGTGCAAGCGTGAACTTGTACGTGTATGGTTGTGAAAATGCATGTTATGTGAATCTCCAATGTAACATATCTTTACAACTTAGATTAGATTAGATTAGATAATGATGCGTTTTTCTATGAACACACACACATTTATGATGCGCTGCTTTTTTATGAACACTTATACTCTTTCGTGTGAACACACACGCATGATGTGATGTGTGCTGTATATTATTTATACTCTAGCACGGATCTCAGTTTGGTTTGGGCGTGACGGGGCGGCCCGCATCTCAGAGGGCGACGTCTCGATTGTTCTTCAGAATTAAGTTCCATTTCTTACGTCAGACCCCAAACATGGGTTCATTACGAGGAGACCGGCGAGGCGCAGTCACGGAGAAACCTATTTATTTCAACAGGTTACTCATACAATATGATATTAAATTTTTAGAGGTTATGTTTTTTACACAGTAACAAATATTTTTTATGAGAAGTATAATTTTTTAAATAAAATATAGTTTTTACTTTTACATTGATTGTTCACTTGTACCTACATACAGTATCTTAGCCGTCGAGCTATACAGTTTGAAAGCAACTCTGTGTACGAACCGAATGTGACCCGTATCTATCTGAAATTAATTGTGAAAAATAAATTACGCGAGGCTTTTCTTAAATTTACCAGTTCACACATTCCTTGACATATAGGTTGGTATGCGGCTGACCACCCATGCTGTAAAAAATGGTTCACTTTGCCAATGTCACCCCTGTTTTTAGGGAAGGTTGGCAAGAGTTGCAGGGTGTATGTCCATGTGAGATTCGGGTTTTTACCTTTATTCTCAAGAGGACACTTTTACAAAATTGACAAGACAAAAAAAAAGTATAGAAAAATGAGAAGGTGGGATGAGAATGAAGTCGTTCTATCATGGAACCATGTGCAATGGACTTACATACTTACGTGTCTTTGAAAACTGGGCATTGATTTACAAAATACATAAAACAACTCTCACAATATCTTGTTTTACGCTGTTTTGACCGATCCGTAGTCCAGTGGTAGCACTTCGGACTCGTAAATGGAATGTTTTGGGCTGGAGTCCCGGCGGAGCACAAAAAATATACAGCCATTTATATTTTCAAATTTTCTCTTCGCTGGGTTAAAAAAATTCATACACCTTTACCAAAGACCGGTCATCAAAAGGTCCATACAGCCTTACAGCAACTGGGTCTTACTTGAGAATTGGCGCTTTCTTTAGCTACGGCCAAGCTCGCAGAGGGCTCTTGGGGTGTGATACACACAAAAACAGCGCTCACCAGATAAACAAGCCTAATTTAATTTTCTTAGCTCAGATTCTGTAGAATGTGATTGTAAAAACAATTTCATTTCAAGGTAATCTTTGAATCTAATGGTAGATGAGCCAAACAAGCACTGTAGGGACGTAGCATTATTCTGAAATCTCGATGTGTAACTTAAAATTTACAATCAATAAAGAACACGGCTCCTCACAAACAGCATATATCACATTGGCGCGTCATAAATTATTTGGAAGAGTTGTAGAGGCGCTGTGTCTTATTATACTTACTTTTATTGTGAGCTTCGCATCTGTCAGGGAGAATAGCTGATAATTTAGTGATATAATAAAATGGTTTATAACGTTGACTCGCCCTCGTCAGATGATTAAGTTCGAAAACATACCGAGTCATATTGGAGAGTATGGCAGCGGGATGTGTGTGTATATTAGTGTATAAGCTTGTGTGTGTTTATAAATGTACTAGTGCTCACCTATATACTGCATGTGAATGTGTTTGTAAATGGACTTGTGTGTGTGTGTGTGTAATATAAATGTTGTCATGCGTGTGTGTGTGCATAGCAATTATATTACATTTAAGATTTATCAGGGGCGTAGCTAGTGTAGACTAATCTAATCCAAGTTGCAAAGATATGTTACATTGGAGATTGACATTATATGCATTCTCACAAGCAGACACGTACGAGTTCGCGCTTGCACATGCCGCATGTGAACCCACAACATAAAAACCAAAACTCAAATGGACAAACACCCTGCAACTCTTGCCGTCCTATCTGCTACATAAAAAAGGCAGCTGCTGTCAGTGAAGATGGCCGCCATCCAGAAAATCGTTATGGGGCTTCCACACGCTTGCCAACCCATTACAAGCCAAGCGCACAGTGTGTCGTCTATAACATGCTAGCTGGACAAAATTAGTCCATTAGACAAAATTTTGTCCAGCTAGCATGTTCTAGACGACACACTGTGCGCTTGGCTTGTAATGGGTTGGCAAGCGTGTGGAAGCCCCATTAGACAACTCACTAAATATTTATTGTCTAAATTCGGCGAGTTAAATATTATGATTCTTCTTCTTCTTCTTGTGCCACTTCTAACGAAGATCGGCGATCATCATAGCTATTTTGATTTTTGATGCTGCGGCTCGAAACAGGGACTTGGTGCTTCTGCCGAACCACTGTCGCAGGTTCTTCAGCCACGATGTCCTTCGGCGTCCCTAAAATCTTCTCCCCTCAATCTTACCCTGGATGATAAGATGAAGGAGACGGTACTTCTCATTTCTCATAATGTGACCGAAGTACATTAGCTTTCTCTGCTTAATGATAGGCAGGAGCTCCTTTGTAGTGCGCATTCGTTGAAGGATTCTTCATTGGTGATCCGAAGCATTTTTCGGTATAGACACATCTCGAATGCTTCAATTCGTCTCTCCAGTGCCTGCGTGAGAGTCCATCCCTCCATACCATACAGAGCGATTGGGAAAACGTAGCACCTCATATTATGATTGAATTTTAGTTAACTTTACTATACTTGAAAATACCGGCCCTTAGGCTCCGTTTGCCTAGCTTCCTCCCTGCTACAGCGTGCATCAGTATTTGTAGAGAAATGAAGGCGGGTTTATTGGTTTTATAAAATATTACCTAATAAAGACAGAGCCGCATTCAGAATTGAAATCCAGCCACAGTCTAGTGATTAACGCAACGATTCCTTGACTTATAGGTTGGTATGAGGCTGACCACCCATACTGTAAAAAATGGTTCACTTTGCCAATGACACCCCTGTTTCAGGGAATGTCGGCAAGAGTTGCAGGGCTTATGTTCATTTGAGGTTTGGATTTTATTTGTAAGTACACAATCAGCATTTGTAAGCGCGAACTACACGTGTTTGTTTGTGGGCATACATCTGAGAGCTTTGAATGAATATATCCTTGCAACTTAGATTATAGATTATAGATTATAGAAAGGTGGTAGGTGCGTAATCGAGAGGTAGCGGGTTCGATTTCCAGCGCAGTACAAAAAATGTCAACTTTTATAAAAGACCTGTCATAAGATGTTATCCAGCCTGACAGCAACTGAATGCTGCGTGGAAAATAGGCGCTGAATAGCGACGACGAAGCATTTAGACAGCTCTTGAGGTATGATTCGTACAAAAACAGCTTCCTTCAAAAAAATCTTCTTCATTTTCAGCTGGCATCACGTTGAACTATCAAAAGTGACGTTTTACAAGATGCCGACGTTAGACCCGATTTTTACCACGTTCAATTTAAGACCTGTCGATCCGTAGACGCATTCAATCCGGTTTGTCTATACTTGTTTTTCTATCCGGCACCGGGTTGGAAAGTCCAGTAGCAGGCCCGCCCGGATTAAGGGCGGTTCGAGTGGTACGACTGAACCAGGGCCCCCCCACCTAGGGAGCCCCCAAAGGGCCAAAAAAAGACGTATTTTTTTCAGTGCCGAGGGCTGGAAGTCTCATCACCACGGTAATTCTTACCTACCGAATATCAGTAATATGTGTATGCAAGTATCGGCAAAGTGAAAAAATGGTTCACTTTGCCAATGTCACCCCCATGTCAGGGAAGGTCGGCAAAAGTTATAGGGCAAATGTTTATTTGAGGTTTGGATTTTATTTGTAAGTACACATTCAGCTTTTGTAAGCGCGAACTACACGTGCTTGTTTGTGGGCATTCATTTGAAAATTTTAAATGAATATAAATCCTTGCAACTTAGATCATAGAAGACCTGTCGATCCAAGATGGCCGCAAGTGCACAGCTGATTAGTTTTCATACAAATATTACCGATATTTCGTAGGTAAGAATTACCGTGGTGATGAGACTTCCAGCCTAGGTCTTTCCGGACATTTGTGACCAAGGGGGCCCCGATCACAGACTTAATAGAAGTCAGTTTAAATGCTTTAAAACAAAAACATTCCAACATATTTTTTTGGAAAATATTTACATCCTTAGCGTTGTGAAAAAATAAGGTGGAAGGAAGGGGGGTAATTTTGAAGGAGGGGCGGAGGGCATACAGAAAAGATTGACCTTTTTTTTTTGAAGAGGAATGCAATTCCTCAACCTATTCTCCCTGGCCAGAAACAGGTATTAATATCTTCAATTAATAATACATCACTGTTTATTTTAATGCATTAATTATTAATAACTACCCAACTACATCTTTTGAACCAGGGTCAAAGTTATGGTCAAATGTCCCCCAAGCGGGGATCGAACCAACGTTATTCTATTCCAAATACGCTAGAAAGATCAGCCCACTTGGCCCCCTTGTCCGACAATGCGGGCCTGTCTAGTAATGTATGGAGATGTAAGAAAGCTTGTCCGGTTATCCATAGACAAACCGGGCAGAGTGCTTTATGTCTGAAATGTTCCTAACAGTGTGATGCCCAGTCCGTCCCTGGCGCGGGCTCCTCGGGCCATATAGAATTACGTACACATGATTTAACGAGCCGGCCCTGCTTATTTATGGGGAAATTGGATAATTAGCGCATTCACGATTTTGATCGCAACAGACTCCAGGCACAACTACCATACATATGTAGAGCTTACCTACGGCGTGTATGATTTACTTACGTCAGTAATCCTCTCTGCCATATTTACGTAGAAACATATTTTTTTATCTGTTTTAATTTAGGAAATGGATTAGTGAAGAGGAATGACGGATGAAATGAAAAAAGTGGGGAAGGACCGAAAAAAGGCGGCTGATCTGCAATGTAGGCGGCTAAGGTAAATGCTTTGAAGTGTACAATTTTCGACTTTTATAGATGTTTTGTAAATTTTTGTCTTATTTTTGTTGCTCAGAGTTTGTTTGTTTTATATAACTAGATGAAATTAATTGTTTGTATTCCTTGACTTACAGGTTGATATGAGGCTGACCGCCCATATCTTTGAAACTTAGATGAAATATTTTACCTACATCGTTCTGTGGATATCTCAGGATGGGAACAAGTTGAGGCTCTGGCTACCCTTAGCGGAATGGTGACATATTTTATATGACTGACCTGTAGTGAAGTGGTTAACGCTGCAGGCTCGTGAGCGGTAAAAAAATAAAATTTAAAATTTGCCCTTTGGATCCAAAAACTCCCTGAATTTGTTATTCCAAAAAAGCAAATAAGCTACACATTTAGTGTAATTACTTGCCGTGTTCTTCCCGAAGGGTTCGCATGTGGCGATTGAAACTTATTTGATTTTACAGGTAAGGGGGCCGACCTAACGCCAACCACTTCGGTTGAAGTTTCCCAGCTCGCAATATGCGATTCCTTCGGAGATAACGTGGCAAGAAGTTACACTGTGTATGTAGATTAGTTCAACTTGGATTATTGATTAAAGTTCATTGCAGGTTATCGATATTTTCAATCAATTTGAAAATGAATTAATAATTTATTTCTTAATTAATACCCAGGTCCGTAAATAAAGATATTTCATATCTCGCCATCTGTATATACATAAGTTATGTACTTCTAGTACATAAGCCCGCAAGAGGTCTCTATTTACTAAAACTTTATGCAAGGCCCATTCACACCAGGATTGTAGACTCAGAATGGACCATTGAGTTAAAATATTAGTTAGTGCTGCACATCCATACGTCAATATCAAAGGCATTTATTGGCATTCCTATTAATGTGGTTTTAAAAGGTTTTACGATTTGTTTATGTCACAAGCGCCTTTAAGACAAAAAAGGACAAAGTCTTGTCGGTTACACCAAAACCATTCTTCGAAAACGTAGTTGTTTGCTTGGGCATAAACAACAAAAAAAATCATCGTAGAGCTATGGGAGTTAGCGCACTAGAAAGAGCGGAAAATTAGCACTTATAACTCATTTTTGACCGAAACGTCGCTTATGCCCTACTTCCTTTTAACCGTCGATATAATCATTAAAATTCATTTTAAATGCATGCTCACAAACAGACAAGCGTAAGCTCGCGATTACGCATGCCGCATGTGGACATATAAAAACCCAATCTCAAATAAACACAAGCCCTGCAACTCTTGCCAACCTTCCCTGAAACAGGCGTACAACTAATCTATTCATTATCTAATTTAATATTTGAAGATAATATTTTATAGGTCTATATTTTAAATTATGATTACGGTCGTTAGACATTTTATAGAATGAAAAAACGGATTTTATTGACCGTGCAAAAGAGAAGAACGATTTTCTCTACGTTTCGTCGGAGTCATATCCGACGTCCTCAGGAGACGTGTCTCTTCTACAAAGTTTGTGATTCGTGGTTCTTCTTTGTAGAAGAGACACGTCTCCTGAGGACGTCGGATATGACTCCGACGAAACGTAGAGAAAATCGTTCTTCTCTTTTGCACGGTCAGTAAAATCTGTTTTTTTCATTCTATATAGGTCTATAATTTATTTTTCAACAGAAATAGTTTCTCTTATGACAAAAAAAATAGTTACTGAATATTTTATGAAACAGAAAATGGTCATCATAAGGAATTTAACATTATTTATAATAAACTGTTTTTTGTAGAATCTAGGTTAGATCTTTGACCGGTCCGTAGTCTAGTGGTTAGCGCTTCAGATTCGTAAATGCAAGGTTGTGGGTTCGATTCCCTGCGGAGAACAATAAAAAATAACGTCCATATTAATAAATAGGCTTTTCGCTGGGTTGAAAGATTCTAATCTAATCTAATCTAATCTAAGCTGCAAAGATATATATCATTTAAGATTTATACTAAATGCATTCCCACAAGCAGATATGTATAATTTCGCGCTAACACATGCCGCATGTGGACCTACAATATAAAAACCCAATCTCAAATGAACATAAGCCTTGCAACTCTTGCCGTCCTTCCCTGAAACAGGGGTGACATTGGCAAAGTGAACCAATTTTTATATTATGGGTGGTCAGCCGCATAACAACCTATAAGTCAAGGAACATACATGACAAAATACATTTTTTAAAATCAAAGAATAAAAATAACAATATATACATGGACATAAAAAACTAAATCATAAAAACCAAATTCACTTTAACAAACCCTAGCCGCCAACATCACAGATCAACCGCCATTTCTTTCTATCCTTGCATACTTCTTTCATTTCCTCCAGAGTCATAACCTTCTTCATACAAGCTCTTCTTTTATTATGACTCTGGATATTCCATTCATTCGCAATTTCGGATATTTGGTCCATCCATACCTTTCTCGGTCTTCCTCTACCACGACATCCATCTATTCTACCAACATATACTTTCTTCGTCAGTCTTTCCTCATTCATTCTCTCCATATGCCCAAACCATCTTCACAAACTTCTTTTAATCTTCACTTTCACACTTTCTTTTGCACCACATTCTTTTCTTACAAAATCATTCCTCACCCTGTCACTCCGTTTTTTCCCAATCATACTTCTTAGAAAGTCCATTTCAACAGTATGGACTTTACTAATTTCACTTTCAAAGATTCATATGCCCTTACCAAAGACCGGTCACCAAAGGTTCATAATATAGCCCAGTTTTGCTTGAGAATTAGCGCTTTCTATACCGACGACCAAGCTTGCAGAGAGCTCTTGATATGTGATTCACACAAAAACAGCGCTCACCAAATAAATCATCCTAATATTTTTAATCTTACTTATTACTAATTACTTATCCGATGTCCTTGTGTGAACAAGCTTTCAAAGAATATTTTTATATATACCGCCACCTTAAAGGTAAAACTGAGTAAGTCCTAATTTACTGATTTGAGAAATAACGTGAATAAAACATTCTATTGGGGGTAACTTCTCATAGTAAGTGAACAAATATAAGGAAGTGCTCATGATGAACTTCTTATCTAATCTAATCTAAGTTGCAAAGATATGTTACATTGGAGATTCACATTACATGCATTCTCACAACCAGACACATACAAGTTCGCACATGCCTCATGTGAACCTACAACATAAAAAACAAATCTCAAATGAACATACACCCTGCAACTCTTGCCGTCCTTCCCTGAGACAGGGGTGACATTGACAAAGTGAACTTAACTACAGGATTTTCACACTTTTGTAATGTTTTCTCTCGTAGAAATAGAGAAAAAGGTGCATTTATCTGAGTAGCCCTTGTTAGCTTTTAATATGTCACTTATTCGCTTTTACTTTTAAGGTGGCGATACATTATGTACTAGTCTCTTAGGATACGATTTTATAGCTCTGGTTTTCTCATTGGATGTATAAAATAAATAAGATAGGCACGCTTTTTTAGTGCGGAGGTTTTATATGTTTTTATTTGTAGGGAAATATTTAGAAGTAAGAAAAGCACCATGAGTAGAATGATCTTACATTTTTATAGATTTACCTGCATATAAAGGGTGTCCTTTCTTCCTAATAATCTAAGTTGCAAAGATCTTTTAACACTTAAGATTCATATTAAGTGCATGTCTACCAGCAGATACGTGTAAGTTCGCGTTTTCAAACGCTGCATGTGCACTTACAAATTAACATAAGCCCTGCAACTTTTGCCGATGTTTCCTGAAATAGGGGTGAAATTGTCAAAGGGAACCATTTTTTACATTGTGGGTGGTCAGCCTCATACTTACCTTTAAGACAAGGAATAAGAAAAATATGTAGAATTAAAAACGAATAAGAAAAAAGCGGTTATTATAAAAAAAACCCTAATTAACGTGTGACATGTGCAAGCACAAACGTACACGTGTGTGCTTGTGGGCATGCATTGAATATGAATCTTTAATGCAATATATCTTTGCAACATAGATTAGATAGATTAGATTGCTAAGGACGGCAGTCCCATGATTCAACTTAGATTATAGACCGGGAATTCATTTTTTATTTACTCTGGATGATGTTCCTTGACTGATAGGTTGGAATGAGGTTGACCACCCATACTGTAAAAAATGGTTCACTTTACCAATGTCACCCCTGTTTCAGGGAAGGTCAGCAAGAGTTGCAGGGCTTATGTCCATTTGAGATTGGGTTTTTTTATATTGTAGGTCCACGTGCGGTATGCGTGAGCGCGAAATTATGCGTGTCTGCTTGTGGGAATGCATTTAATATGAATCTCAAATGATGCATATCTTTGCAGCTTAGATTAAGATTAGATGTCACAAAGCCACGACATTTTTCGGTTGCATCATTTATGTTTCTTTACTTTTTTGTTTATTCATTTTGTTATTATATTTTTTAATTTCTGTAACGCCCTGTACATTAAGGAGGTAGGTATAGGTACCTACGTCATATTGTATATTACAGATGGATTTTGTTAAGCCCATCTCTCTCCAGGTATTCGTCTATATTATATTTATATTATCTCATTTATATGGGTGCTTTTTTGTGTATATATTTTTTGTGGATGTTTTTTATCTTCCTCTCTAGGCCCGCGTACTATAAGTGATGGGCTGACTCTGTTCCGTATTTATATCTCACATTAGAAGCAGGCAGGCCGTCCACGTGAAAAGATGTTCTATTCCAAAATATACCTGTAGGTACCGCACTCGTACATGAAGGTATATAACTTCTAAACCACAGGGTTTCAACACTTTTTGAGTGTTTTCGTTCGTAGAAAATAGGAAAAAGGTTGCATTTATATTGTTATGACTTTAGTTGGGTTATCTTTTAATTAAACTACAATTATTTATTTTACACAGTTTGGTTCACAATTTACAACAATTGATAATCTCTGCTTATTTGTCTTCACGGCAAAATGCTTGAAGCGACTTATCGCTCTCCGCACAATTGCAGTCCCTATTTATAGGTACGAAAGAGATCTGTCTCGCAATTCCAGATCATTTTTCGATTTCTTGCTCACACCAGAACGCCGCGCCGTTCTCTGCACTGCCACCATCATAGACTACCCCCATATTGTTCTACCCGCACTATCTTACATGTATAGGTGCGCTTAGGTACTTTTATTTCATAGTTCGTAACAATATGAAAACCCAAATTAGTTCAATATGTCACTTATTCAGTTTGGCTTTGAAGCATCGATTATTCTCGTAAACCTAGGTTTTACCATTTTTCTCAGTCTGACCATTCCTTGACTTATAGGTTGGTATGAGGCTGACCACCCATACTGTAAAAAATGGTTCACTTTGCCAATGTCACCCCTGTGCCAGGAAAGGTCGGCAAAAGTTGTAGGGATTATGTTCATTTGAGGTTTGGATTTTATTCGTAAGTACCTACACATTCAGCATTTGTAAGCGCGAACTACACGTGTTTTTTTGTGGGCATGCATTTGATATGAGCTTTAAATGTTAATATATCTTTGCAACTTAGATTATAGATTATAGACCACTATGGTTCCTTGACTTATAGGTTGGTATGAGGCTGACCACCCATACTTTAAAAAATTGTTCACTTTACCAATGTCACCCCTGTTTCAGGGAATGTCGGCAGGAGTTGCAGGGCTTATGTTCATTTGAGTTTGGATTTTATTTGTAAGTACACAATCAGCATTTGTAAGCGCGAACTACACGTGTTTGTTTGTGGGCATACATCTGAGAGCTTTAAATGAATATATCCTTGCAACTTATATTATAGATTATAGATGGTACCTAGTGTCTCGTTTGAATCACCCTTTATTTAACTTTTTAGTACCTACATGATAATTTTTTGTTATTGCAGATGATAAACTGAAAAGTAAGCTAACATGGTTTTCTTAGATAAATGCACCTTTTTTCCTATTTTCTACGAAAGAAAACACAGTAGAAGTGTGAAAATCCTGTAGATTAAAAGTTTTCTTATGAGCACTTCCTTGTAAATTAGTTCACGTAAATACTATGAAAAGTTACACCCAATAAAATGTTTTATCCACAATTTCTCCAAAAAGTGAATCATTCCTTATTCAGTCTAACCTTTTGGATGGAGATATATTCCTATATTTGTTTGCAGATGGCCTGCTTGGTATTTCTTTAACCTAATCTATTCTGTTATAGTACACAGATATACAGTTGGCGTATGTTCGGGTTGTGTTTGGTATAGAGTTACACAGACCTTCCCACCACATGAAGGCCCAGCAGACCCACAAGGTTTGGGTCTTACACCCGTATTCATGAACAACACCATGAGAACTTATCTATAACCTATAATCTAACGGGGCAATTCTTAGACATTTTAGTCGTCGGTTGAGCCCACGCTTTGACAAACTAATGAAGAGCTGTCAATCCAAGATGGCCGCAAGTGAACAGCTGATTTGTCTTCATACAAATATTACAAAATTAGGTAGGTAAGAATGACCGTGGTGATGAAACTTCCAGCTCAGGCACCATTAGTTTGTCAAAGCGTGGGCGATGTTTTAACATTTAAAATTCATGTTAAATGCATGTTCAAAAATAGACACGTGTAAGTTCGCGCTTAAAAATGCAGCGTGTTTACTTACAAATTACAATCCAATCCTCAAATGAACATAAACTTTTGCCGACCTTCCCTGAAACAGTGCAAAGTGAACCAATTTTTACAGTATGGGTTGTCAGCCTCATATATCGACTGCTCCAAGGAAGACAGCACTAAGTCAAAAAGACAGTTTTGCAGGAAAGCCAATTTAATGTTATTTATTCCATGGAGTACAATGCATAAACTACTTTTTACATTAATTTATTAACGAATTTAAAAGAGATAGAGACACTGCTGTCATTTTGGAATGAAGATAATGATTTGTTACCTTCAGAAATGGAAATAAGTCCAAAACCTAAATTTCGGAGTTACTTCCTTCTTCCTTGGAGCAGTCGATATTATATATTTAATTCCAAGTCTTGTTAAGGTCAAGTCAAGGAATAGAATACAATTTTGTTTTATGCTCCGTCGGGATTCAAACCCACTAACCTCCAATCACGAGTCCGAATCCTTAGACACCAGTCTACGGACTGCTTTTTTGTATTTTTCCTGGCAAGTATGGCAACCCGGCCGTTTGACATCATAATTTTGTAAAATCGATTCATCTGTGGACTTTATCGCTTTGAATTCACCCATAGCCTTCCGATTTCTCATAGCGTCGTTTTAGAATAGCAGTGTTACTTACGTTAGCAGAGCTAGTTGATAGTTTTATTACATGTCCTATACCTGACAGAATAATACCCACTCTTACGGTGCTATTCAAACACAGCAAATCCATGGCTCAGCCGCCACCTAACGTGAATATTCCATACAAAAAAAAACATGATGATCCATGTATGAGCTACGGATCAGACGTGAATAGCCCTCTGTTAGAGTCCATATGCCTCAGACGCGGAGCGGATATGGACGGAAAATAATATGTCTGATGTATTATCATCAATAAATCAACAGTTTAAATTATTATGATGATGATGATGATGATGATGGATGATTTCTTTCCTGTGGCGCCATTTAATGGTCCAGGACCATCTCAAGGGCGCCATGGCTTCTCGAGAAAAGTAGTGTCTTCAGTTCCTTTCTGAAGGTGGTGGTAGGCTGGTTCGCGCGAACACCGATGGGTAAATTGTTCCAGGCCACCGGCCCGGCCACCGCAAAGCTTCTGTCTGCAAAGTTTGATGTGTTTGCTCTATTGGGCACTATAACCTTGTTAACAGCAGTAAGGGCAGAGCGTAGTGGTCTTTTTGAAGTCCCATCGACAGAGCATAGCTCAGCGAGACATGGGGGTGCAGTGCCGTTCAGGGCCCTATGCACAGTGAGACACAACTTAAATTCCACCCTCTCTCGGACCCTCAGCCAGTGCAGTTCTCTCAGCAGTGGCGAAATATGACAGCTCTTTCCCTGTCGAAAAATTGCCCTGGCAGCAGCATTGAAAGCCATTTGCAGCCGATCAAACAATTTCTGCGGTAGTCCAGCATATATGATATTGCAGTAGTCTAATCGGGAGACGACGAAAGCAGCTACGAGGCTTTTGACAGCATCCACAGGCAAACATCTTGAGATGAGGCTCAATTGGCGGATATAGAAGAAAGCTGTGCTCACTGTCCTGGACACTTGTGCCTCCATCGATAGTGCTCCGTCTAGTAAGACACCAAGGACGGATATGGTGGAGGATGGTATTATGCTTGCACCAGAGAAAAAGATTGGCTGAGTACCCAAGAGGTGCTGCCGACCCGGAGAGGCGACCCACATGAACTCAGTCTTGGTTGGATTCAGTTTGAGACGTCTATAGGCCATAACGTTTGTGAGTCTTTCCAAGCAATGGGTGGTCCTGGCCAAAAGATCGTCTTTTTTGTCGGGACTGCAAAAACCAACGAGGACACGATCATCAGCATATGCATAGCTTCGCATGCCACACTCCTCCAAAATATTATCAATACAGCCAATGTACAAGATAAAGAGGATTGGACCAAGGACTGATCCTTGGGGTACTCCTTGAGAAACAAGATCTTCTTTGGTTGAGTCAGACTTAAGCCTAATGGACCACCTTCTATTATACAGGTACGAGCGCAGCCATTCGATGACAGTACCACAGATGCCATACTCAGACTCCAGACAATGAAGAAGCATTTCATGATCGACAGTGTCAAAGGCGGCACTCATGTCGAGAACCGTTACTAAACCAATGTCACCTGATGCCACTCCCACAATTAAGTCGGATGTCAGCCTTGTGAGGGCGGACTCAGTTGAATGATGCTTCCTATAAGCGAACTGATATTTCTGCAATAAGTTGTTATTCTCGAGGTGAGTCATCAGCTGGGATGCAATGGTACGCTCAAGCACTTTAGATAAAAAGGGGAGGCCTGAAATTGGCCTATAGTTGGTTGGGTCGTCAGCGTCGAGTGTATTTTTCTTAATTAGAGGAGTGACATGCGAAATCTTCCAGGATGCCGGTACGACTCCATGCATCAGAGATATATTCATAATTTTAACAGTCAGGGGTAAAAGGAGATCAAGGTTCTCTTTGAGCAGTCGTGTGGGTATGGGATCCAGCTGACAATGCTTGGTGGGAGAATTGCTGATGGTCTTCTTAAGCTCAATCTCAGTCACACGAGCAAAGGTGTTAAATTTGATCGAGCATGGTGTTGCAACTATGGCCGCAGTGCTATATGGAAGGGATGCAGATATTCCATCAAGTTTCGTCTTGAATGCAGTCTTAAATTATGTTGGTAAAACAGTTACAATCCGACAAATACTGGTTTAAAAAAAAGTATATTATGTTTTTTTTTGGACAGTATAAAAAAAAATATTGTTGCAACAGTTTCCTATTCTAGAAATTCATAGTCGCATCAATTTTCCGGTCTTAGATTTTCTTGTTGTAACAATTTATTCTGTAACATTTTACTGTTGTAACAATTTATGCTGTAACATTTTACTGTTGCAACAATTTATGGTCTAACATTTGACTACTGCGATAGTTTTCCGGTTTAATATTTTACCATTTCCTGGTAAAGCATTTAACTGTTACAACAGTTTCCGGTCTTACATTTTCTTTTTGTAACAATTTATGCTGTAACTTATTGTTGCAACAATTTATGGTTTAACATTTGACTAGGTACTGCAACAGATTTCCGGTTTAATATTTTACCATTTCCTGGTAAAGCATTTTACTGTTGCAATAGCTTCCGGTCTTACATTTTCCTGTTGCAACAATTTATGTTGTAACATATCAGTTTAACAACAGTTTCCGGTCAGGTATTTCATTGTTGCAACAAATTTCTAGTCTGGCATTTTACTGTTCCATCAATTTTTCTGTTTAATATTTTACTGTTGTAACAGTTTCCTGGTCTTACATTTTACTGTTGTAACAGTTTCCTGGTCTAGCATTAGGTTCACTGTTACATCATTTTTTCGGTCTTACATTTCACTGTTACGACAGTTTTCTAGTATTAGATTTTACTATTACAACAGTTTCCGGTCTTACATTTTACTGTAGCAACAGTTTCCGGTCTAGCATTTGATTGTTGCAACCTTGTCCTTGTCTGGTATTTCACTGTTGTAACAATTTCCTGGTCTGGTATTTCACTGTTACATAAATTTTCCGGTCTAATATTTTACTGTTGAAGCAGGTTCCCGATCTGACATCTGTTGCAGCAATTTTCTGGCCTAACATGATCATACTTCTGTTGTATTTTTACTATCTTTATTATCCTTTTGCAACATTTTTATGTTTCATTATATTTTTTAGTTTCTAAAGTGTACGTATATCTACTTATTTATACTCGTAAAGAACAGTAGGTAAGTCGAAATTTTAATGAAATCAACACAAATTCAATAATAATTTATTTTTCTGCTTGAACAAACCTCACGTTTATATGTGACAACAATCCTTGGCAACCGATAACAAAATATTTGTTTACCTCTTGCCTAGCAACCCTTTCCGTCACAATTTTGTTGCCTATGGAGTTTGCGCCGAGTCCGTTCCCCAAACAACTAAATAATGTCGTTCTTTGTTCATTCTTTCATAAAGGTAAAACTGGGTGTACCCTTCTGACTTTGAGGTTAGATTAAAAAAGGTTATTTAATGACGTTATTAAGGACCGCCGTTTTTGTCACTGTGTCGTTCTACCCTGTCACCCTCTATCCCATATCTAAATTTCGTGATATCTAGTTTTTTGTCTTTTGGTTTCAGAATGTGTACATTAAAATTTAATGATGATGGTGATGATGATTAGGCCTGGATCAAGGGCGGTTCTAGCGGTGCGGCTGAACCAGGGCCCCGCGTCCTAGGGGCCCCAAGACTTTTTATAAAAGTATACAACTTTTTTTTACTCTCGTTGTCTATACTCGTTTTTGTGGTAGTCCCGCACCAGGGCACCCAGTGGTCTTAATATGGACTTGGCTGTACTTTTATCAAAGACCAGCCTAATAGCAAATGGGCCTTGATTGAGAAATATGCCTGACTAGTGACGACCACGCATGTAGAGAGCTCTTGATTTTATCAATTTATCTTCGTATTGATTGTCCGGTGGACAGCGCAGTTGGTAGAGTGCTTGCATTCCATGCATAAGAGCTCGGGTCCGAATCCCACCGAGGATGTCAGAAAGAAATTTCCCTTTTTGGTGTTTATTTCAAACCCAAAATAAAATACGTAAAACACTGAGAGCTGTTTTAAATATTTTCAAAACCAATTTCTAACATTCATGAGACACATTGGTCCAGTATACACATAAACATTGCTCACGTGAAATTATCTGTTATGGACGATACTACATGCAGCCCCTCCGTGGACAACGCGGTAAGAAGTTGCTTTATGTGTACAACATAGTTGCGTTGCTTTAGGAATGTCACTAGGTTTCTAAGACGCAAAATATTAAATCTCCAACAAAGCATGAAAGTTGGTTCTACCATTTTCACTTCACTTTCCCTCATTTTTTTCACTTTCAGTCAATAGCTCAGTTGGTTGAATATTTGCGTTTCATGTCAGAGGGCTAGAATTCAATCCCGCCTCAAGATTGTCGGAAATGATTTCCCGTTTCCAAGGTTCATTAAGCCTTCACAAGAAATGAGAACCAGATCCTTCGGGAAAAGTTGAGAAAGCTCCAACCTTCAAGTGAAATGATTTGCGCAAGGCTGGCTCAGTTACATCTGGAAATAAATCCACATGCCACATGTACAGTGTACACCCTTTGGGCATAGTGCGGTTGAAAGTTGCACGATATGTGCTGCTTAGTTGCATGTTACGTTCACTTCAGTATCTCGGTCAAAAGATTGCGTTACCATGCTGCCAAAGTACTAAACTCTGTCCACTTTCTTGATGTTTATACCCGTTAATTGAAGGCATGCTCCTGAGTTATCCAATTGTCTAAATGTGATTCATATAGTTTTGTTTACAATTTCAAATCTTCTGTCTCAATTCTAAGATTGGCTTGATTCCAATGTTCATTAATCTTTGTCGCCATTCTCCTCTATTTATGGTAATCTGTTTGAGCTTTTCTTGGGATAAACAACACATAACTGCCAATATAATATCCTGAAGAAACTCTCGCCGTGGTCAGCCTCAGGCATTTGTCCCTTCGATCATCCCCTCAATTATGGTATGCAAGAGACTTTCCAGGCGTTTTTGTTTATTATATTTATCATGCTCACATTTATAAAAAGGTCCAATTCATATCCAGCTATATCTACCGTTTTCAGTAGTTCTTGGAGGTCTGGTATACTCTCTGCGCCAAAATTATGGTGTCTTCAGCATTTCGTATGTTGTTGATCACAGCACCATTAACTTACCTATACTCCTCTACTAGAAATTTCAAGAGGTTCAGAGAAAAATAGCGCTCACCAAATAGATCATTCACATTTAACTGGTCTTAAATTTGAATAACAAGCAGCTTTGGTTTTAATTCCAAAGTGTCTTGACATGTTTTCCAGTTTTGATGTTTCTTTTTAATACAGGCGTTATTACCGAAAAAACTCCGCCGCACCTTCTTATGTGTTATCATGCACTTCTGAACCAACAACCATTATAATCCATCGTTCGAGTTATTCAATTTATATATCTTTTCGTCCTCTCGTCAGTTATAACTTTTGTTTGTGTGCCGATTTCAATTGTCAATTCAACAAACTTCAAATGAACACAATGCCTTTATTTTTAGATGGACAACTTTAATATAATGTTAATAAGATTCACAAAAGTTAGCTTCATATATATAACACTTATTTTCACTAAAAAACCGACCCAATTTATGCTTTATTATTCTTTAAACGAAAACGACTTCCAACTCAATATTTTGACAACAATGCAACTGTCAAAACACGTCACAGCGTCCTAGGATAAACTACTAACATGTACAAGAGTATGATCGTTTCAGTTTATTTTGTAAATTCAAAACAGCAATAAATACTGCTTGTTGTTACTTCAAATCCTTTAAATAAACAGTTTATAGGTACCGAAGTGTATTTAATTTTTTTTAAAGAGAAATAAGTGCATTTACGACGTTTTTTTAGTAAATACGCATGCAATTGCGACATACCTTGCACTTTTATCGTTAGATATAAATCAGTCATTTACCTCTTCAATTTCATGAGCTCCTGGTATCTGTGACGTCATTGCAGGTCGACGCTGATTGGATGTTAAAATGTCAACAAACCAGCGTCCTCCGACAAACCACAAGTATGAACGTAACAATTTTTATTTAATTTAAAAAAAATGCATTAATAATACAATTTATTATTATTTTAATTTTTGCAATATTTTGTTATTGCTTACTGAATTTAATTCAGATTTTTAAATGCATGATTTAACGTTATACCTATTGACATTATGAATGAAATGAAATACAATACAGGTATACCTTGAGATAATTCCTTAGAAATAAATCTTTCATTTACCTCCTCATACTTCATGTGCTCCGGGTCTCCGTGAGGTTATTTTAGTTAGCATTTATGTCCCACAGGTGTCGATGTCTAATTGCTTGTATGGATTATTTCTTCATAATTGATTTCCATTAGGTTGTTTTAGTTCAAAAGTGATACACAGATGTCAATGCTTGCAGTAATTTTTGTCACTTTATCTCTTCAAGTTTCATTTACTCCTTGTATTAGTTAGGTTACTCTACTTGTAAAGAAAAATACACGGATGTCAATGAATTATTGCAAATTTTATCTTGAACGTCCATCGACTTCTGGCATCCATGAAATTCTTCGTTTACTGCCACTTAAATCTAAGATTGTCGATCATCTTGGCTGTTTTTACTTTAGATGCTTCAGTCCTAAATAGGCTTTGGTGCTATTATCAGAAGGCTTCATAAATGGAAGTAAATTTGCAGAGGCTCTGGCCACCGCTAGCGGACTGGCGCCAAAATTACAGTTACAGATACAACTATGATTAACAAATTATTCTGTAATTCTTTCAGGTTAAACCTTGTTGTATTCACAACTCTTCTATCCGTCAACGCTTTGTTGACGGATGTTTCGCTTTCACTAGCAGAAAGCATTCTGAAGGCTGCTTTTCAAAGCGTTTGTTTATTTATAAAATAAAATAGATATCCAGCGTAGAATAGAATGTATAATTAGATACATAAATTCAGAGTCATGCCTATCCATTATCATTATGTAATATTTGATATTCCTACCCTATGTGGATTAGAGGGAGGGGTGCGCCCTTTCCGTACGCCATGCCCCCAATACCCATGGGTATTTTGGGGTTATGGGTTTTATAAATAAACCTAGAATAACTCCCTAATTTTGTATTAACCAATCATTCTGCCATTCAAAATAATCACAAAACAAAGTAGCGGGTGTACCAAGACTTCTGACTTTTTTTTCTAAGTAATAAGTTACAGTAGAAAAAATGTTGTGGGCGAGGAATTACCTGGCTGAGGAACATCAGGGATAAAACGGGTATGCGGACTTTGCGGCAAGGTTTACTTAGCCTTCACGAGAAATGAGTACCAGCCCATTCTGGAATTAGGAAGCCCTGATTTCAGCCGCAGTGGTTGGCGTAACACCGGTACCTGTAAAAATAACAAGGTTCCAGTCATTAAGTCATCAAACAGCGCCCTTGGAGTGGCAATCTTCACGAAACGGCGCTATACCAAGTCATCATCATCATCATCATCAAGAAGCTCCACTTAATGTGTAGCTTGGAAGCGTATTGTAGCGAGAGAAGTTAGTGGACTGTTTTCTACTCGGGGTACTAGTCACTCCAAGGGCTCACTTAAGTCACTCGTTTTTGAGAAAAAGTTGGGAAAGAAATTCGTAGCGCAGCACATCGGACCAGCCAGTAGTCTAGTGTCTACTCGCAAATGGAAGACCGTGGGTTCAAATCCTGGCGGAGTACAAAAAAATCCATTTACATTTTCAAATATGCTCTTCTCTGAAAAATTCCTATATTTACCAAAGACACCAAAGGTCCGTCCAGCCTCACAGCAACTGGGTCTTGCTTGAGAATTGGCGCTTTCTATAGCGACGACCAAGCTTACAGAGGACCCTTGAGATGTGAGATGATTCACACAAAAACAGCGCTCACCAAATAAATCATCCTAATATTATTATTGTTACATTGATCATATTGGCTCACCCATCACTGGCGCTCGGCATGTTACTGTGTAATATTATTCACTGTGCATGTGTGGGTACTGAGTGAGTGATAAGTACTAGGTACTCTCTACTCTCCACTCTTCACTCTCCGGGTAGGTACGCGCCACATAGTGGTCGAGCTTATAAAACTCTACGCGTCGAGTATCTATATAAAATGTACTTAAATATCAGTTAAAACAAAAGGGCGTAACCACACTGAAATCTTTAATCTAAGTTACATTTTAGATTCATATTTGATGCATGCTTACGTGAAATTTTGCTCTTATTCCAGTAATCAAATTGATGAAATACGTTATAAGGTAATTAGGTGTTCCTTGACTTATAGGTTGGTATGCGGCTGACCACCCATGCTGTAAAAATGGTTCACTTTGCCAATGTCACCCCTGTTACAGGGAAGGACGGCAAGAGTTACAGGGCGTATGTCCATTTGAGATTGGTTTTTATGTTGTAGGCTCACATGAGCCACGTGCAAGCGCGAACTTGTACGTGTCTTGGTTGTGGGAATGCATGTAATGTGAATCTCCAATGTAACATATCTTTGCAACTTAGATTAGATTAGATTAGATTAGATTAGGTAATAAATTAAACAAATTCGCTCACATCACTCCGCTGTTAAAAAAACTACATTGGCTTCGTTTCCCGGAGAGGGTGGTCTACCGTGTTTGTCTGATGGTATATAAAGCCATCAATGGCTTGGCTCCACCTTATCTGACTGACATGATGTTGCCTGTTGAGATGGGTGTAAGGAGGCAGACACTCAGATCCGCGGGTGATGGAGCAGTCAATTTAGTTCAGCCACGTCATTAGATTCGTACAAATTTCGAGGACTGCGCTTTCCGTGTTGCGGGTCCGGTGAAGTGGAACAGACCGCCACCCGGAGTGAAGAACTCCAAATCTGTGGGTGTATTTCGCAGAGCACTCAAGACACACCTTTTAAGAAAATCTTTCCATGATCGGAGAGGTCCCTTGAGGTGTGACACACACAAAAACGGATATGTTAGAATTAAGATTCATTTAACATGCTCTACCGCAAGTAGACACGTATAAGTTCACGCTTACACATGCCGTATGTAAACTTACAACATAAAAGTCTAATCTCAAATGAACATACAACCTGCAACTCTTGGCGAACTTCTGTAAAACAGGGGTGAAATTGGCCAAGTGAACCATTTTCTACAGCATGGGTGGTCAGCCGCATAACAACCTATAAGTCAACGAACTCTTCATACAAATTTTACCGATTTATACACGGTTAATAAGAATCACCGTGGTGATGAGACTTCCAGCCTTGCACCAGGACATGCAAAAATTTTTGTAGAACCTGTCCGTCCGTCCGTCCGTTCGTCCGTCCGTCCGTTCGTCCGTTCGTCCGTCCGTTCGTCCGTTCGTCCGTTCGTCCGTTCGTCCGTCCGTATGCATGTCCCAGTCGAAAGTAGGTAGGTACTGATCGTAGAGACACAATTTTTTTTCATGTTTGTTGTGTGTGTGAGTTCCGCCTCTGTGTATTTGGTTCGTGTTAAATGGCAATGAATATGTAATGATAATTTATGGATGAAGGGAACGAGAATTAATAAATACATATACACGTAACATAACAATAAACTGCACACACACACACATTACAAATAATCACAATGTGTATAACACATTACGAATACAAATAATCACAATGTGTATAATATATTAAGAAAGAATGGATAATGAAAGGTTTACAAACTGTAAGCACATTAGGTATACAGAGGAAATGTGAAAGGAAAAATAGGAAAGGGATGACCGAGAAAAGTATGGCTGGATTATAATAATCTATAATCTATAATCTAAGTTGCAAGGATATAGCTCTCAGATGTATGCCCACAAACCAACACGTGTAGTTCGCGCTTACAAATGCTGAATGCGTACTTACAAATAAAATCCAAACCTCAAATGAACATAAGCCCCACAACTTTTGCCGACCTTCCCTGAAACAGGGGTGACATTGGCAAAGTGAACCATTTTGGTAAAATTATGAAAGAATGGGATATACAAAGCTAATGTAAAAGAAGGAATTGTGTGAAGCAGGTGATAGACACGAATGAATTGAAAGAGGTATGTAAGGATAGGAAAATATGGAGGCAAATCTTTAGAGGCTTTGACCATCCCTAGTGGAACGGAGACAACCTTTCTTTGCAGCTTTGATTATAAAGTATTATTTCATTAAAAACTATATATAATTAATATTTTGGATGGTTGGTGCATTAACACTGTGAAAACTCATCTTATCTTTAGTTATTCAAACACTGTTTTATTTTACCTCTTTATTTTTTAATTATTTATTTTATTTTTAACATTACCTGATGATGATTACTGTGTATAGTCGAAAATATTTGTGTCCAAATAATTAAATAATAAAGAGTGAAAATAAAACAGTGTTTGAATAACTAAAGATATATGTATAATTAAAGTTAAAAAAAGGACTGGCTGAAAAAAGTATGTGTAGCATTGGCGCTGCGTTCCATTTTTGAAATTTCTAGCCTCCACTAAACGGCGATAATTTCACACTTCCGTTTCCGGTTCAAGATGGCCGCCGGGGACGCCATCTTGAATTGCCGACACGATCAAAAGTCAAAGAAATAATTAATGGTTGCAAAGTGAAACAGCAATTAGTTAGAAAAAATAAATTACTATTTTATTGTTTATTTTCTTAATTAATGACATTTCGTTTATTCTTATTTTTTATTACAACCATACACATTATGCTGCGTTCACAATTGAGTTGGCACATTTAAATCTGGGAAAAAATGTTACATTTGGCTGGGCCATTAGGCACTTGTGTATTGGTTGAATGGATGTTAAGGATCTTAGTTTCTAATCTGACTTCCAACGTCCTTAGCACTGTAATCCTTGTAGAATAATAAAAAAAAAACTATTGCGCTAGAGACAGAATGTACAGTCATACTTCAATAGATACAATATTGTAATTTTTTTGGGTTCGGAAAGTCTCTAAATTAAAACATACCTTCTCTCAGGTTCTTTATTTTATTTTTACAATTTATATTTATTTTTAACACTTTTAGCAACTTAAATTTATTTTCACAGTAGTTGAGCACCGCTCACATTCTTCAATCAAAGGCAACTATCTCACTGACTTGGTGCACTCAACATTACGCCTTACATACTTCACAGACAGAAGTCTCTAGTGACTAATTTGCCATCAAACTCGCGAACATTCTACCAAATTCAAGATTACAAAAGGATCATTTAATTTTTAGATTTCTTAAGCCTATAATTATTGCTACCTACGGTGTACACCTATATTAATCTACTTTTTACATAACACTACCTATAATAACTATTATTACCTACGATGTACACCTGTATTAATCTACTATTTAGGTACATAACAGTATTATGCGAGTAGATTGTAAAGATGCTAAAGCGCTGCGTACTGTATTTATCATATCTCGTGCCCCCAGTGCTTGTTTAGCTTATCCACCATTTGATTCAAAGATGACCTTTCAACTAATAAACCTTTTAATGGGTATAACTAAATGTTGCAGTAACTGCATCCTGCCGCCGTTCCGCTAGGGGTGGCCGGTACCTCCGCAGATGCGTCTTCACTTTTTTCTGTCCTTGCATACCTCTTTCATCTCTTCAACATTCATCCCTTTCTTCATACGTGGTACATACTCTTAATTAAGTGAACTAATTGTGAGGAAGCGCTCATGGAGAATTCTAAACTAAACTTTTTTGTTTCCTTGTAGAAAACAGGAAAAAAGTTCATTTACCTCAGAAATCCATGTAAGCTTCATATATCACTTACTCAGTTTTACCTTTGTGAGTAGGTATAATTTGCTTTTCAAAACAAATTCTAGATTGCCGTTTTTGATTGTACACGACTCGTTTCTTATTTATTGTAGTGATATTGATCTTTAGAAAGTAAGTGATTGTTTTTTTACATTAATTGCTACTTTTGATTCACGGGGCGCGCCCGCTAATGAAGCATTTTAATGAAGACAAAGCTCCGCGGACGTCCGGCCGCTCCCTCCGCCATTTTGTGTGTCTGGCCCGCCGCCATTTTGTGTGTCGGCGGCCATCTTGTGTCGGCGTGTTTTACCGCCAAAAGTCACGGCAGGGCCGGACGCGAATAACTAGTAAATAAGCTGAGATATTGCAGCTTACGCGGTGTGAGGGATCAGAGAGGGATTAGGAGAATTGGCGCCAGGGGCGTGCATCCCATGCAGGCACATGCACCTAAAAGGTAGGCAATATATGGTAAAAAATTAATCTAATCTTGATATTGAGATTCAAAATTCTAAATTTATGTTTGATTAGAGCCATCGTTAGCACTTCAGTCCGTTTCAATGAGTTAATGCGGCTGACCACCCATACTGTGAAAAAATGGTTCACTTTTCCAATGTCACCCCTGTCTCAGGGAAGGACGGCAAGAGTTGCAGGGCTTATATTCATTTGAGATGGGTTCTTACAATGTAGGTCCACATGCGGCATGTGTTAGCGCGAAATTATACATGTCTGCTTGTGGGAATGCATTTGATATAAATCTTAAATGGTATATATCCTTGCAGCTTAGATTAGATTAGATTAAATTGTAAAGGAATGGCAGAAAATATATTTATTCTGAAATGTATTTGCCTATACCCTATGCACGCGCCTGATTGGCGCCCTGGGACTATGGAAATCAAAGGATTTTTAAATACAAAATAGTTACGAAGATGAATAAGACAAGGACACTTAAGGCTCCTTTATACGCTAAATCTGCCGTTTTTGTTTCTTACACCTAATGGTCTTGGCAAAAGAGTTACAGAAATGAAAGAAATCAAGCATATTTATTAATTTGTTATCTTAGTTATAAAGTTTGAACAAAATCTATAACTTAAGAATTGCCACCACAAAAAAATATTTAAAAAAAAGTTTTTTTCATATATTTAGCTACTTTTTCGTGTGTGCTATATTTTGGAATTTTTTTCTTTTTAATCACAGAACTATACATTGATTAGTGAAATATCGGAATATTTTTTTTATAATGTCAATAGTTTTTGAGTAAATATGGAAAAACTGAATCTACTTAATGAATTAAATTTTAATTAAATCAAAGAACACAGTTTTTCCAGACTCTGGATATTTCAGACTCTGGATATTCCATTCATTCGCGATTACGGGAATTTGGTCCATCCATATCTATACCCTTATAATCTAATCTAATTAAAGTTGCAAAGATATGTTACATTGGAGATTCACATTACATGCATTCTTACAACCAGACTCGTACAAGTTCGCGCTTACACAAGCCTCATGTGAACCTACAACATAAAAACCAAATCTCAAATGGACATACACCCTGCAACTCTTGCCATCCTTCCCTGAAACAGGGGTGACATTGGAAAAGTGAATCATTTTTACAGCATGGGTGGTCAGCCGCATACCAACCTGTAAGTCAAGGAACATACACGACAAATTACATTTTTTAAATCAATAAATAATACTATATAATATGGACATCAAAAACTAAAACACAAACAAATTTCACTTTAATAAACCCTAGCCGCCAACATTACAGATCAACCGCCATTTCTTTCTGTCCTTACATACTTCTTTCATTTCATCCAGAGTC
Source organism: Agapetus fuscipes (assembly GCA_951799405.1). NCBI lineage: Eukaryota > Metazoa > Arthropoda > Insecta > Trichoptera > Glossosomatidae > Agapetus > Agapetus fuscipes. Next base: position 3,858,192 of record OX637354.1, on the reverse strand, counting down.
ATAACCTTCTTCACACAGGCTCTTCTTTTATTATGACTCTGGATATTCCATTCATTCGCAATTTCGGATATTTGGTCCATCCATACCTTTCTCGGTCTTCCTCTACCACGGCATCCATCTATTCTACAAACATATACTTTCTTCGTCAGTCTTTCCTTATCAATAATATTAAAAAAAAAATGTTTCCTACTTAATAGACAGGCAAAAGGCTGTGGAAGATTGCCCGTCTACTGGCTCCCTGGAGACGTCCCTGTCGCGGCAGCTCGCGCTGTGAGAAAGTTTATATGGCGAAGTGAACACAACGATGGATTAATAAAAACGCCAGGAAAGTGCGCAAGTAGTTAAGTACTCAGTGGACTAAGCACGTACAAACGCAGCCGCTATATGTGTAGGTACTTACTAGGGATGTCATCAATATCTATCAGTATCTGTAACCGAAACTATCGGATATCCGAAATACAAAATGTATTCTTTAATGTAATTTTTCACTTTTTTATACTGTTATAGGGCTGTCCATATATTACGTCATTCGCATTAAGGGGGGGGGGGAAGTCTGGTCTGCGGATGATGGCAAATGATGTACGAGTACCAAAAGTGACGTCGTTCTTGTAAATACCAATTTCTACAAAATATACAAAATATTATGTAAGTAATATAACATTATTAATTATTAAACTCATCCATTATTACAGCAAGAGGGGGGGGGGTCATTAGATAATGACTATAGGATGATTGTAAGGAGGGGGGGGGGGGTCGAAAATCGGTTAAAATCGATGACTTAATTTATGGCCGGCCCCTATGTAAATAGTAGGTATAAGCAAAATAATTAGGGTAGGTGCATAGATTGTAGCTATCATATAAGTAGGATTAGGTAATTATTATTAAGTACCTAGAGTAAGGAAATATTATATAAGTTGTTAGGTATAAGAAATAATTGTATTCGAAGCTTTTGGAAGACCGTAGAAGCTTCCAGGCGAAATTAAGTTCTAGAAACTTTGGTAGCCATAGCTTTAAAAAGCGCCAGCTGTTGCTTGCAGGTCAGTCAGTCTCCAAGTACAAGCAGCCTTTACAGGCCAAGACAGTGAAAGTGAACTATCCACGTGAATTGTAAAATAAATTGTGAACAAAATAAATTACTTTATAATAAAAATCGGCAGTTTTAATCAAGAAGAAGACCAATATTTTAAATTGAAAAAAATATAAAAACCCTAAAAACACTACAATAGGTACAATATGATTAATTGTAGGTTTAAATTTTTTATGTTTAATTGCTTAGTGTTTGTTTATTTTATATACTTAAATCATAAATCCTTTATTATATTACCCTTCGTCGTCGTCATTCGTCGTCGAGTTTCGATTTTCAAAATCAATGCCATCACAGCAGATGAAACACATTCATGCTCTATAGCAAATTAATTTTTGTATATATGCTGCAATGCGGCGAGCTTACGCGTGTGTGTTTACAAATGTATGAAAACTTTTAGGAATTAATCTGTTTGTTCATACTAAAAATGTATGGAACAATATTGACATCTAGCGGCAAAACGTAAAAGTTTTTTTTACATTTTCTTTTATTTCATGCAAATTAAAAATAAAAAAAAAGCCAAATAAAAATGGATTTCAATCTGTAATCTAAGTTGCAAACATATATAACATTTGAGATTCATATTACATGCATTCTTACGAGCAGACATGTATAAGTTCTAATCTAATCTAATCTAAGCTGCAAAGATATATATCATTTAAGATTTATATTAAATGCATTCCCACAAGCAGATATGTATAAGTTCCCGCTTACATATGCTGCATGTGTACTTACAACATAACAGCCCATTCCAAATGAACATAAGCCCTGCAACTCTTGCCAACCTTCCCTGAAACAAAGGTGAAATTGCAAAGTAAACCATTTTTTAAAGTATGGGTGGTCAGCCTCATACCAACCTATAAGTCAAGAAAATTATTTTTTGTATTTCTTTACATAATCTAAGTTGCAAAGATACATACCATTTAAGATTCATATTAAATGCATTCCCACACGCAGACAGGTACAAGTTCACGCTTACAAATGCCCAATGTGGACTTGCAAAATAAAAAAACTAATCTCAAATGAACATAAGCCCTGCAACTTTTGCCGACTTTTCCTCAAACAGAGATAAAATTTGCATGGTAAACCATTGCTTACAGTATGGGTGGTCAGCCACATACTAACCTTTTAGTCAAGGAAATTATTTTGTTTAGTTCTATAATCTAAGTTGCAAAGATACATACCATTTGAGATTCATATAAAATGCATTCCCACAAGCAGACAGGTACAAGTTCACGCTTACAAATGCCCAATGTGGACTTGCAAAATAAAAAAAACTAATCTCAAATGAACATAAGCCCTGCAACTCTTGCCGACTTTTCCTCAAACAGAGATAAAATTTGCATTGTGAACCATTGCTTACAGTATGGGTGGTCAGCCACATACTAACCTTTTAGTCAAGGAAATTATTTTGTTTAGTTCATTAATCTAAGTTGCAAGATACATACCATTTGAGATTCATATTAAATGCATTCCCACAAGCAGACAGATACAAGTTCACGCTTACAAATGCCCAATGTGGACTTGCAAAATAAAAAAACTAATCTCAAATGAACATAAGCCCTGCAACTTTTGCCGACTTTTCCTCAAACAGAGATAAAATTTGCATGGTAAACCATTGCTTACAGTATGGGTGGTCAGCCACATACTAACCTTTTAGTCAAGGAAATTATTTTGTTTAGTTCTATAATCTATGTTGCAAAGATACATACCATTTGAGATTCATATAAAATGCATTCCCACAAGCAGACAGGTACAAGTTCACGCTTACAAATGCCCAATGTGGACTTGCAAAATAAAAAAAACTAATCTCAAATGAACATAAGCCCTGCAACTCTTGCCGACTTTTCCTCAAACAGAGATAAAATTTGCATTGTGAACCATTGCTTACAGTATGGGTGGTCAGCCACATACTAACCTTTTAGTCAAGGAAATTATTTTGTTTAGTTCATTAATCTAAGTTGCAAGATACATACCATTTGAGATTCATATTAAATGCATTCCCACTAGCAGACAGGTATAAGTTCGCGCTTACAAATGCCCCATGTGGACTTATAAAATAAAAAACTAATCTCAAATGAACATAAGCCCTGCAACTCTTGCCGACTTTTCCTCAAACAGAGATAAAATTTGCATTGTGAACCATTGCTTACAGTATGGGTGGTCAGCCACATACTAACCTTTTAGTCAAGGAAATTATTTTGTTTAGTTCTTTAATCTAAGTTGCAAAGATACATACCATTTGAGATTCATATTAAATGCATTCCCACAAGCAGACAGGTATAAGTTCGCGCTTACAAATGCCCCATGTGGACTTATAAAATAAAAAACTAATCTCAAATGAACATAAGCCCTGCAACTCTTGCCGACTTTTCCTCAAACAGAGATAAAATTTTCATTGTAAACCATTCTTACAGTATGGGTGGTCAGCCACATACTAACCTATAAGTCAAGGAAATTATTTTATTAAGTTCTATAATCTAAGTTGCAAAGATACATACCATTTGAGATTCATATTAAATGCATTCCCACAAGCAGACAGGTATAAGTTCGCGCTTACAAATGCCCCATGTGGACTTATAAAATAAAAAACTAATCTCAAATGAACATAAGCCCTGCAACTCTTGCCGACTTTTCCTCAAACAGAGATAAAATTTTCATGGTAAACCATTCTTACAGTATGGGTGGTCAGCCACATACTAACCTATAAGTCAAGGAAATTATTTTGTTAAGTTCTATAATCTAAGTTGCAAAGATACATACCAATCGAGATTCATATTAAATGCATTCCCACAAGCAGACATTTATAAGTTCACGCTTACACATAATGCATGTTGACTTACAACATAAAAACCCAATCTCAAATTAATATAAGCCCTGCAACTCTTGCCAATCTTCCCTGAAACACAGCTGAAATCTTCAAAGTGAACCATTTTTTAAACTATGGGTGGTCGATTTTCTTTTACAAAGGCTGCATGTTTTTATTTTACATGTTTTCCGAATTTTAACGCGAGGAAACTATGCGCAATATACACATTCACCAAATGTTAAGGGGTTGGGCTGCGTAGCAGCCAGGGGCAACGCCCCTAGTGTAATTAATTGTTTGTACTCCTTGACTTATAGGTTGGCATGAAGCTGACCCCCCATACTGTAAAAAATGGCTCACTTTGCCAAGTCACCACTGTTTCAGGGAAGGTCAGCAAGAGTTGCAGGGCTTATGTTCATTTGAGATTGGGTTTTTATATTGTAGGTTCACATGTGGCTTGTGTTAGCGCGAACTTATACATGTCTGCTTGTGGGAATGCGTTTTATATATATCTTAAATGATATATATCTTTGCAGCTTAGATTGAGATGTTAGATCTGTATCTATAACCGAAAGCCGAAACTGATATAAAAGCTTCGGATCTATCTATAATCTGAGTTGTAAATATATATATTGGCATTTAAGCCTCACATTGAATGCATGCCCACAAACAGGCTCGTGTAAGTTTGTGCTTGCATGTGTACTTACACATTAAAAACCAAACCTCAAATGAATATAAGCCCCTTGTGATCTTCCCTGAAACATAAGTGACATTGGCAAGGCGAACTATTTTTTACAGTACCTATGGGTGTTCAGCCTCAATAATAGGATAATTTCGGAAATTATCTAAATTGTTATATAAATTATAGGTTGGTATAAGGCTGACTACCCATCTGTAATAAATGTCTCTCTTGGCCAATGTCTCCCCTGTTTCAAGGAAGAGTTGCAGGGCTTATGTTCATTTGAGATTGGGCTTTTATATTGCAAGTCCACGAGGATATGTATGTAAGCGCGAACTTAAACGTGTCTGCTTATGAAAATACACTTAATATGAATCTTAAGTTGACATATGCTTGAAACTTAGATTACAGACTATAATTGTAGTATCCGTATCGATATCCGAACTACATAATCGACGTTTAAAAGGCAGTAAGGCATAAGCGACATAAACTAAATTGCTCAGGAGAGCAGTTTAAAGTTTGAGATTGCAGAAAAATGGCATAACTTTTTTATTTTTTATCATATCGTTAAAATCAAAACAGCTCTAAAATAATAAAAAAAACAGCATTTATTGGCATTTTTATTAATGTGGTTGTACGATTTTTTTATGTCGCAAGCGCCTTTAGGACAAAAAGGCCAAAATCTTGTCAGTTACACCAAAACCATACTTGGAAAACGCAGTTGTTTGCTTGAGCATAACAATACACAAAACTCATCGTAGAGCTATGGGAGTTAGCGCATTAGAAAGAGCGGAAAATTTTAAGTAGGATAGCATTCATAACTCATTTTTGACCAAAACGTCGCTTATATAACTGCCTTTTAACCGTCGATATCTATAACATCCCTAGTAGGTACTTACTGTGGGGGAAAACGATCACTTAGGTTAGCGTTTACTATGCATACACTCTATCACTGTGGTACATACTATTAAATTATAATATTTACTGAAACAGTGAATAAATATAACTGTTAAGTATTAAATAAATCTAAATCTACATAAATCTAAGCTGCAAAGATATGTATCATTTGAGATTAATATTAAATGCATTCCCACAAGCAGACATGCATAATTTCGCGCTTACACATGCTGCATGTGGACCTACAATATAAAAACCCCAATCTCAAATGAACATAAGCCCTGCAACACTTGCCGACCTTCCCTGAAGCAGGGGTGACGTTGGCAAAGTGAACCATTTTTTACAGTATGGGTGGTCAGCCGCATACCAACCTATCAGTCAAGGAGTTATTATCTTATTAAATATAAGTATTATCTGCATTTTTGTATTTTTCTTCCATGCACTTTTCTATTGCTGTATTTTTTTTGCTATGGCTGGTCATGTATTGCACCCCCCACATGACTAAGCTGGAATAAACATTTATTTTTCTTATTATTATAACTGCCAGTAAAGTAACTTTATTTCATACTTCTCTCTCTTTAAAAGGTGCTTCTATAATCTATCATTTAAGTTGCAAGGACATACTGAAATAAAAGACTTAGTTGTAATAAGGGCAACTCGTAGAACGGCTCACATTCATCCCTTTGCAGTCGACATCAAAACTATGAGAACTTGGTGTTTTCACGACTCATTCCTTGGCCAAGCTGCCCGCTTATGGAATGAGTTACCGGTATCTGTGTTTTAACCCCAATATAGCGTCGTCCTATTCAAATTTCGGTATTAACGAAAGACACACACTAGGGGAGGGGGGGGGGGGGGGGGGGGGCAAAACACTCGCAATTTTTGTACCTACACATACCTACTTATCAGAAATCTAACTTACCTGATCTACGTCGAAAAGGCGAATACCAGTTTTCTTGGTGTTTGACCGAAGATGTCCTTAACTAACCGGCCGGTATCTGCCATTAATCGATGGGTCGGCTGTCGGTTAGATCCTTCGAGATTTCCAGGGGGCGGCAACGGCCCCCCCCTACAGACCGCCATGTGAGCAATCGACCGGATTAAAGCAGCTATTATTATTATTTGATTCATTTGCACACCTTAAATTATAGCCCATAGATAAGTCGCTGCCTTAGTTCTTGTTTATCGTAGAGTTGAGCAATGTTTGCATGTGTACTGGACTAATGTGTCTTATGAAAACAAGAAATTTATTTTAAAAATATTTAAAAGAACTCTCACATTATCGAGTTTTACGGTTTTTCTTAGCTCAGATTGTGTAGAATTTGATTCTTAAGACAACTGCATGAAAAAGTCATATTTGACAAGATTGGCGTATACGATAAACAAGAACTGAGGGAGCGAAGTGTGTGGAGCCATATATATATTTTTATGTCATGAAAACCAATAGATTATTTTAATTAAGATAACTAAGTGGTTTATATATAAACTGCTTTGATATTTAATATAGTGAAATATAAATTACGATTCATAATAAACTGGTTTATTTCATGACCGTTTTACGACATCAATTTTTGTTCTCCGCAAACGTTTTCGAGACAGAATTAAATCTGTTAGTAGGTACCTACCTTCCCTTTTATGTTTCGCAGATAGATACTAGGTATGTATAATATCGATACCTAAAGGTAAAACATGTTCCGTGATCTGTGGGTAAAACTGAGTAATGCAATAATGCAACTAAGCTACACATATAGTGTTACTTCTTGCCTGCGTTATCCCCGAAGGGGTCGCACGTGTCGCTTTGGGACCTATTTATTTTTACAGGTAAGGGGGCCGGCCTCAAACCAACCACTTTCAGTTGAAGTGGGGGTTTCCCAGCTCCCTGGTTCTCATTTCTTGTGAAGGCTGAGTAAACCTTTGAGATCGAACCCTTGCTCTCGGCATGGAATGCAAGCATTCTACCAATTGAGCTATCGAACTTTTAACGAGCTTGATCGTCGTCGCTACAAAGCGCCAATTCTCAAGCGAGACCCAGTTGCTGTAAGGGTGGATGGACCTTTTGATGACCGGTCATTGGTAAAGGTTTTTATGAATTTTTCAACCCAGCGAAGAGCAAATTTGAAAATTTAAATGGTATATTTTTTGTGCTCCGCCGGGAATCGAACCCACAACCTTCCCATACAGAGTCCGAAGTGTTACCACTGAACTACGGACCGGTCAAGTGACAAGTGGCCGGAGTAAGTGACATATTAAGCTAACATGGGTTTCTCAGATAAATGCACCTTTTTTCCAATTTTCTACGAGAGAAAACACTACAAATGTATGAAAATCCTGTAGTTTAGGAGTTAGTCATGAGTTTCTCTTTATAGTTAGTTCACTTACTATGAGAAGTTACACAGAATAAAATGTTTTATCCACGGTTTCTAATACGCAGCAGTGAATCAGCACTTATTCAGTTTTACTTTAAGGTGGCGATATACATGCAACATGGATGAGGTATACTTTAATCTATAATTTAAGTTGCAAAGATATAATCATTTAAAATCCATATTAAATGCATTCCCACAAACAGACATCTATAAATTCACGCTTACACATGCCGCGCATGTGGACTTACAACATACAAACACAATCTCAAACGAACACAAACTTTGTAACTCTTGCCGACCTTCCCTCAAGCAAGGGTGGCATTGGAAAAATGAAATATTCTTTGGGGCTGTCCATATATTACGTCATTCGCATTAAGGGGGGGGAGTCTGGTCTGCGGATGATGGCAAATGATGTACGAGTACCAAAAGTGACGTCGTTCTTGTAAATACCAATTTCTACAATATACAAAATATTATGTAAGTAATATAACATTATTGATTATTAAGCTCATCCATTATTACAGCAAGAGGGGAGGGGGGTCATTAGTTTAATGACTATAGGATGATTGTAAGGGGGGGGGGGGGGGGGTCGAAAATCGGCCAAAATCGATGACGTAATTTATGGACGGCCCCTTTACAGTATAGGTGGTCAGCCTCATACCAACATATAAGCCAAGGAATACATGAAGAAAAATGCATGAAGGAATTATTTATTTGCAACTTAGATTCTGGGTGATAGTGGCATCTAGACACCGCGGGGTTTCGCAGAGCTTAACTTTTGCCAACACCGCCTATTATCAGGGGTGGTCAAGCGTTGTAATTCTTGTCAACCTATTGTCAGGTATCGCAAACGGTTTGTGTTTGATCTACCGAAGACTCTGAGGTGGTCCAATCCCCATGTTAGAACGACACAGTGACAAAACGACTCATGACATAACGATACGTAACAAATCGACACATGATATAACGACCAGAATGATTGGACTGATGCGTGAATGGAAGGTTCTCCTAGAAAGACGAATGTTTTTTTTGGGTAGGTATAAAATATTGATTTATATTACTTTTGTTAAACATCTTTTTGACAATATTATAACCATATAGTCTAGAACTGTCATGTTGTCTTGTTTGTGTTTTTTTTTTCAAGAAATAAATGACATAACGATACACGATATAGCACATGACATAGCGACACAGTGACAAAACCACACATGACATATGGGTGTGTTTTTTCAAGTGTCGTTTACGGTATGTCATATTTTAGGTATGTGATGATCTGTCATGTGTCGTTCTGTCATGTATCGTTCTATCTCGTTTTATCACTGTGCCATTCTATCCTATCACCGTCCTGTATCGGCCTCTTTAGGACCCTTTTCGGGCATGCGATCTTAGTTGCCTTTCAGGACCTTACTTCGGATCTTCGTGGGCCTTCCAGAGCCTTGAAAAGGGCGCTCAGGCGGACGATGGAGCCCCAGGGGTGTGTTGTGACAAAGTGTCAGCAGGGTGCAAGCCACAAGGGAGACAAAACAGCCTTAAATGGACAACTAGGTGCCCCGCTCGCAAAATGTTTTCAAACATTTTTGTTAATCGGCCCAGTGGCGTAACTTTTTAGATTAACTGTAAAGAGAATGAACTCACAAATATAAAAAAAAAACCCTTGGCTCTGTGACGTCAACAGTACTGAATAAAAATAGATTCCGGATAATCATGTAGTTTTATCATTTAAAAATGTTGTAATTTATAATTTTGCTTTATTGACTAACAGGTTGGTATGAAGCTGGCTGCCTAATGTAATTTCAACTAAGCTACACATATAGTGTAACTTCTTGCCGCGTTATCCCCGCATGTGGCGAGTTGAATCTATTTTTTTTTAAAGGTAAGGGGGCCGGCCTTACCCCAACCACTTCAGTTGAAGAGGGGGCTGGTACTCAGTGCTTGTGAAGGCTGAGTGAACCTTGCCGGTATTTTATTTTAAGGTTTGAAATAAACACCGAAACGGGAATTCATTTCTGAAACCCTCAGTGGGATTCGAACCCGGACCCACGGCATGGAATGCAAGCATTCTACCAACTGAGCTAACGACTAAGATGCAAAGGCATATTAACATTTCAAATTCATATTAAATGCATGCCCACAATAGACACGTGAAGTTAGCGCTTACAAATGCTGCATGCGTAGGTACCTACTTACAATTCAAATACCAATCCTCAAATGAAGCTAAGCCCTGCAACTTTTTCCGACCTTCCCTAAGCAAGAGTGACATTGGCAAATTTTTTTACAGCATGGATGGCCATCCTCATACCAACCTATAAGTCAAGGAATACAAGCAATTAATTACATCCAGTTATACAAACAAACAAACACTAACTAAAAAATCTACAAAACATCTATAAAAATGAAAATTGATTCTTGGCCTTAGCCGCCTACATTACCTACAGGTCAGCCGCCATTTTTTTTCGGTCCTTACATACTTCTTTCATCAGCATAGATGACCAGCCTCATACTAACATATAAGTCAAGAAATAATGAAATGTTAATTAATTTAAATTAAACATTACTGCCATGGTGTCACAAATTACATCGCCTATTTCACACAGGGATCCTTCTCATGTTTCTCTGATGGTTTGACTTTATTTTTTGCTGTTTTGGCTGAACCGACAATCACATCATTCAACATTTATTGTGGTAAATACAGCCTTAGTCCCCCTATCCTCCATACCACCCCCTCATGTCCTGTAGGCTAGCCATACAATACAATAATCCAGTCAAAAGTTGCCGCCTTCTCTTGGGTTTGAATGCCGTTCTGATGGGGACAGTAAGCCAAGCTCAGAAGTTAAGTGAATTGGTCCCAAAATAGGTTAAAGGATAAGAAAGTTACAGTGACAAAACGACACATGACCGAACAACATATGACATAACTACACATGAAAGAACATCACAATAACAGTACATCATAGGAGGTACATCATAGGAGGTAAGCTAATCCAGCCTTCTGATTCAGTGAGACTTCTAGGAGTCTTACTGGATCGGAATCTGACACTGGAGAGGCAAATAGATGCCACAATAGCTTCTTCTTTTTTTTCACTACGCCAAATTAAGGCTATTAGAAAGTGTTTACCGTCAGATGCAGTCAAGACCCTAGTGAGCGCGTTTGTGGTGTCTCGGATTGACTATTGTTCGACGCTTTATAGTGGTCAGCCAAAGAAGCAGTTCAATCGCTTTCAATCTGTGTTGAATTCGGCAGCAAGACTCATATTCGGGATACCCAAATTCGCTCACATCACTCCGCTGTTAAAAACACTACATTGGCTTCGTTTCCCGGAGAGGGTGGTCTACCGTGTTTGTGTGATGGTATATAAAGCCATCAATGGCTTGGCTCCACCTTATTTGACTGACATGATGTTGCCTGTTGAGATGGGTGTAAGGAGGCAGACACTCAGATCCGCGGGCGATGAAGTAGTCAATTTGGTTCAGCCACGCCGTCAGATTCGTACAAATTTCGGAGACCGCGCTTTCCGTGTTGCGGGTCCGGTGGAGTGGAACAGACTGCCACCCGGAGTGAAGAACTCCAAATCTATGGATGTATTTCGCGGAGCACTCAAGACACACCTATTTAGAAAGTCTTATCCATGATCGGAGAGGGCCCTTGAGGTGTGACACACACAAAAACGGCGCTCTCTTATCATTTGTAATTTAAAATAAATTAGCCTGATATTATTATTATTATTATCACATGACCAAACATTACAAACACAAAAAAAAAGCTTCCACACGCCATAACCATCTGGAGATAACGCGGTAAGAAGTTGCTCTTTATGTGTGGCTTAGTTAGATTTTTATTTAGGGCTGTTGATTTTTTTATAGCTTTACCAAATAATACCTACATATATGCATGAGTTCCAGTATCTCATGTCTCAATTTTTTGTCATGCCGTTTATGGTGTTTTCTGTCTTGTGATGTTTTGTTATGTGTTGATTTATACATAGTCGGCAAAAGTTGCAGGGATAATGCTCATTTGAGATTTGGTTTTTAATTTTTAAGAACTCGTGCAGCATTTGTAAGCGAGTGTTAGTGGGCTGCATTTAATATGAATTTTAAATGTTAAGAACTTAGATAATAGCTTATAGATTATGTAGATAGCTAGACGTCCTTTTCCCAGGATCCATAAGCCGATTTCAAGATTTTTCGTTTATCACAAATCATATTCAATCGCACTCAAATTTATTTGATTATTCGTGTTAGAAGAAGAGAAGTAGAAAGTAAAGTTAAACTCATTGTAAGTTTCAAATATGATTAGATAAGAACTTGCTTGTAGTTTTATTCGTGAAATCTTCAGTCAATATTTTATGTACCTACTTGCCAACTGTACTAAACTACTTAAATACTACGTCCGTCAGAACCAAGTTCAGACTTGACAAATGGTTTTATGGCATTATGTCCATGGTTGTATTAGCCGGAGACCATGCATCTTCTGTCGTATGTGTGTACACAAATAATTGTACAACTTCTTTTATTTCGCATACGGTGCAATTTTTCAAAAGAAACACATATTTTCTTAGCGCCCCTAGACTTTCAATTACTTTTTCAAAGTCAAAATCTTTTCAAACGTGGTTTATTTTTTGGATTTGAAGATGTAAAATTTAAGATTAACGATGCAATTTAGATTTTGAATGACTTTTTAGAGGTCCCAAATTTATGTTACCTTTTATAAGTAACCTAAGCAGATTAAGATTTTTAAAACCATCAAGTTCTTGCTGAAAGGGATCGCATGTGGTGAGTGGAATCTATTTATTTTTACAGGTAAGTAAGACTTACGCTAACCACTTCAGTTGAATCGGGGGTTTATCATCCCCCAAAGTCACCCGTGTTTCAGAAAAGGTCGGCAAGAGTTGCCGGGCTTATGTTAATTTGAGATTGAGTTTTTATATTGTAGGTCCACATGCGGCATGTGTTAGCGCGAACTTATACGTGTCTGCTTATAAGAATGCATTTAATATTAAGATTAAATGTAATATATCTTTTCAACATAGATTATAGGTAAAATTAAATAGGCTTTTTAAAGTTTGTGTATTCACACAGTGAAAATTCATTTTTATAAGTAATTATAAAAAATTATAAAAAACACAGAGTTTTATTTTCACAAATTGAGTTTTTATTTCCACCTCAAGTACTTTCGACTTATTCAAGAGTATCCTCTTGATAATGACGTGAATAAGTCGAAAGTACTTGAGGTGGAAATAAAAACTCAATTTGTGAAAATAAAACTCTGTGTTTTTTATAATTTTTTATAATTACTTATAAAAATTAAATAGGTTTCATCTCAGCTGAATAAATCGTGCTTATCGACAAACATTTTTAAAAGTAGATTCGATCTAATAAAAAACAATAAACGTTAGATAACTTTCCAAAATGCTTAAATCTAATCTATCCATAAATAAAATCTAAGTTGCTGATTTAAAACAATTCAAAATCCATGAATGGTTTCAGATATCATAAGAGATAAAAAAAAAAAAACTTGGTAGGTATAAAAAAAAAACATTAAAAACAGATTGCTCCAACAGCCGCTATCTTATTGTCTATGGATTTCAAAAAGGCAACATTAGAAATCTTATCTGCGTTCGAATTTCAAATTCAAATAATGGCTCCATTGTTTACAAAATGGCAGAGCTCTGTTTGCATTTTTCACGAAATCTGTTTATATTTTATTGTCTTTTCAACGACTGAGAATTGTTTTATCTCGTGGATTGATTGCTTGTAATTAAAAACAAAGCGTTGACATTGTTTGTGAATTAAAATAATTGATTTAGTCACATTGTTGATAAACAAAAATACCAATGTATAATTTGTATCGGGTTGTCAATAGATCAATATAAAAGAAACGGAAAGCTGTATGCAGATGTTCCAAATTTGTGACTACGGTCAACTAGAAGCAAAGCATTAATTGTTTGCCCTTTCCCTAGCAACCCTGCCGTGCGACGCCACAATTTTATTCATTGTAAGACCCTTGTAAGCTTGTCATTTTGTATGGAAAGAATCATTTTCACATCACACATTTTAAGTTCTAATCTAATCTAATCTTATCTAAGCTACAAAGATATATATCATTTAAGATTTACACTAAATGCATTCCCACAAGCAGATATGTATAATTTCGCGCTAACACATGCCGCATGTGGACCTACAATATAAAAACCCAATCTCAAATGACCATAAGCCTTGCAACTCTTGCCGTCCTTCCCTGAAACAGGGGTGACATTGGCAAAGTGAACCAATTTTTATATCATGGGTGGTCAGCCGCATAACAGTTAATAAGTTCAGTAGATGTTTTAGCTTTTGAGATTGTATCTCCATGCACACTCAATAGCAGACGCTTTCGAAAAGATTGTAGGTAATGAGCGTATGGAAGACTTAAACGCAACTAAGCTACACATATAGTGTAACTTATTGCCGCGTTATCCCCCAAGTTGTCGCATGTGGCGAGTTATACTATTTATTTTTACAGGTAAGGGAGCTGGCCTTACGTCAACCACTTCAGTTGAAGTGGGGGTTTCTCAGCTCCCGGGAGGGCTGGTACTCATTTCTTGTGAAGGTTGAGTAAACCATGCCGGTATTTTATTTTGCGTTTGAAATAAACACCCAAACAGGAAATCATTTCGGACACCATCGATGGGATTCGAACTCGAGCTCTCTAGGGGACTTCCATAAATTACGTCATCGATTTTGGCCGATTTTCGACCCCCCCCCCCCCTTACAATCATCCTATAGTCATTATCTAATGACCTCCTCCCCCCCTCTTGCTGTAATAATGGATGAGCTTAATAATCAATAATATTATATTACTTACATAATATTTTGTATATTTTGTAGAAATTGGTATTTACAAGAACGACGTCACTTTTGGTACTCGTACATCATTTGCCATTATCCGCAGACCAGACCCCCCCCCCCCCCTTAATGCGAATGACGTAATATATGGACAGCCCCCAGTACATGGAATGCAAGCACTCTACCAACTGAGCTATCGACCGGTCTTAGCGCTGTAGCTATAAATAAACTAATTTCAGTAGAACGTGAGATACAACAAAAATCGTCCTACCTAAAAGGTTCATTTCTTGTCTCCGCTTTTATCTATCATTGGTTTTTATCGTCGTTTAACACAGAGGGGCGCGCCCCCCGTCGAAATTTTTTCTGCTTCCCTTGTTTATGGAAGACCCACCCCGGGATTGTCGTTTCACGCGCTTAATTTGTTGTAATTTGACTTGAGACGCGTTCGGGATCCCAGATGGACCCTAGATAGGTCTGCGGGATCCACGGGGACCCAAAATCCTATAAATATTGAATAAATCAACAAAAAATACAGACAAAGAACTATTCGGCACTCAACCAAGAAGCGTTAGCTGTATTTTTTATCATCTATAATCTAAGTTGTAAATCGCCACCATAAACCGTTCCACAGCAATTGGGTCTTGCGTGAGAATTGGCGCTTCCTATGGCGACGACCAAGCTCGCAGAGGGCTCTTGGGGTGTGATTCACACAAAAACAGCGCTCACCAAATAAATTATCCGAATATTCTTATTATTTTCAGGTCAAAACTAAATAAGTGGTGGTTCACTGATGTGAGAAATTGTGGATAAAACATAATATTGGGAGTAAGTTCTTAAAGCAAGTGAACTAATAAGAAAAAAGTGCTGATGAAAAAATTCTAAACTTCAGGATATTCACACTTTTTACTTTCTTGCTAGCCGAAGGCTACGAAGAAAGTGTTCTTCTTCTTCGTGTCAGCTTCACACCGTATTGGCCCAGTAACGAGCAATGTCTACAGCTCTTTGGTTTCCCGCAAAGAGATCATCCATGGAGCAGCTTGTCGGACAGGAGGGACAACACCGCAGGTGCTCCATAGTTTTCTGAGCTCCACACTCACATAGTGTAGAGTCCTCCCGTCCCAGAAATCCCCAGATCAGCATGTTGGCCCGGGCTCTTCCAACATTGGTCCTCAATCTGTTCATAGATTTCCACACGGGCCACTCGAGGTTTTTTCCTGGAGGTAGGCTCTCTGCAGGCTGCACAAAGCTCTCCGGGCATTCCTCTTTCCACATTTGCAATTTTTCCGCCACTGGATCCGTAGACAAGGGCTGCACGGAACTAAGGAAGCTGTGTCTCGACTTCAGGCGCTGCTGTGATGAAATGCCACTTCCGTAAATGCAGTGAAGAAAGTGTTGATTTGGTTTGAAAAAATATTTTCGAGGCTTTCACGGAAATGAGCTGTCCTACTGCAGGACATGCCAAAAAATACAATCTTGCAATAACGTCCGTCTGTATGTGTGTGTGTGTGTGTCACTTATTAGACCTAGAGATACTCTTTATCTTTGCAACTTAGATTATAGATTATATAGCAAAACACGCTGGGTCCAAAGTTACCAAAATAGAGAGTCGTAGGAAGTCTTCGATCAAGAGAAGGTATACGACTAAAGACAAAAGATTAAAGACAGATACAAATAGGGAATGCAATCTTGCAGCAAAATCGCAATCTCGGTATTTGCGAGATTATATAAATCCAATCTCGCGAGATCTCGGTATTTGCAAGATCTCGCATTTAGTGGCCACATGGTTACATTTTTTTGCTAAAAAGTGTCATTTGGCTTTAGGTTGACAAGGAAAGTAAATTTAAAAAACTTTTGTTGTGTTTTTTTTTATAGAATCCGAAAGACAAGCTAATCAGAATCATAGACAATCATTTAATATGTTTATCAGTTAACTCATGGCATGGATTTTTGAAAAAAACTCCTTAAGCAGCATAGAATGTCAATCGTGGCATCAGATAATCTGCTTCTTACGTGAGACAATACGTAGCCTGCTGAAGAAAATGCCCTCTCAGATTCCACGCTCGGCAGCACTATTGTCACCAGACTATCATAGGCATACTGTAAATATCTTCCTCTTGATCCGCCATATTAAAAAAGGTGCAGTTCTTTTTTGATGTTGGATTCTAGGGTTGACATTGAAGTGTGCATTGGAACCGGAGTAGAGCGTTTACAAGATTTCAGGGTATTTTCCAACTCTTCCTGAAGTAATTGGTTAAAGAGCCGCCGCTGTGCTTAAAGCTGCAAGTTTCTAGCAGAGACTGATGAGAATGGCACGTCGTCATCTTCGTCGAGTTGTATTAACACAGAAGTAGATTGGGTAGGTGTAGGAGCAAGAGAGGCAACACCAACAGCATTGCGTCCACCCGCGTCGTCACTCGTGCGCTGATAGCACACGTGGCGCGCTGTCGTTTGATCTCGCAAATCTTGCGAGATCTCGCACTGTTTGCGATGCGAGATTGGTCTTTCAAGATTGATGCGAGATCTCGGTATTTCGAGATCTCGGTATACCGAGATTGCATTCCCTAGATACAAGTGGGCAGTCACATCTAGGCGTGATCACCTATTAGTGAACGGAGTACCACTCTCCATAGGAGGTAAGCTAATCCAGCCTTCTGATTCGGTGAGACTTCTAGGAGTCTTACTGGATCGGAATCTGACACTGGAGAGGCAAATAGATGCCACAATAGCTTCTTCTTTTTTTTCACTACGCCAAATTAAGGCTATTAGAAAGTGTTTACCGTCAGATGCAGTCAAGACCCTAGTGGGCGCGTTTGTGGTGTCTCGGATTGACTATTGTTCGACGCTTTAAAGTGGTCAACCGAAGAAGCAGTTCAATCGCTTTCAATCTGTGTTGAATTCGGCAGCAAGACTCATATTCGGGATACCCAAATTCGCTCACATCACTCCGCTGTTAAAAACACTACATTGGCTTCGTTTCCCGGAGAGGGTGGTCTACCGTGTTTGTGTGATGGTATATAAAGCCATCAATGGCTTGGCTCCACCTTATTTGACTGACATGATGTTGCCTGTTGAGATGGGTGTAAGGAGGCAGACACTCAGATCCGCGGGCGATGAAGTAGTCAATTTGGTTCAGCCACGCCGTCAGATTCGTACAAATTTCGGAGACCGCGCTTTCCGTGTTGCGGGTCCGGTGGAGTGGAACAGACTGCCACCCGGAGTGAAGAACTCCAAATCTATGGATGTATTTCGCGGAGCACTCAAGACACACCTATTTAGAAAGTCTTATCCATGATCGGAGAGGGCCCTTGAGGTGTGACACACACAAAAATGGCGCTCTCTTATCATTTGTAATTTAAAATAAATTAGCCTGATATTATTATTATTATTATTATTATTAAGTTGGTAGGTGTATACCTACCTTACTAAATTTTACTAGCATAAATAGTTTTGGTAGCATTTGCCTGTCCACGCACTACCGCTAAAACCAACTAAAGGTTTAATTTATTTACTTGGCTGTAATGTGCTTTAAGTGCTTTTATGTGAACGCAGGAATCCATTGAAATTCTTTCTCCCTTATACCCGAATATAATATGACCGGTCCGTAGTCTAGTGGTAACGCTTCGGACTCGTGAATGGAAGGTCGTGTGTTCGAATCCCGGTGAAGCATACAAAGTATAACATTTATATTTTCAAATATACCTACTCTATGCTGGGTTGAAGAATGCATATAGGTACCTACCTTTACCGAAGTTCCTTGACTTATAGGTTGGTAAGCGGCTTACCACCCATGCTGTAAAAATGGTTCACTTTGCCAATGTCACTCCTGTTTGAACTGAGGGATGAACGGCAAGAGTTGCAGGGTGTACGCCCATTTAAGATTTGGTTTTTATGCTGTAGGTTCACATGCGGCACGTGCAAGCGCAAATTTGTACGTGTCTGCTTGTGAGAATGCGTATAATGTGAATCTCCAACGTAAAATATCTTTGCAACTTAGATTTGATTAGATTAGAAGACCGGTCACCAAAAACACATTCAGCCTTACAGCAACTGGTTCTTGCTTAAGAATTAGCGCTTTCTACAGCGACGACCAAGCTCGTAGAGGACTCTTGAAGTGTGATCAACACAAAAACAGCGCCTACCAAAAAAATCATCTTAATTTTATTATTATAAACATTGTGTGAATCCGTTTTAACACAACAATGTATGGAAGATGCAACATCACCTCTATTGAGTGATTTAGTTTTCATACATCTAATCTAATCTAATCTAATCTAAGTTGCAAAGATATATTACATTGGAGATTCACATTACATACATTCTCACAACCAGACACGTACAAGTTTGCGTTTGCACATGCCTCATGTGAACCTACAACATAAAAACCAAATCTCAAATAGACACACCCCCTGCAACTCTTACCGTCCTTCCCTGAAACAGAGGTGACATTGGCAAAGTGAACCATTTTTTATAGCATGGGTGGTCAGCCGCATACATATTTTTGTGTAAAACGCGATCGAGGGGAGGGAATATGCGAAGTTTTTATACTTGGGTTATTGTATTTTTACAGTTTTAAGTTCACACCTTTCAAGAGCATTTACTGCGTTTAATTTTAGCTTTATTGCGACCTAATTAATGTCAAGAATTTCAAAATGGCTGTTTTAATGTTGGAGCCTGGTTTAAATGTCGGTAGTTCGCTGCCTTAGTTCTTGTTTGCCGTATACGCCATTGGGAAAATTTTACATGAGCAATGTTTGCATGTGTACTGGACCAATGTGTCTTATGAAAACAAGAAATTTATTTTAAAAATACTTAAAAGAACTCTCACATTATCGAGTTTTACGGTTTTTCTTAGCTCAGATTGTGTAGAATTTGATTCATAAGACAACTGCATGAAAAAGTCATATTTGACAAGATTGGCGTTTACGGTAAACAAGAACTGGGGGAGCGAGTTGTTGGTTGGGTTTATTTTATTTTAGATGACAAGAGAACTTGAGAATAGGATGTGTAAGGGAAAGCAAGTGGTCGGTGCAATAGGAAGAATAGCAAAGAACAAGCGATTGACGATGAATCTGAGAATGGCGGTACACAATGGCATATTGTTACCGACATTGATGTATGGAAGTGAAGCATGGACACTGTGAATGATAGCGAAATGAGTAAAGTATGTACGGTGGAAATGAAGCATTTGAGAAGCATGATGGGAAAAACTCTGAGGGATAGAGTTAGGAATGAATGGGTAAAGAAAGAATGTAATTTGAAAGAGGATGTGAAAGTTTAGGTACAAAAAAATGTGATGAGGTGGTTTGGGCATGTGGAAAGAATGAATGATGATAGACGATGATGATGTTTTGTCACTGTGCTTTTTTGTCATGTGATGTAATGTCATGTGAGGTTTTGCAAAATAGGTTGGTGAAATTCATACCTCTACATAAATCAATATAAAAACAACAAAATAAATCATGTGTTGTTTTGTCACTGTGCTGTTCTAATCTGTCACCCTATTCCAGGTATTCCCCCCTAGGTATTTCACTATTTAAATTTGTTACACATGTTTAAAGCGACATATTTAAATTTCTTAAAGCCATTTTACCATTGTCAACATAATATGTTTTTAAACGTAAAGAATTCTGTCTATCTTTTTGATCAATAGATTATTATTTATACAATGCAATTTGACAAAAAAAAAAACACTCGTAACTGGATACATACTAGAAGAATTTGAAAGACATGTTGTACAGAAATTAAAGCAGGAGCGATTGCTCCATAGACGCAAACGGTAAAATATGCATTTCGCAAAAAAAAGCCACACATATAGTGTAAATTCCTACTGGGTTTTCTCCTCAGGGGTTGTAAGTGGCAAGTGAACTTATTTATTGTTACAAATAAGGGGTCCAGTCTTACGCCAACCACTTGAGTTGAAGTGGGGGTTTCCTAGCTCCCGTACTCATTTCTTGTGAAGGCTGAGTAAACCTTGCCGGTATTTTATTTTTGGTTTGATATAAACACTTTAATTTATAATTATTTAAAAACACAAATAGGTAAAACATAGTTACAATTCACTTATTTATTTATTTTTTGTGCTCGAACATTTTCGCCTAATGTGGCATCTTCAATTCTTACTTTAATTCTAATCTAATCTAATCTAATCTAGGTTGCAAAGATATGTTACATTGGAGATTCACATTACATGCATTCTCACAACCAGACACGTAGGTACAAGTTCGCGCTTGCACATGGCTCATGTGAACCTACAACATAAAAACCAAATCTCAAATGGACATACTCCCTGCAACTCTTGCCGTTCTTCCCTGAGACAGGGGTGACATTAGCAAAGTGAACCATTTTTACAGCATGGGTGGTCAGCAGCATACCAACCTATAAGTCAAGGAACTTGGAAAATATACTTGCAAAATATTTTTGTATTAATTTAGTTTTGAATGAATGATGATAGACTGACAAAGTATATATACAGAGGAAGTGTGAAAGGAAAAAGAGGTAAGGGATGACCGAGAAAAGTAGAAAGTGATCAGATTGAGGAGATTGTGAAAAAATGGGATATACAAAGTGAATGTAAAAGAATAAAATGTATGAAAACGGTGATGGATACGAATGAATTGAAAGAGGTATATGAGGATAATACGAAATGAAGGCCGCGCTGCAGAGGCTCTAGCTACCCCCAGCGGAATGGTGACCGAGTAACAGTTAATATTTATTTTTGGTATTTAGGGTCGTTTTTAAGCTTCATCAATTGGCATATAGAATCAAATATATCTTAGTACCTAGTTCCTTATATTTTATATGCACCTTTTTTTTTACATAATCTGTTTGTAAGTATGCGTTTTCTTAGAGCCACCTGATCTCAGGTATATGGGCCGCGTTATGTACCGTGCGTGGTATGTATAAGAAGGTGCTTAGGTGTCGGATAACAGAGGGCCCTTGAGAGGGTGGCGATGGTTTATTGGGAGCTTACCTCAGAGAGAGATGATATACGCTACCACACACGTTACGGCAAACAAATAAATAAAATTGTATTTACACTAGCTGATTAACTTCATCGGGAAGGCCCTCAGCCACTTGAAAAAAAATTATAATGTTGTTCACCGAGTGAAGCAACTCCGCATGAGTTGTATGAACTGGGTGGGAGGTGATGGGAGAGTGCCTTATTAAAAATCACATTTTAAATATATGTAAGTACCAACATCTGTTTTTTTTTTGAGTTACATTGCCTAAAAGCACTATCGGACTTTATCCGTCCATCTTCAGAGAGCTAGCCTTATAGCAGGCCTGTCCAACATACGGCCCGCGACGACATCAATAGATATTGCGCAATAAGTTCAATCATTTAAAACAGCGGTTTTTGAAACTGGGGGACGTGCCTTCCAGGAGAGGTGCGGGCTATGTGGTCAGAAGAGGCGAGAATTTTTTACAGACAAAATCGACAAGTCGACAGAGCTTTTGCGGACGAATTTTATGCACTAACTAGCGATTATTTATTTTACTGCCCATTTCATTGAACCACACATAATGAACTTTTGGAAATTGCAGCCTACCTATAAATAACGTCATCGATTTTGGCCAATTTTCAACCCCCCCCCCCCCCTTACAATCATCCTATAGTCATTATCTAATGACCCCCCCCCCCCCTCTTGCTGTAATAATGGATGAGCTTGATAATTAATAATGTTATAATTCTTACATAATATTTTGTATATTATTATGTAGAAATTGGTATTTACAAGAACGACGTCACTTTTGGTACTCGTACATCATTTGCCATCATCCGCAGACCAGACTCCCCCCCCCCCCCCCTTAATGCGAATGACGTAATATATGGACAGCCCTCTATTTATTAAGTACCTACTCATTAAAATATAGAACAATAAATTATTAATTAATTATGTTAATACCTGCACCTGGCCAGGAAATAAAAAGTGAAATGCTTTCATTTTCACAAATGTATAAAAAAAAATACTCGTATGCCGTTAGGTAGTTGATATTGCTAACTCGCAGGATCGTTTTTTTTCCACTTTTGGCCCCTACAGAAGTTAAAGGACTAAACGTTGATAAAAATACAATAAAACCTTTAAAATACGACACTCGGTAAGGGTTCGTTTTTAAATGTACGATTTCTCTGTAGAGGCAAAAGCAGGTAATAAGGATATAAATGCATTTTGTAAAAGAGATATAGAGACATGTATATTGGAAACTGAGGTTGACTTTCCATGCATACTGGAACCTACTAAAACAGTATTGTTATGTAAATAACAAATACTATAAATGTTAGGTAGGTAGGTAGGTGTATTAATAGCCGATGAGAGTTGGAGTAATTATTATAGGTACCTAGGAAAGAGACATTCAATTATGTACCTACTGGAAGCTTTTTGTTCTGGAAAGTTCTAGCAAAATTGGCTTCTAGCAACTACTGTCTTTAGGAGTATAAAGGGCTGCAAGCAGCTCGCAAGAGTCAGTCCATATACGTCGCTCTGCTTTTGAACAAGAATGATATAGTAAGGGAAGACCAACTGTAAAATAAATGTAAAGTGCTAAACCATGAATGTGAATTGTTAAAAATAAATATAAATTGTTAAATAAATCTAAGTGTAAAATTAATATCCACAAAAGAAGACCAGTTTTGTTAATTAAAGACTTTTGAACCCTAAAACACAACCGTATCTAAGTACCTAAGGTGGATCCAATTATGACTCCATAATAAGAGATATAGAAGAGAATTCTATGAATCGGGACCTATTTATTTTTACAGGTAAGGTGGCCGGCCTCACACCAGCTACTTTCAGTTGATGTGGGAGTTTCCCAACTCTCCCTGGTGCTGATTTCTTGTGAAGGCTGAGTACCTACACCTTGCCAGTATTTATTTTGGGTTTTAAATGAACACCGAATCGAGAAATCATTCCTGATACTCCTGAATGATTCACAATTCATTGATTATATTGTAGGTTCACATGCGGCATGTTTTATCGCGAACTTACACGTGTTATAATTTATATATGTAATCTTAAATGTAACATACGAGTATCTTTGCAACTTAGATTATAGATACCCTCGTTGGGATTCGAACCCGAGTTCTCGTAATGGAATGCAAGCACTCTAACAACTGAGCCATCGATCAGACTAAGAATCCACAATTTTGGGTATCCTTCGTACCTACTTTCTTTCTGATGAACTTTCTTATGAAAAGTATGAACTGAGTTTTTTTAAATATCACTATCTAGATATCTATAGGTTGGTATGCGGCTGACCACCCATACTGTGAAAAAAATGGTTCACTTTGCCAATGTCACCCCTGTCTCAGGGAAGAACGGCAAGAGTTGCAGGGCGTATGTTCATTTGAGATGGGTTCTTATAATGTAGGTCCACAGTCGGCATGTGTTAGCGCGAAATTATACATGTCTGCTTGTGGGAAGATTAGATTAGACTATCGCTGCCTTAGTTCTTGTTTGCCGTATAGACTATTAAGCTTATTTTACATGAGCAATGTTTGCATGTGTAGGTACTGGACCAATGTGTCTTATGAAAACAAGATTTTTTATTAAAAATATTTAAAAGAACTCTCACATTATCGAGTTTTACGTACTTTTCTTGGCTCAGATTGTGTAGAATTTGATTCTCAAGACAACTGCATTAAAAAGTCATATCGGACAGAATTGGTCTATACGGCAAACAAGAACTGGGAGAGCGTTATGTTGGCAAATTAGCATGAGAGAAAGTATTGTAAAAGGCAAAATGAAATAAACAATGTTAATGTATTGTAATGAATGTGACCGAGAGGTTCCTTGAGATTGATTCCTCCCCGTGAGACAGATGTCGCCTGTTGACAGCTGCAATCAGTACTTCTCAATCAATGGTTGTTTATCGCTGCTGTCCCCCCTGTCGACGGTTGAGAAGCGCTGATAACATCTGTACAAAACAAAAGAATCCATAATTAGATTTACATATTCAAATATTCAGTTTCTGATTGCCTGAAGCATCAATCAGTGACGAAATCTCGATGAAGGCAAATAGTTGTTGCCGTGCTTAATTGAATATAATATTTTTTAGATTCTAACTTATCTAAAATTATTTTAAACTTAAGAGAATTTTGAAAAGTTAAGCAGATATAAAATTATATAAGTAAATTAGGAGGATTTATTTGGTTAGCGCTATTTTTGTTTGAATCATTTTTCAAGAGCCTTCTGCGAGCCTTCAAGAGGTTGTAGCTATAGGAAGCGCCAATCCTCAAACGAAACACAGTTGCTGTACGCCTTTAAGATTCATATAACATGCATTCCCACTATCAGAAACGTATGATTTTACGCTTACACACGTCGAATATGAACTTAGAACACAAAACCCAATTTCAAATGAACATAAACTCTGCAACTTTTGTCGACCTTCGCTGAAAGAGAAGTGACATTGACAAAGTCAACTATTATTTACAGCATCGTCAACCATGGTCAACCTCATACCAACCTGTAAGTCTATGAATACAAATAATAAATAACATTTAGGCAAATAAAAACAGCAGAACTTCACATAATTTATTATTAACTCACACAGACAAACCCAACTACATATTCATAACAATATGTTCAAAATGGCGTGTAAGAAAGGTAGGTATGGGTGTTTTGAGTCCGCACACCTAGGTACAATATACCTTGGTCTCTTTCTTTATCCTGTACACACACAGCCCCTCCAATTTTCGTGGGAAACTTGTCCTCCCCACCAGATGTCGCTTTCCCTTGCCGGGAGCCGTTTCCGGATGACAAATCTCTGCAATGTTGGTCGCAAGTGTGAATGGGGTGCTGTACCGTCCCCTCAGTGGTTGTTTGTCTTAAGTCCATCAGAGGTAATTTCGGATGAGCAATGTTTGTATCAGTATGTGTAGTACTGGACCAATGTGTCTTACACAAAATGCAACTAAGCTGCACAAATAGTGCAACTTCCTGCAGCGTTTTCGAAGGTTCTTCAAGGTTTTCGCACGTGGCGAGTGGAACCTATATAATAGTTGCGTTTTTTTTTATCAGAAGTCCCAAAATTTCTACAGCAACGGGATCATGTCTCTACATACAAGATGGCAGATAGTCTACAAACAAAATGGCACATATGAACTGTAATTAAATGTAAATTAACTTTGAAAAAAAAACCTGAATTTTCATATAAAATGCGAAGAAACTTTTTCTCCGACCTAATATTTTTGCAGGTAAGGGGACCGGTCTTACGCCAACAACTTCAGTTGAAGCGAGAGCTTCCCAGCTTCCGAGGGGGCTGGTACTCATTCCATATGAAGGCTGAGTCAACCTTGCCGGTATTTTACTTCCAGGTTTAAAATAAACACCGAAAAGCGAAATCATTTGTAACACCCTCGTTGAGATTCGAACCCTAGCTCACGGCATGGAATGCAAGCACTCTACCAACTGAGCTATTGACCGGACAACTGGATATTTCTTTAAAAAAAGTTTAAACAACTCTTACATTATCGTGCTGTACGTTTTTTTCTTAGCTCAGTACCCTGAGTATGAGTTGCAAAACTTGAGTAAAGTAAAGTTTACGGAAAGTATTAAAGAGTGATTTTCCCCACAATCTGCCGTTTTTGTTTGTTTGAATTTGATTTTCTTCATCACTGTAACTATTTTGCTAAGACCATAAAGTGTAAGAAACAAAAACGGCAATTTTGGGGAAAAATCACTCTTTAATACTTTCCGTAAACTTTAATTTACTCAAGTTTTGGAACTCGTATTAAGGGTGCAGATCCCGTGGAATGTGAGTATTAAGACGATTTCATTGAAAGGTCATCTTTGAATGAAATATGGTAGATAGGCCAAACAAGCACTGGGGGAACAAGACTGGGCGAGAGGGAGCATCACGATAAGTGTTCGTGAGCTCAACAGATAATGGCGCAGAGAGGAGTGTGGCCCAAAAATGATAGCCGAAGTTAGTTTTTCATTATCTAAGTTGCAAAGGTTTTATTATACTTTTCGCGGGTTCAATTCAAGTAAAATTGCGGTGTTTTATTTCAGTTACGGCTTCCTTGGCTTATAGGTAGGTATGAGGCTGACCACATATACTGTAAAAATAGTTCTACCCCTGTTTCAGGCAAGGTCGGAACGAGTTACAGGGTGTATGCCCATTTGAGATCTGGTTTTTATATTGTAGGTTCAGATGCGGCATGCGCAAGCGCGAATTTGTACGTGTCTGCTTATGAGAATGCATGTAATGTGAATCCCCAATGTTATATATCTTTGCAACTTAGATTAGATT
This sequence comes from Agapetus fuscipes, assembly GCA_951799405.1. NCBI lineage: Eukaryota > Metazoa > Arthropoda > Insecta > Trichoptera > Glossosomatidae > Agapetus > Agapetus fuscipes. The sequence continues at coordinate 3,831,283 of OX637354.1, read as the reverse complement.
AGTAACATTATTTATTTGGAGCACCCTATACTCCATTGTATTGCGTAGCTCTCTTCGCCCCAAATCTCTTTGTATGATTTAGGTGCTACGCTTTCGGCGTAGAGCTACAGCCTGCCTACTAGTGGAGTTGGCGGTGGTGTGAGGATGAGCACCCCGCGACTGTAATCACACGCAGCCACCGCCGAGAGCAAATATTTGCCGGGGAAGGGGAGTGCTTAAGGAGTTCTGGCAAATCAGAGGGGAGGAGCTGCAGAAGGAGGGAGAGATTAATATTGAAATCATGATTGAAAGATTCATGGAGGGTTGTGTTTTCATGATTTTAGTTTGCTTCGCAGAGATATTGAATATAATAAAATGCAATATATGTTACCTATAGACTGCTTAACCGATTTTAATGACATTATAAGTAAATATGTTAAAATATTTTTATAATGGATCCTCAGAAGTTCTACATCGATCAGATTACCAACATTTTCCCCGTGATTTTTCTTGTTTTTACAAGCAATTAGAATGTACTCTCATTTTTCATTAATTTATAGCGTCGTTTAGTAGCACTAGCCACCCAAAAGGCGTCTTTATGTGTTGAAGCTTCTACTAAGCAACATTGGGCGTGGTCAGTGCTTGGATGGGTAACCGCTCAGGTACACTGCGTGTCGTTGGCATCTTGGACCGGTCCGTAGTCCGTAGTGCCAACACTTCGGACTCGTAAATGGAAGGTTGTGGATTCGGATCCCGGCGGAGCACAAAAAATAAACCACTTATATTTCGAATGTGCTCTTCGCTGGGTTGAAAAATTCATAAACCTTTACCAATGATCGGTCACCAAAGGTCCATCCAGCCTTACAGCAACTGGGTCTTGCTTGAGTATTGGCGCTTTGTAGCGACGACCAAGCTCGTACACCTCTGCGGCACTACAACAAGTGTCATAGACCCCTAGAGTATTTAGAATCTAGGGAGTCTCCCGCACAGGATTTCTTAAACTAAGCTAATGTGTCTTCAGAAACTTCCTGAAAAGCTTTGTTTTGTTGAGGAAAGTGTATCCTTAAATTAGACAGTGCAAGGTAATGTAATGCTTCCTTTAATTATTTTTTCATATTAACAACATATCTACAATGTAAATGGGCAATATAACCGTTAATAAAATAAATAAAAATAAAACACTGGTCTCTGTTCTCAACTCCAGAGGCAGACTGTTCCAGCAGGTTGGACTGAAACCCCTGTAATATGAATCTCAAATGTAATTTATAAATGCAACTTGGATAACAGTTGGAGCCAAGGCATGGATGAGTCTGCAGGAACCTCGGCAGATGTCGCTTTGTGCATGTAAGTGATGCAAGAGCTGCGGGAAGTACCTCCCTACTCCAGCACAGTGGCGTGCACAATAGCAGGACCTACAGCCTGACAGATAATCATCTGGGATCGCTTTATCATACCAAAAAGGCCGGGAGAGAGTGCAATTGCTGGTATATATAATACAAGTATAGGTAGGTGACTTGGATGGGTCCGTAGTCCAATGGCAACACTTCGAATTCGGATTCGAATCCCAGCGGAGCACAAAAATATACTACTTATTTATATTTCCAAATGTGCTCTTCGCTGGGTTGAAAAAATTCATAAGCCTTTACCAAAGACCGGTCACTGAAAGGTCCATCCAACTTTACAACAACTGGGTCTCGCTTGAGAATTGGCGCTTTCTACAGCGACGACCAAGCTCGCACAGGGCTCTTGAGGTGTGATGCACACAAAACAGCACTCACCAAATAAATCATCCTAATATTATTATTATTATTATTAGAGCATGATTCAGACTAGAGAGCATTGTCTGGAGTTCTGTTGCTGAATCAGCAATTAATACTGCGTCATCAGCATAAAGCAGAACTCCGACTTTTCTCTCTCCAATCTGTATGCCATGCCCTCCCAGATGTGTATCACACCTCAAGAGTCCTCTGCGAGATTTGTTGTCGCTGTAGAAAGCGCCAATTCTCAAGCAAGATCCAGTTGTTGTAAGGCTGGATGGACCTTTCGGTGACCGGTCTTTGGTAAAGGTTTATGAATTTTTCAACTCAGCGAAGAGCACATTTGGAAATATAAATTGTAGGTATATTTTTTTGTGCTCCGCCGGGATCCGAATTCACAACCTTCCATTTACGAGTCTGAAGTGTAACCACTGGACTACGGACCGGTCCAAGAAATGCCAACAACACGCGGTGTACCTGAGCTGTCACCCACACAGGGCTGGAAGTCTCATCACCACGGTAATTCTTACCTACCGAATATCGATAATATTTGTGTGAAGACTAATCAGCTTTTCACTTGCGGCCATCTTGGATTCACAGGTCTTCATACAAATATTACCGATATTCGGTAGGTAAGAATTACCGTGGTAATGAGACTTCCAGCCCAGGTAGCATACGCGCCCAATGTCGCTTAACTTCGGTGTTCTGATGAGAACCGGTGCTTTCAACATGGTATCGTCGCTGACAAAATTATAGATAGAATATTAGGTATATCTTCGCACATGTCGCTGATTTCATAATCACAGCAAAAAGACGAGTCTGAAATTGTCTGTCCCTGTGGCAGATATGAGACAGCGTGAGATATTGCCCGTGGTTATTGGATGCTCCGTGCGATGGAAAAAGTGTCGTTAGCTACGCCATGTGGGCCAAACGACCGACGCTCCCTTAGCTGAGGACAGCAACACGGTTCCATGATAGAACGACACAGTGACAAAACGACACATGACAGAACGACACAGTGACAAAACGACACAGTGACAGAACGACACATGAAATAACGGTAGGTACATGGACAAACGACGCGTGACAGAACATCACAATGACAGTACCTGCATTATATTTTTTATGGTTTGTGTATTAACACTGTGAAAATTAGGATTGAATAAAAAAATAGGATAACAATCCTACCTGATGATGATAGGGTCAAAAAAGGTTAGTAATTAGAGTGAAAAGAAACAGTGTTTAATTAGTTATTTGTTTCTAAGAAAACATAAATAATCAGTACCTACATTACATGACAAAATATCATTATGGAAAAAAAAAATGGCGGTTGATCTGTTATGCTAGCGGTTAAAGCTAAAGCTTTCAAAATATAAATACTCATTTTCTATAGAATATGTTTTGTAGGTTTTAATTTTTATTGTCTGTTTAATATACTTAACTGTAATTAATTGTTTTTATTCTTTGACTTATAGGTTGGTACGAGACTGACCACCCATACTCTAAAAAAATGGTAGGTACACTTTGCCATTTTCACCCCTATTTCAGGGAAGGTTGGTACCTAAGGGTTGCAGGGCTTATGTTCATTTGACATTGGGTTTTCATATTGTGGGTTCACATGCGGCATGTTTAAGCGCGAACTCATAAGTGTCTGCTTGTGGGAAAGCATTCAATATGAATCTCAATTGATATATGTCTTTGCAACTTAGATAATAGATTATAGAAGTACTAGCAATAGCCGGAGTGTTTCATTACGCACTTTGGGCATGTGGAACTTTTTGGTACCTATTTCGACATATGTGCGCGCGAACTTATACGTGTCCACTTGTGGGAATGCATTTAATACGAATCTCAAATGATTTACATCTTTGCAACTTAGATTTAGATTTAGATAAGCCAAACAAGCACTGGGGGGACGATAAGCCCTCCGTTTCGTTTTGTGGGTGTTAATAGATACAATGATATGATTTTTTTATTGCCGGGGTCTCATCCCTCTCATTTCACATCCCAGTTATGATATTGGGATGAGGGGTCCAGGTCTGCTGTGATTGGTGGACCCCTGCCGGCAGATGTCTCCCTCCGCCAATCTCCGGGCGTCTCCGGCCATCTCCGGCAACGAGGTTTTATGGCCGGCCGTAAAACATGGATATTATTTCGAAGACATCTTGCAGCATATTGGATCCTTATAGTGGCTCTTCTTATATTGCGTGAAACATAAAAACGCTTCTCTATAATATTTTGGACCGGTCCGTAGTCCAGTGGCAACACTTCGGACTCGTAAATGGAAGGTTGCGGATTCGAATCCCGGCGCAGCACAAAAATATACCATTTATATTTCCAAATGTGCTCTTCGCTGGGTTGAAAAATTCATAAACCTTTACTAAAGACCGGTCACTGAAAAGTACCACATCCAACCTTACAGTAACTGGGTCTTGCTTGTGTATTGGCGCTTTGTAGCGACGACCAAGCTCGTACACCTCGGCACCTCTGCGGCACTACAACAAGTGTCATAGACCCCTAGAGTCTCTAGAATCTAGGGAGTCTCCCTCACAGGATCTCTTAAAAAAAAAGTGCTCTTCGCTGGGTTGAAAAATTCATAAACCTTTACCAAAGACCGGTCACTTCAAAGGTCCATCCAACCTTACAACAACTGGGTCTTGCTTGAGAATTGGCGCTTTCTACAGCGACGACAAAGCTCGCAGAGGGCTTTTGAGGTGTGATACACACAAAAACAGCGCTCACCAAATAAATAATCTTATTTTATTTTTATTATATCGCCATCTTGAAGGTCTATATAATTATAATCTACTTATAATCTAAGTTGCAAAGCAAGGTTAACATTTAAGATTCATATTAAGTGCATGTCCACAAACAGTAAAAAAATACCTGACCTTCCCTAGAAACAGGACCTCCAATTTCCGTGTAAGTTTGCGCTTACAAATGCTGCATCTGTACTTACAAATTAAAATTCAAACCAGTAATGAACATAAGCCCTTCAACATTTTCCGATCTTCCCTGAAACAAGGGTGACATTGGCAAAGTGAACTATTTTGAAAAGTATGGGTGGTCAGCCTCATAGGTACCAACCTATAAGTCAAGAATAAACAGATGCATTCAAATTATCACAAGTTGCAGGAGATGATACCTAATTTGTTATGTTTTTTTTAATCGGATATGTTATCCCCCCTCTATGCGGTTATTTGTGTGCAGCTGGGATGCTGTTATTGAATACCATCTCCCCCCTTCATTAAAGCAACTATTGCCACCGCATCCTGAATAGGGGCGCCCCCCACGCCCCACCCTAGTGCGTGCAATAGAATAAATAGCATTGATAAACAGACGGCGTTAGGGTGGTGCGAGATGTTCTTTATTACATCGACATAAATAGATCCAACATCATAATGGATGGTGGAGGAAGACCCAGGCAAATGGTAGCTTGATCAGACAAGTGATATATTTTATTTCAATAAAAAGAAATTTCAGTTTAAAAAAAAAAACAAAATGGTTGAAGAGTTCTACAAATAATGCGACGCAACTTAGCTGCACGTAGGTGAAATCTGGAACCTATTTATTTTTGTTTACAGGTTAGAACGGCACAGTGACAAAACTACACATGACATAAATACACATGAACGACACATTACAGAACAACACATGACAAAACAACACATAGATACCTAAAACAGAACATATCTACCTAAAACAGAACATACCTGAAATACATGAAAAAACGTTACATGACAAAACATCACTAAACATCATGTTATATTAATTAAAAAAAAAAAAAAAATTGTGAAGAGGAATGCAATTCACCAACCTATTCTGCCTGACTTGAACAGGTATTGATATAATCAATTCACATTCATTATTGTTTATTTTAATGACTTATTAATTAATAATTACCCAATAACATCCATTGAACCAAGGTCAAAGTTATGGTCAAATGACCCAGGCGGGGATCGAACCAGCGTTGTTCTATTCCAAACAGGCTAAAAATATCAGCTCACTTGGTCCCCTCGGCCATACCACCGACATGTTCTGTTTTAGGTATGTAATTTTTGTCATGTAGGTTGGTAATGTAGTCATTGTTGTTCTCTCATTGTTTTTTTTTGTCACGTGTCGTTTTTTCACTGTGTCGTTCTACCATGGGACCAGCTAGACATGGTACCTACTTTTGGCAATGGCCATACTCCGATGACTCTACCCACCCCTAGCATAAGGACGGCACAGTAACAGTTTCACTGTACCCATTTAGGTCCTTACTATATCAGCATCTATCACCATGTTTTCCATTGATGTTTGTGGTGACAAAAGTGACAAAAAAACAGTGACAAAACAGCACATGATATGAAGACACATAACGTAACGACACATGATAGAACAACACATGACAGAAGATCACAATGACAGTACATCACATGACAAAATATCACGATGACAAAACAAACATAGAAAATACATCACTACGCAAAAACAACACAAGGACAAAGTATCACTCACCTAAAACAGAACATACCATAAACGGCAAATGAAAAATGTCGTGTTTAATAATTTAAAAAAAATCACGCGCCGTTTATGGTTTGTTCTGTTTTAGGTATGTGATGTTTTGTCGTAGTGATGTATTTTCTGTGTTGTGTTGTCATAGTGATATTTTGTCATGTGATCTACAGTCATTGTGTCGTTCTGTCACGTGTCGTTCTACTATGTGTCGTTCTGTCATTCATTGTTCTGTCATTCAGTGTGTCGTTCTATGATAATAAATAATAATAATATAAGGATGATTTATTTGGTGAGCGCTGTTTTTGTGTGTATCACACCTCAAGAGCCCTCTGCGAGCTTGGTCGTCGCTGTAGAAAGCGCCAATTCTCAAGCGAGACCCAGTTGTTGTAAGGTTGGATGGACCTTTCAGTGACCGGTCTTTGGTAAAGGTTTATGAATTTTTCAACTCAGCGAAGAGCACATTCGAAATATAAATGGTATATTTTTGTGCTCCGCCGGGATCCGAATCCACAACCTTCCATTTACGAGTCCGAAGTGTTGCCACTACGGACTACGGACCGGTCCAAGTGATGTCCTATGATGTGTCGTTATGTCACTGTGCCATTCTAACCTGTCACCGTTTTGGCAATGACCATACGCCGATGACTCTAGCCACCCCTAGCATAAGGACGGCACAGTAACTGTTTTAGTGTTCCCATTTAGGTCCTTACTGTGTCAACATCAATCAACATGTTTTCCGTTGATCTTTATGAGTATTGTTGGGACATACGCATTTACCTGGATCGTCGGCAAACTGGCAAAGTCGCACCTCGAGGTTCCTTTGCGGTGTACGAGCTTTGTCAGCTGGTGTGTTGCTGTCCACCTCACAAGCGGCCACCCAGAAAAAACAGCAGGAGGCAAAAGTAATAGCGAAGCTTACATTTCATTATTCTGCATCGCAATAGAGTCGGAACGCTTTTGAAAGAAAAACCCAACTAAACTTCACATGTTATGCAATTTCTTAACTCATTCCTTGACTTATAGGTTGGTATGTGGCTGACCACCCATGCTGTAGAAAATGGTTCACTTTGCCAATGTCACCCCTGTTTCAGGGAAGGACGGCAAGAGTTGCAGGGTGTATGTCCATTTGAGATTTGGTGTTTATATTGTAGGTTCACATGCGGCATGGGCAAACGCGAACTTGTACGTGTCTGCTTGTGAGAATGCATATAATGTGAATCCCCAATGTAACATATCTTTGCAATTTAGATTAGATTAGTCCGGTCGATAGCTCAATTAGAAGATTGCTTGCATTCCATGCCGTGAGTTCGGGTTCGAATCAGAAATGGAAAAATTAAGCTTGATATTCAGATTTAAAATTTAAAATTTAAATTCGATAGGAGCCATCGCTAGCAATTTCAAATGAGTTATTTTAAAGGAATGGGAGATATTTGCCTATACTCTATACACGCGCCTGATATGTACGTCCCTGCCAAACTGCGTGGTTCCCATACAAGAAAAAAACCCAAAATTTGTAGTGCAACTCCTCGGCTATTCATCTAAATGGCCATCCTTTATGATCCATGGATGCCTTACAAACAGATCCGATCACAATATTGCTCCTAAACCGTGTTGCGTATGGGTGGTCTGTCCATTCTCATGGACCCTCTCCAGTGTCGGCACGGGCTACCCTAATGCGACAAAAGCGTTCCACGACAAATCGGTCAGTGATAGCTCGTTCACAGACAGCACGGCCATGGACAAATCGGTCACACTACACTTCGTCTATGAGGCTTCTCGTTCAACGACATTTCGGCCACAGATAAGATTAGTCCGGTCGATAGCTCAGTTGGTAGAGTGCTTGCATTCTACCCCGTGAGCTCGGGTTCGAATCCTACCGAAGAGGGTGTCAGAAATGATTTCCTATTTCGGTGTTTATTTCAAACCCCATAATAAAAATACCGGCAAGGTTTACTCAGCCTTCACAAGAAATGAGTACCAGCCTCCTCAAGAGCTGGGAAACCCCCACTTCAACTGAAATGGTTGGCGTAAGGCCGGCCCCCTTACCTGTAAAAATAAATAGGTTCAACTCGCCACATGCGATCCCTTCGGGGATAACGCGGCAAGAAGTTACACTATATGTGTAGCTTAGTTGCGTTTTTGCGTATAACTGTCTTGATTGAAAGATTGGTATGAGGCTAACCACGCATACTGTAAAAATTTGTTCACTTTGTCAATGTCACCCCTGATTCAGGAAAGCTCGGCATGAGTTGCAGGGTTTATGTTCATTGGGTTTTCATGTTGGACGTAAGTCTGCATGGGGCATGTGTAAGCGCGAATTTGTATCTAAGTATCTGCTTAAGAGATTGCATTTAATATGAATCTTAAGTGCAACATATCTTTTCCAACTTACGGGGCTATTCTTAGAAATTTTAGTCGTCGGTTGAGCCCACGCTTTGACAAACTAATTGTGCCTGAGCTGGAAGTTTCAGCAGCACGGTCATTCTTACCTACCGAATTTTGTAATATTTGTATGAAGAGAAATCAGCTGTTCACTTGCAGCCATCTTGGGTTGACAGGTCTTCATACAAATGCATCATTAGTTTGTCAGAGCGTGGGCTCAACCGACGACTAAAATGTCTGAGAATAGCCCCGTTAGAATATAGATATAGATTATAATCTATATTCTAAGTTGCAAAAGATAGATAGAGCTGTCTTTGGACCATATATTGCATGTGACCAAAGAGTCGTGTGACGGAATCGTCCGTGACCAATGTGTAGGGACTGGAAAAAAGTGGTGTTATTTTTTGCGAAATTCGCGTTATTTTTTTGGGAAATTCGCGTTATTTTTGATCAAAAACAGGGAAATTCGCGTTATTTTTTATGATAAACGGGGAGATTCGGTGTAATTTTTAGGTTTGATTTGATCGAAATAAAGGTTTATGTAATTGCAAAACTCTAATATTTACAATTTACCATATAAACAACAATATGTACCATCAAAAACAATGAATAAACAACATCTGAATCAATACGAGTTACAACTTACAAAAAACCATTGATTGAAAAAAGTATTAATATTTGAATGACACTCCGAATACCCTGCAATATCCTTTTAAAATATTAAATTTAGTCTCTCTAGATGAGGGTTATCTAATTTTTTCGAGGGATGTTGGCTTTTATGAAAGCCTCAAGTTGTGCTCTTGGCTAATCCAGCAGCAGCTTCACTCCTTGATGTATTTCCTATTTCATTGATGTCACGATTCAAGTCTGTTTGGATGTCCAGGACAGTTCTGCTTATCATTTTTTTTTTTTAATAAAATAGATTTGTGAATAGGAATGCAATTCACCAACCTATTCTGCCTGGCCAGAAACAGGTATTAATATAATCCATGAAAAATTCATTACGAGTATTGTTCATTTTAATTAATTATTCATTTATAATTACCCAATTACATTTGTTGAACCAGGATCAAATTTATGGTCAAATGACCCAGGCGGGGATCGAACCCCGCGTCTAGCGTTCTAGCGTGTTTCAACGTTGAAAGATCAGCCCACTTGGCCCCCTCGGCTATAACACCGACCATTTTTTCTGTGCTTTGCACCTTGCAAAGGGTTTTCGCTGGAATCTTTTCTTTCCCACAAAATAGTTGCGTTGCAGAAGCGACACATAACAACTTTTTCGCACAATTTCTACCAAAAGTACGAAAATTCGCGATATTTGCATAAAACCTCAAATTTCGCGTTATTCGCGTAAAAACATCAAAATTCGCGAATAAATTCGTTTTATCGCGATCGCGAAATTTTCCAGTCCCTACCAATGTGTCTGTGGACGAGCTATCCGGGGCAGAGTTGTCTAATCTAATCTAATCTTATCTAAGTTGCAAAGATATGTAGGTAATATTGGGGATTCACATTACATGCATTTTAACAAGCAGACACGTACAAGTTCACGCTTTCGCGTGCCGCATGTGAACCTACAACATAAAAAAAACAAATCTCAAATGGACATACACCCTGCAACTCCTGCCGACCTTCCCCGAAACAGGGGTGACATTAGCAAAGTGAACCATATTTCTACAGGTGTTTTCTATTTACTACAAAAAATTAGTTGACGGAAAAATCGTGTGGACTGTCGTTTTATTCATGGCTGAGCTGTCTGTGAACGATTTATAGTAGAACCGACAAAAGTACCGCCTTTCCGTGAGACGACACAAAGCCCAGACCTATGTCACAACACGCCAAAACCTCCATAGAATATGTTTCCAGCTAATTTATCGAGAGCGCATCAGTCAATGCGCGGTCACTTTTGATATTGGCAATTTTTTTTGACAAAGAAAAAAAGCAGGTACAGGTGCGTCGTGTTTAATGGCCACCCCTAGGGAGCTGAGAGCTGTTTAAGGTTTTATTGTGCGAGGTACAAAATTTTACAATAAAAATAAAAAAACGTATTGTATAGGTACTTCTTTATCTAAGTGAAATATGTCATAAATCCTTTTTTCATTTCATTTTAAAATGTTTGTATCTATCTACAAGTATATTATAAGTTGTAATGTTATATTTAGATAGAAAGATTTATTTACACACACATTACAGGTTAAACCTAATACATACAAGAATTAAAAACGTTCATACTACATTAAAATATCAACCGAAGAGGAGATCTCATTGAGAATAGCCATTGCCCTCTCCACAGTCACAGTCACAACCCTAAGGAGGTTAGTCCTGCATCTTGGGAGTAGCAATAGTCTATGCTCACGTTGCCTACAATAATTGTCAGGAACATACAGACAATTTGTCCTAGAACAGTGGGATTACAAATGTCACCACGAACCAAGCGGATAAAATGAACTATCAAAAATTCATTACGTCTTGCCTCCAGGCTACTGAAACCAAGCATGCCGAGTACAAACGCACTTGGACATAGCCAAGGATAATATCCATACATCCTCATGCAGAGAAATCTCAAGAATTTCTTCTGAACCGTACATGTAAGATAAATTATAATTTAATGCATTGACTTTGGGAAAGTGAATCAATTTTGTACATTATGTGTGGCCAGCCTCATACCAATGTGTAACTCAATGAACAAAAAAATATATGAACCTACTGGTCACTGATCCGGTGCTGAAGGAGCAAAATGGTCGGATTTAGCCATTGGTTAGTTAGGCGCTGGGTTTAATGGTATTCACACCAATGGATTCCTTGACTTATAGGTTGGTATGAGGCTGACCACCCATACTGTAAAAAATGGTTCACTTTGCCAATGTCACCCCTGTTTCAGGGAATGTCGGCAGGAGTTGCAGGGCTTATGTTCATTTGAGTTTGGATTTTATTTGTAAGTACACAATCAGCATTTGTAAGCGCGAACTACACGTGTTTGTTTGTGGGCATACATCTGAGAGCTTTAAATAAATACATCCTTGCAATTGATATAGATTATAGACCCAAATAATAAATGCACTTTCGTGGAAGACTGTTTAGAATATTTATTCAATTATTTAGTTCACAAACTAACACCAGATTACACAAATTATAATGGATGAAAGCAAGCGGACATGTTGCTATTGTGATAGTTCGAGAGAGAAGACGGAGGTCGGATACAGCTGTCATGAAGTTGGTAGCAAAAACCAATCATAGACAAAAATACGAATGCATCATTGGTAGGTATGTTACATTATTTAATGTTAAATTCTTAACACCTACCTACAATTAACTATGGAAAGAAATCAATTACTGAAGGAAGTGCAATATAACTATTTGAAAGCAAATAAACATTTCATATGAATGAATGATGATAGACTGACAAAGTATGTATACAAAGAAAGTGTGAAAGGAAAAAGAGGGAAGGGACGACCGAGAAAAGTATGGAGTGATCAGATTGTGGAGATTGTGAAAGAATGGCATATACAAAGTGAGCGTAAAAGAAGAAAATGCATGAAAAAGGTGATGGATATGAAGGAATTGAAAGAGGTATGTCGGGATAGGAAAAAATGGAGGCAACTCTGCAGAGGCTCTGGCCACCCTTAGCGGAATGGCGACAGAGTTACAGTTACCGAATGGTAAAGTATATTTATTTTACCCTACAGAATAGTATGTATTGTCGTGTTGTATAAAGCAAACGGAACATGGCGTGCGAAGTGTGACACAGAGATTTGTTTTGTTTAGTGGCTCTTGAGAAATGACGCACCGCGCCGTTCTTTGTAATGTAAGAAATGAAAGGAATGGTGAGGGTGGAGAGAACAAAGGGAGGACACAGACAAATCATCCCCCCGGCGCTTGTTTAGCTTGTCCACCATTTGATTCAAAGATGACCTTTTGTCTTACGAATCACATTCCACACAATCTGAGCTAAGAAAAAAACGCAAAACACGATAATGTGAGAGTTGTTTGAAATATTTTTAAAATGAATTTCCAGCTTTCATAAGATACATTGGTCTAGAAAACAAACAAACATTGCTCATGTGAAATTATCTCTGATGGACATAAGACAAACAAGCACCATGGCAGGAAAAAATAGTATGTCCCTACCAGTGGCGAAAGGTGCCATACAAGCCGATTCCCATCGGTTTCCCGTTTAAAATGAGGCAAAAATGATAATAAAGTAGACTGCATGGTTTCAATGGGGAAACAATACGTATTGTTTCTTTGGTTTTAAATGTATTTTTTTACTTTGTGCCTATATTTTTTAACTATTTTGTTATATAATTTTAAAAGGGAAGCCGATGGGAACCGGCTTGTATGGCTACCCTTCGCCACTGGTACCCACATACCCTTAAAAAAAGGCGCAGACGTCCAGAATGTAGAAATGAAAGCAAGACTCCATTGTCTTTTCCGTTGCACAAAAAATGTCTCTGTCTCGTAGATAGCTCAGTTTGGGACTGCTTGTGTTCCATGGTAGATGGCTAGGGTTCAACCCCAACCGAGGGCGTTAGTAGTTTTTTCCCGTTTCGGTGTTTATTTCAAGCCCAAAATAAATAATACTAGCAAGGTTAACTAAGCCTAAGAAAGGAATGAAAAACAGCCGCTTTGTGTGTTGGGAACCCTCCACTTCGAATTCACGACTTTCCGCTTATGAGTCCATGGCATCAATCACTAGACTACTGCTTGCTTGAGAATTGGCGCTTGTAAACGACGACCAAGCTCGTAAAAAGTCCGGTCGATGTCTCAGTTGGTAGCATGCTTGCATTGCATGTCAGCAGAGCAAGGGTTCGATCTCCACCGAGGATGTCAGAAATGATTTCACGTTTCTGTGTTTATTTCAAACCTAAAATAAATATCAGCAAGGTGTACTCAGTTTTCACAATAATGAGAACCAGCCCCTTCGGGAGCTACTGAAGTGGTTGGCAGGAGGCTGGAGCCTTTACCCTTAAAATAAATAGGTCCCGAATCGCCTCATGCGACTCCTTCAGGGAGAACGCAGGCAAGAAGTTACCTTACATCTGTAGCTTAGTTCCGTTGACGATTTTCGTGTGTATTTCCAAACAATCCAAAATTGTATCTATAAAATAAACTTAATCTTGTAACTTTTGCCGCCCTTCCCTGAAACAGGGAATGCATTCATTGTTAACATCAAATATTCAAACTAGCTTTGCAAACTAACACTACATTACAGATCAAATATAATATAAGCCCATTAGATTGTGTTGAGAGTTTTCTGTTTAACAAAAAAAGACAAAAAAAAAAAATCGGTTCAGAAAGTCAATATCGAAATGGGAATCTAAACATTTTTTACCGACCCTTTTCGACTGTTCCGTGTCATCCGTTTCCAAGGGCTGACAAATGCGTGCCATAAACACGCATCTCCTGCAACATCCGAAGATTGATTGCACCAACCCTGATCCAGGCACCTCCATAAAGCGTGCTATCGTGAGTCTCTGACGACACCGCGGCCTGACTAAGAAGTTGCACTTGACGAATACAAGCGGACCCAGCAGCGATCCCTGGCTGACACCCTTTTTATCTCGCGCGCAGTTTATGTCTTAGATTAACCCGAATGTGTTTAAATACAGAAACACGGTCTCCAGAGAAGCTTTATTGTGTTTTGTTTTTTTTTATTTATTTAGCATTTAAAGAATTGCATCTTAGCTTTTGGAGACAGGAAAACGTTTGATTAAATGGGGACTCCTACCAAGACTTGTCCTTGATTTGTCGAGAAAACATCCCTTGTAACTTGTTCAGATCGGCAAAATTCAAATTTATTTAATTTGGAAACGCTGTTTTTTATATTTTCTTTTCATTCTGTTGTGTTATTCGGGTTTAAATATTTTGCAAATTAAAAACTGGTCTTCTTTCACGGTCTTAATTTCACACTTAGATTTATTTTTACAGTTAGATATATAATTTTTTTTACACTGTATTTTGTGTTTAGAAGTAGAGTGTCTCCTGCAAGCCGTTCGCGGCTTTTTATACTCAAGCGATAGAAGTTGCTAGAGGTCAATTTTGCTGGAACCTTCTCAAACGGTCTTCCAAAAGTTTCAAGCAAACAATTATGATGATTTCGAGTTACTTCCTTATAATATCTCTTTACCTTAGGTACTTATATTAATTAATCCTATTTATATACAACTGCCATCAGCTAAAAATGATATATCTACCTACCTAAATATTTATATGCATTTGCTATTTACATAACAATTCTTTACTGAACTAATAGGTTGGTCTGAAGCTGATCACCCAAACTGTTAAAATTGTTTCTACAATACAATGGTCTATACATAGCTCCACCACAGAAAACTAAAGTAATTTAGAGAGGAAGTTTTTTGGTAATGAGCTTTCTTAACTCATATAGATTCCTTGACTTATAGGTAGGTATGAGGTGGACCACCCATACTGTAAAAAATGGTTCACTTTGCCAATGTCACCCCCGTTTCAGGGCTTATGTTAATTTGAGAATTTTTGTTTTTATGTTATACCTAAGTCCACACGTGGCATGTGTAAACGCGAACTTATACGTGTCTGCTTATGGGGGATGATGTAATATGAATCTTTGCAACTTAGATTTTAGATTTATTGATCATCATCTCATTTTAGACTTATAGGTTGTTATGCGGCTGGCCACCCATACTGTAAAAATTGGTTCACTTTGCCAATGTCACCCCTGTTTCAGGGAATGACGGCAAGAGTTGCAAGGCTTATGTTCATTTGAGATTGGGTTTTTATATTGTAGGTCCACATGCGGCATGTGTTAGCGCGAAATTATACATACCTGCTTGTGGGAATGCATTTAATATAAATCTTAAATTATATATATCTTTGCAGCTTAGATTAGATTAGATTAGATCTCATCCTTGATCAGTCACTTCGAAAATATTAATCACTCTTTACAATTCCTACTCCAGTCTTTCATCCCCATCAAATTGCACCACCCATTGCATTCAGCCATCTTATTCTGGATCTTCCCATTGGCGAGCTTTCTTCAGAATCTTCTTCTTCGATGTCCCTGCAGCTCACATCTCCCCTTCTTCATCAGCCTTCGCCTCCAACTCCTCCTGTCTTCTTCAGTTTTCCAGTCTGTCACCTGTAGTAGTTGGTTTGCGTCCTTCCTCCCACCTCAGTCTTCTTCAGAATCCATCAACACAATATCCTCTACAGTCTCCGAGAGTCCATTTGCTGTGTGTATTTTAGCAAATGCAGTCTGCAAATTTAAATTGCAAAAAAACGCAACTTAGCCACACATAAAGTGTAACTTCTGCCGTGTTATCCCCAAAGGTTTCACATGTGGCGAGTGGAACCTATTTACCCGTCCGGCCTTACCCCAACCAAGTTGATTTGTGGGTTTCCCATCTGCTAAACCTTGCCGGAAATTTATTTTGGGTTTGAAATAAACACCAAAACGTGAAATCATTTCTGACACCCTCGGTGGGATTCGAATCCGAGCTCACGGCATGGAATGCAAGCACTCTACCAATGAGCTATCGACCGGACATATTAATCAATCGATAGAATTCCCACTCCAGTCTTACATTCCCTTCAGATTGTAATGACTGACACATTCCATTAAACCATCTTGCTTTAGGTTTTCCCATTGCCCAGCTTTCTTCAATTTGAATCTATCATCATATTATCCTCTCCAGTCTCCGAGAGTCTATATGCTGTGTGTATTTTAGCCAATGCATTCTGCACTTTTAATTGTTCGAGCCCAATTTGACTTCTCAGATCGCTTTGGCACTTTAAAATGGTTTTGGAAATTGATTTTAAATGGGCCGCAGCCCGGCATTATATTTTTGTTTTCGAGTTTTTACTTTTATATTATCGAGGTGTGCTGATTGCCGCCGCCACTTTCCGAACCTCGCAATTACTCGCACACAAACGCTGAATTCCTTCAGCTCATAGTTAAACACATAGCCTGAAGCGAGGCCATCCTGCTGGAAGACAACGCCCTTGAACCATCCAATTTGGCAACGTTGCAAAAATATTAAACGCAGCTTCGTGCCACTAGACTGACCAGTATGTAGTCTAGTGGTGACGCTTTGGACTCCTAAATGGAAAGTTCCGTGGAGCACACAAAATTCATGTACCTTTACCAAAGACTGAGGAAGAAGGAAGAAAAGACTTTTAGAAACTATCCGAAGTGTTAACACTGGACTACGACCGGTCCATAATCTAATGGTAGCACTTCGGACCCGTAAATGGAAGATTGTGGGTTCGAATTCCTTCGGAGCGCAGAAATTGTATAGTAATCTATAATCTAAGTTGTAAGGTAACTGGGTGTTGCTTGAGAATTGGCGCCTCGTAGCGACGATCAATCTCGTAAAAAGTCCGGTCAATAGCTCAAGTGGTAGAATGCTTGCATTCCATGTCGAGAGCAAAGGTTCGATCCCCACCGAGGGTGTCAGATATGATTTCCCATTACTGTGTTTATTTCAAACTCAAAAAAAAAATACCGGCAAGGTTTACTCAACGTTTACAGTAAATGAGAACCAACCCCCTCGGAGGCTGGGTAACCCCCATTTTAACTGAAGCTCCAGAAATAACTTTATTTTTTATTTAAAAAAATACTTGTACCTACTTGACGGTATATATACAGAGGAAGTGTGGAAGGAAAAAGAGGTAAGGGACGACCGAGAAAAGTATGCAATGATCAGATTGACGGGATTGTGAAAGAATGGGATATATAGAAAGTGAGCGTAAAAGAAGAAGATGCATGAAAAAGGTGATGGATATGAATAAATTGAAAGAGGTATGTATGTTAAAGATAGGATAGAGGTCCGTAGTCAAGGTGGTAACACTTCGGACTCGTAACTGGAAGGTTGTGGGTTCGATTCCCTGCGGAGCACAAAAATATACCATTCATATTTTCAAATTTGCTCTTCGCTGGGTTGAAAAATTCATAAACCTTTACCAAAGACCGGTCATCAAAAGGTCCATCCCGCCTTACAGCAACTGGGTCTTGCTTGAGAATTGGCGCTTTCTACAGCGACGACCAAGCTCGCAGAGGGCTCGTGAGGTGTGATACACACAAAAACAGCGCTCACCAAATATATCACCCTAGTTTAATTATTTTTTTTATAGAGAAAGAGAGAGGGTTGACACTGAGGTCAGCGCAAACCATTGGCAGCACCCTGGAGCTTCCGAGGAGAAGCCCGACTACCGTGTTTGGCAATCGGGCTTTCCGTGTTGCTGCGCTCATGGCATGGAACTCTCTGCCGGCAGGACAAGGACAACGGACAAGGAGGCAGTTTTCAGAAAAGCCCTGAAAACACATTTGTTTTCACAATCTGCAGCGCCTTTGGGATGACCATCGGTCATGAAAAGGCGTAATAAAAATTATTAATTATAATAATAAGAAGAAATAGAGGTCTGCAGAGGCTTTGGCCACCCCTAACAGAATGGCGACAGAGTTACAAGTACAGGTGCAAGATTATAATGCCTGGAATAAGATGAGAGACGAATGAGTTGTGCCTTTTAAATGGAAGAAGAAGAAAAATATATAGACTTTAATTCATATTTTTTTCGGCCTACTTGCGACCGTTGGCTTTGAATGCAAGTGGGCTATGGCCCGTACGGCATAAGTGCAGGGCTGCTCCCCAGCTGATCGTTTCATGGCTTTATTATGGTGCAAAGCCATCAGCCGAGCATGGAACAAGGCTGTGGGCTCGTCGTTGCTGCAAAGCGCCAAGCCCAGCCTGCTTCTGGGAAGCCAATAATGACGGCAGCCAGTCCATAACCTGTACGTCTGCTCCTGTCTCTCGTGTGGTGCAGATGTGGGAGAGAGAGGGACGGCAGACAGCGACTTGAGACTAATGGAAAAGTGCAAAATGAGCAAAATACGAAATTGCAGTTGTTAGTGTGGAGCAGGGTTGGCAGAAAAAGTTGTAAAATACCAGAAGTTTATGAGAAGTGTACATATATATTTTTAAACACATAATACTCGTACAGTGCTATTCTTAGACATTTTAGTCGTCCGTTGAGCCTACGCTTTGACAAACTTATGATGCCTGGGCTGAAAGTCTCATCACCACGGTCATTCTTACCTCCCGAATATCGGTAATATTTGTATGAAGACTAATCAGCTATTCACTTGCGGCCATCTTGGATTGATAGGTCTTCATACAAATATTACCGATACTCGGTTGGTAAGAATTACCGTGGTGATAAGACTTCCAGCCCTGGGGGTGGATGACTCAAATATAACTTAATAATAATAATATTAAGATGATTTATTTGGGGAGCGCTGTTTTTGTGTGTATCACATCTCAAGAGCCCTCTGCGAGCTTGGTCGTCGCTGTAGAAAGCGCCAATTCTCAATCAAGACCCAGTTGCTGTAAGGTTGGATGGACCTTTCAGTGACCGGTCTTTGGTAAAGGTTTATGAATTTTTCAACCCAGCGAAGAGCACATTTGGAAATATAAATGGTATATTTTATGTACTCCGCCGGGATTCGAATCCACAACCTTTCATTTACGAGTCCGAAGTGTTTTCACTGGACTACGGACCGGTCCAAGAAATGCCAACAAGAAATCCCTTGCCCTTGAATCACTTGCCGGTATTTTATTGCAGGTTTGAAATAAACACCGAAACTGGAAATCATTTCTGACATCCTCGGTGGGATTCGAGCCCGAGCTCTCGGCATGGAATGCAAGCACTCTACCAACTGAGCTATCGACTACACGACCGGTCCTTGGTGTTTATGGCATTTATCGTTTGCCAAAAATTTTGGCTCCCGTTAACTAGCACCTTCACTGACGTATGGGCAGTTTTGTTTGTTGTGCCAACCCTGTATGTTAATGACAGACTACTTAGCGTTACACCAACTGTGGCAGTCATGAGAGTGCAGAGAGAGACCCTAGAGGTCTGCAAGAGTCGGGGTCTTCATCATGCCGTTTAAGAAACGACACCTTAACACCAGGGACTGCCAACGTCAGGGAGTCCTAACAAAATATAATTTAAGTTTAAGAACCTGTAAGAAGAGTTAACACAGTGTTTGGAGAGCGTGCATTTGCAGTTGCTGGCCCTCTGGCCTGGAACCACCTGCCACATCATGTGAGAGAGCTAGAGGACCATGGAAAGTTCCGGAATGCACTGAAGACAAGCAAATTTCTGGCATCGTTTGCACCAGCGCCCTTGGAGTGACTACATCACGAAACGGCGCTATAAAGAAATCATCAACTCATCATCATCATCATCAAGTTAAACATTTCATGAAGCGTTAGTTACGCAAAACGCAACTAAGTAACTTTTTACCGCGTTATCCCCGAAGGGTTTCGCATGTGGCGAGTGTAACCTATTTGTTTTTACAGACCCGGCCATACACTAATCATATCTGTTGAAGTGGGGGTTTCGCAGCTCCTGAGGGGGCTGGTAATCATATCTTGTGAAGGCTTTTTTTCCTCATAATAATCTAATGGGTTCACTTTCCATGCATGGTGCACCGGTGACCTTTGTCAAGAGCATATTAGAAAACCTAAATGGTATTTTTTTGTGCTCCGCCAGGATTCGAACCCATAACCTTCCATTTACGAGTCTGAAGCATTACCACTAGACTACAGACCGTTCATTATGTAGGTTGCTGTGTTCAGTCATCCTCTGCCTGCAGTTCCCTTGATGTCGTCCAGCCACCTCAGTTGGGGTCTCCCCACTCCCCGTTTGAACAGGGTAGGCTACATTCTCGTTTAAGCTGCACATATATTGTAACTTCTTAATGCGTTGTTGCATGTGACATCCTTACGCCAACCTCTTCAGACGAAGATGTGGTCTTTCGTAAATTAGATGAGTAAACCTTGCAGGTATTTTATTATTATTGGGAATCGAGCCCACTGCGTTCCGATTACAAGTCTGGAGCATCAACCACTAGGCTGCAGACTAGTTGACGATGTGACGATGTGGTACTAAAAGAAGAAATGCTTCCAATCAGAAGCGTGCATTGCATAGAGTCAATAAGGTTTTGCCCTCCCTCGTCTCTTTTTCAAATATTTTTGTCCCACAGTTTTAAGAGACCTGTCAGGTGTTTACCTGTCGTGACAGGTCTTTATTTGCAAATTGGGTATCCACCAATAGATGGGACTGCATGTGCTGTGCTTAGTTCATCATCATCATCACCATCATCATCACGTGGGAACAGCTGACCTCAAGGTCAAACCATCTGCCTCTCCCAAGAGGTCAAACGTGCAGCAGACATAGGTGCAAATATCATAATATTCCTTAACTAATACCTAGTTGGCATGAGCCTCACCACGCATATTGTAAAACGTGGTTGAAATATATCTACCACCTCTGTTTCCATGAAAGGTGGCGAAAATTGCTGTGCCATAGGATTTTGTTTTATTGATTGTTTGTATAGTTAAATATGTATTTATAAATATTTTTGTTTATTAACTTACCGGTTGGTAAGAGAGAGAAACATCTACTCGTATAATCTATCTAAAATTTAAGTTGCAAGGATAAAATATCACTTAATATTCATATTAAATGTAACAGACACGTGTACCTTCGCACTTACAAATGCTAGATATGTACTTACAAATTAAATCCAAACCTCAAATGAACATAAACCCTGCAACTTTTGCCGACCTTCCTTGAAACAGGGGTGACATTGGCAAAGTGAACCATTTTCTACAGCATCGGTGGTAAGCCGCATACCAACCCATAAGGCAAGGAACATACACAATAGATTACATTTTTTTAAATCAATAAATAATTATATGTATGGACAATGGACATCAAAAACTAAAACAGAAAACAAATTCTATCATTTTCTATTGTGACCGGTCCGTAGTCCAAGTGGTAGCCGGTAGGTTACACTCCTGACTCGTAAATGGAAGGTGGTGGGTTCGAATCGCGGCGGAGCACAAAAAATATACCATTTAGGTACATTTTCAAATTTGCTCTTCGCTGGGTTGAAAAATTCATAAACCTTTACCAAAGACCGGTCATCAAAAGGTCCATCCAGCCTTACAACAACTGGGTCTTGCTTGAGAATTGGCGCTTTCTACAGCGACGACCAAGCTCGCAGAGGGCTCTTGAGGTGTGATACACACAAAAACAGCGCTCACCAAATAAATCAGCCTATTTTTTTTTTAATCAATCTACTAATATCAATCTGAATTTTAAATATATAGTTTGATGTTGAATATTTTGGTACTTAGTGCATCATTTAAATCAAATATTCATTTATGTAGTTAGCAAATTATCCAGTGTGCTGTGCAGCATTTTGATGCATAATAAAGATACAAGAGTCAGTGGGTATGTGCAGGCAGTATGAGAAGAAATACGTTACTCGACTAATTGAGTAACATACGAGTATTGTTGTCAACGTGTATCGATGACGACTGTCAGCTGATACCATATCTAGATTTTGTGAAAGCTGGGTCAACCTTGGCCGGTCGTAATATTATAACTGTTGACGCTTCTCTGCTTGGGGTTGCCAGTAGATACCTCCGCAGATGCTTCTAAACTTTGTTCTGTTCTTGCACACTTCTTTCATAACCTCGACATTCATCACTTTTTTATGCTGTAACTGTAACTGTAACTCTTTCGCCATTCCGCTAGGGGTGGCCAGAGCCTCTGCAGAGTTGCCTCCTATACGTTGCCTGCTATAATCTGTAGTCTAATTTGCAATGATATAGAGATCCTAAAGGTAAAACTGTCGGTTTTATGGCCGAGGGGGCCAAGTGTGCTGATCTTTCTAGCGTGTTTGGAATATAGCAACGTTGGTTCGATCCCCGCCTGGGTCATTTGACCATAACTTTGACCCTGATTCAACAGATGTTATTGGGTAATTTTTAATTACTAATTCAATAACATAAACAATAGGTAATGAATTATTAATTACTGATATTAATACCTGTTTCTGGCCAGGCAGAATAGGTTGGTGAATTGTATTCCTCTTCACAAATCTATTTAAAAAAAAAAACCGGTACATTTATCTTAACGATATACCTAAGTACGCATTTTAAACTACCTGTTTCTGGCTTGGCAAAAATAGGTTGCTGAATTCCATTCCTCTTCACACTTATTTTTAAAAAGTGTAACAAAAAGAAGAACAATAACTGGTAATATGATTGTGATGAAAAATGACAAACAAAAAAAACTATTCTTGATTTTTTGGTTCCGGGTTTTGACCGTGGCTTCTTTTTTTCTTTCTCTTCTTCCTTGATACTGCTTAAAGACTTTCAGTTGACGTTTCGTCTCCTCTGTGGGTGACTTCTTCGGAGCTCTGCTCACTTCTTCAAAAAAAAAACTATGTTCTGGTTTTCTAAATGGGGCAAAGGATACTTGTATACCAGCCGGGTTGAACAAAAATTGCAAAAAGTAAAATCGCCCGCTCGTCGGTGAGAAGGTATTTGCGAAAAATGATAAAACAAAACTGCAGCAGGGTCTGCGGAGGGAGGGGGGGGGGGGGAGGGGGGAGGCAGACCACCCAGGAGTGACCTTCGGACCCCAGCAGCCGACACAGGGAGGTTGCAAAAGAGTTTTTGTAAATTTTTGCAATTCAATTCCGTATCAAATATCAATACGTGATTTCGATATTATTTTTTTTTTAGAAAATCCTGTGCGGGAGACTCCTTAGATTTCAGAGACTCTAGAAATCAATTTTAAGAATCAAGAATCAAGAATCAATTTTCATTTTTATAGATGTTTTGTAGATTTTCTAGTGTTTGTTTGTTTGTATAACTGGATGTAATTAATTGCTTGTATTCCTTGACTTATAGGTTGGTATGAGGCTGACCACCCATACTGTAAAAATTGGTTCACTTTGCCAATGTCACCCCTGTGTCAGGGAAGGTCGGGAAAAGTTGTAGGGCTTATGTTCATTTGAGGTTTGGATTTTATTTGTAAGTACACATTCAGAATCAGCACTTATTCAGTTTTACCTTTAAGGTGGTGATTTAATCTTTCATTTAAAAAGTTTATAATAGTGTTTAAAAAGCCATTAAATTGGCAGAACACATTTACAATGTGGGGGAAAAAATGTGATGTCACTTGGCCGGGCTAGAGTCACGACAAAGAGTTATAAATAATATTGATAGTTTGCTTTGAAACGGGGGTGACATCGTCAAAAGAAAATATTATAACACCATAGTGGCTGGTATGAGGCTGAACACCCAAACTGTAAAAAATGGTTCACTTTGCAAACGCTCCCCTTGTTTCAGGGAAGGTCTTCAAAAGTCCCAGGGCTTATGTTCATTTGAGGTTTAGATTTGAACTTGTCAGTTTAGGTACGCATGCAGCATATTTTGTAAGCGCGAACTTACACGTATCTGTTTGTGGTCCTGGTCATGCATTTGATATGAGCTTTGAATGTCAATATCGAGGGTGATCTGGCAAAAAGTCCTATCTAATTTTTTGGTGTTTTTTTTATGTGTGATTTTATCCTATGTTACATTAAAACAAAACTAGTAACAATTTACATATTTTGTCAAAATAAACAATAAATATTGTGAAAATAAACATTTACGTATTTTTTTTTTATAATCATGTGACTGAGACATTATTTCTGTATCTTAGAGCATAAACAACGGTAGTCACATTTAGTAAAATGTGCAGGAGACGAGTTTTAGTGAAAATGTGCACTTTTTAAAACCATCATAACTTCTAAACTAGACGAGGTATTTTTGATCTGTAAAAGCTGTTTCTCTTCTTTTATCAATACATATTTATTTATGTGAAATAATGTGTTCCCGCTTAGAGCATGAACAACGTATGTGGAACTTCCGTGGTTTATGCTCGCACTTTTATGTGCATCCCATATTTATTACACTTGATATCTCAGTAACTATGAGTCCGAGGACTCCAATATTTTTACCACTTATAGAACAGCTAATTATAAGAATTTCTGCATCATTAACTCAAAAACGCAAAAAAGTGGACTGCCGTTGTTTATACTGTAAGGTACAGAGTTATTAAACACTATTTAGTCTCTCCTAGAAAGTTGGCATTTTCGAGATAGGACTTATTGCCAGATCACCCTCGATATATCTTTGCAACTTATATTATAGATTAATATAGTTAAGACCTATTGACGTTCGTCGAGACTTCCACCCCTGAAAGTCCAAAATTCAAGTCTTTTGTTAAAAGAGAATATAATCCACGAAGGCAAATTGATTTATTTTGTGTTTTGACAGGGTGGGGGGCTGTCACCAAAAGCGGCCATCTAAAGCTGATTCTTCACGCATGCGCATTTACAAGGTCCCAGAGGGTCTGGTAGGGAATGGGTTTGAATGTAGGAAATGGTGTGAGAGACTGTTAGAGGTGCCACAAATACGTGTTATTATACTGTATTCGGCATTATTCGACATAATCTTCGAGCAATGTCAAAAACCGAATCTTTTATCTGTTTTTAAGGAATCCTGTTTGGTTTACTCAGCCTTCACAAGAAATGAGTACCAGCCCCTCGGGAGCTAAGAAACCCCCACTTCAACTGAAGTTGTTGACGTAAGGCCGGTCCACTTACCTGTAAAAATAAATAAGTTCAACTCGCCACATGCGACTCCTTCGGGGATAACGCGGCAAGAAGTTACACTTTATGTGTAGCTTAGTTGCGTTTGCGCTGTCCTGTGGACAGTAAATAAATGTGAGTTGAGTAAAGTATGTAATGACTGAAAAGACACTGAATGATGGAGTCCGCAATGATTGGGTGATGAACGAGTGTGGTATAAAAGAGAATTTAAGAATGAAAGTACAAAAAAGCGCAATGAGATGGTTTAGGCATCTTGAAAGAATGGATGATGAACGATTAACGAAGAGAGTGTACAGAAGAAATGTTCGAGGAAAGCGTGGAAGGGAAGTACCGAGGAAGGAATAGATAGACCAAATAGGTGAGATTGTGATATAATGGAACCTGCAGAGTGAGAATAAGAGGAGAGTATGTATGAATAATGTGATTTAGTCACTGTGATGTATTTTTTGTGTTGTTTGTCATTGTGATGTTTTGTCATGTGATGTTTTTGATGCCTGAAGTCGAGACACAGCTTCCTTAGTTCTATGAAGCCCTTGTCTTCGGATCCAGTGGCGGAGAGACTGCGAATGTGGAAAGAGGAATGCCCTGAGAGCTTTGTGCAGCCTGCAGAGAGCCTACCTCCAGGAAAGAACCTCGAGTGGCCCGTGTGGAAATCTATGAACAGATTGAGGACCAATGTTCGAAGAGCCCGGGTCAACACTATGGCCCGGTAGTTTCATCGTTAGCATAGCGACTTTATACTGAATGAAAAAGGACGCACTTATGTCAAACGTGTGGGTAGCTTTTTTTTATCAGTTTAAAGTCACGTAAGCTAACGTTGAAAATACTGAGCCTTAGTGAGTGTGGAGCTCAGCAAACTATGGAGCACCTGCGGTGACAAGCTGCTCCATGGATGATCTCTTTGCGGGAAACCAAAGAGCTGTATACATTTCTCGTTACTGGGCCAATACGGTGTGAAGCTGACACGAAGAAGAAGAAATGTGATGTTTTGTCATTGTGGCGTTTTGTTATGTATTGATTTGTCACTGTGCTGTTCTATCCTATCACCATTGTTGAGGTATAGAAAATCAACTGAAACAGCGAGACTCGTGGAGTGAATATAATCAAGGTTAAAAATAAATTTAGGAATTTACAAAAATATTTCTTACTTTTACTATACATATCAATTGAATCGGACGCAACGCAACTAAGCTGCACATACAGGTAAACATTCTTACAAATTACATTACAAATTATAGTATATATAATTTTTTTAATGTTTTCCATATTAAGCTTGCTTGTCTCGGGTCGTGGGATGCGTTTTTTGAAAATATTTTGACAAGTCTCCGCGGGGGGGCGCTTGTTTGGGGTCTGCTTGGAACCTCAGACAGCAGGGGGGCCTTCAGATGGGACTCATATCGCTCTAATTGCTCGCAGGCACGGGGGGGAAACATGCCATGTCCACGGACGAAGAGTGAGACAGAAAATGAGAAAAAAATCAAATAAATTACAAAAGAATGAATACAAGTTTGTAAGAGGAAGGTAAAACAGGGCGGAAAATCAATTTTACAGAAAAATATAAAGAATGGATTTAGCATATGAATTGACATAGACGAAATTGTGACGTCTCACAGCCAGGTTGCTAGGGAAAATGTAAACAAATATTTTATTATCTGTTACTAAGTAGTAAGGACTAGTCAGGTCCGATAGATCAGTTGGAAGAATGCTTGCATTCTATGCCGAGAGCTCGGGTTCAAATCTTACTGGGGGTGTCAGAAATGATTTTCCGTTTCGCTTTACCCAGTCTTCGCAAGAAATGAGTATCAGCGCCAACTGAAGTGGTTGGCATGATGCCGGTCCCCTTTCTGTAAAAAAAAATAGGTTTAGGTACTCATCGAAGGCAAAGAATTACACTATATGTGTACTTCAGTTGCATTGCGTTTGCGTTGAGCCATATTAACCAGGTATATTTAAAAGAGGTAGTTTTAGGTTAGGTTTGACCGGTCCGTAGTCCAGTGGCAACACTTCGAACTTGTAAATGGAAGGTTGGGGATTCGAATCCCGGCGGAGCACAAAAAATACACCATTTATATTTTCAAATAATCTTTTCACTGGGTTGAAAAATTTATAAAACCTTTACCCAACACCAGTCACTAAAGGTCCATCCAGCCTTACAGCAACTGGATCTTGCTTGAGTATTAGCCGCAAGCTCGTACAAAGTCTGGTCTATAGATCAGTTAGTAGAATGCTTGCATTCCATGCAGAGAACAAGGGTTCATATAGCCTTACAGCAACTGGGTTTTGCTTTAGTACCTGTGAAACTACTAAATGAATTAAATTTTAATTAAATAAAGGAACACAGTTTTTCAATATTTACTCAAAAACGATTGACATTAAAAAAAAAATGTTAAGTACGGAAGCTAAACAATGTAGGTATAGTTCTGTAATTAAAAAAACAAAAAAAAAAAATCCAAAATACAGCACACACGAAAAAAAATCAAAAAATGTAAAAAAACGCGTTTTTTAAATATTTTTTTGTGGTGGCAATTCTTAAGTAATATATTTTGTTCAAGCTTTATAATTAAGATAAAAAATAAATTAACATGCTTGATTTTTTTCATTACTGTAACTATTTTGCTAAGACCATAAAGTGTAAGAAACAAAAACGGCAGATTTAGCTTTATAACTCGGACCGTCTCACGCACAGGTAGAACCAAAAAAAAATCGCATTGAAAAACATCTATTTTAGACGTTTAATATTCGCTACAGTCAACGCAAAATTAACTTTGACGGACAATATTGTACTCGAGTCAATACACTTGCTGTCAAAATAACGATTTTTTGTTAACAAATATATTTTGTTTGTGTATTTTTAGATTTTTCTAATTTCCCGGTCGAATTTGCAAAGGGCGTGAATCCTATTTAAAGATTTTGATTGTTTGTTACAAAAAAGTGACAGAAAAATTTAGGTACCTGTACCTACCTGTGTGAAAAAGGGAGTGGATTGTTTTTGATTCGCGACGCCTTGGGCCATGGTCAAGTTGTCACAATGGACGTTTTGTTGGAGTTTTAAAAAAAAATGCGTTTTACAATATCATCGACTGACTGTTATTGTGACCCAGTCACAATTGCGTTGGGGGTGGTCGAAGTAAAAAAGTAAACACTTATCTAATCTAATCTAATCTAAGTTGCAAAGATATGTATCATTTGAGATTCATATTAAATGCATTCCCACAAGCAGACACGTACAAGTTCGCGCTTGCGCATGCCGCATTTGAACCTACAATATAAAAACAAAATCTCAAATGGACATAAACCATGCAACTCTTGCCGACCTTCCCTGAAACAGGGGTGATATTGTTAAAGTGAACCATTTTCTACAGCATGGGTGGAGCCGCCTCATACCAACCTATCCATCAAGAAATTTAAAAATAATAATAATATTAGGATGATTTATTTGGTGAGCGCTTTTTCTGTGTGTTTCATACCTCAAGAGCCCTCTGCGAGCTTAGTCGTCGCTGTAGAGAGCGCCAATTCTCAAGCAAGGCTGGATGGACCTTAAGTGACCGGTCTTTGGTAAAGTTATATGAATGCTTAATACAATAGACCAAATGCACAATAAAATAGAGAAATCTCGGAAACAATTATTTGAAATTGAAACCTTGAGAATTCAAAACTTCCCACCACATTGTCAATCAGTTATTCTCAGCATATCAATGGTGTCTGACATAAAGGTAACTTGCTAGGTGGTCGAGTAGAACAAACGACAACTTTCGTATTTAGATGTCAGGGAAGGCCGCTCCTCAGGTGTGCCAATTGTAGCATAAAACAATCCATACAAACGACCAGAGACAAAAGATAAATGGAGCACGCACAATGTATTGTCTTTGGTGGTTCTTTTTTGTTTGAAAACTAAATGTGAGGATTGTAAGCCGTGGGAATTTTGAAAAAAATGTTACAAAGTCATTGTATCGATACCTTAAAGGTAAAACTGAATAAGTGACATGCTTACTGACCGGTCCCTAGTCCAGTGGTAACAGTTATATTTAACCAAGTTCCTTCCCAGAATTAAGCAATCAAATTTGATGTGTCAATCAAATATTGATAGGAGGTAGGTGCAACAGTAAGTGAACTACGAATAATTATAAGGAAGTGCTCATGACAAATTCCTTACCTATAGGATTTTCCCACTTTCTGTCGTAGAAAATATAAAAAAACTGCATTCATCTGAGTAACCCATGTTAGATTAGTTAAAAAAAAAAATAGGCTGATTTATTTGGTGAGCGCTGTTTTTGTGTGTACCACACCTCAAGAGCCCTCTGCGAGATTGGTCGTCGCTGTAGAAAGCGCCAATTCTCAAGCAAGACCCAGTTGCTGTAAGACTGGATGGACCTTTGGTGACCGGTCATTGGTAAAGGTTTATTAATTTTTCAACCCTGCGAAGAGCAAATTTGAAAATATAAATGGGATATATTTTTTTGTACTCCGCCGGGAATCGAACCCACAACCTTCCCATTCAGAGTCCGAAGTGTTACCACTGAACTACGGACCGGTCATACCCACCTTTGAAATCCTATGTTCGTCCCTGATAACGTACGTACTTATTCAATCACAATAGGTATGTACATGTTTTGAATTGTTGTGAGATATTGTTGACTTTAGTAGGGCATTTTGTGATCACAGCTGGCACATTGGAATGCCCTTCTGTATCTAACGCTCCTGCATAAGAAACGTCCTTTTATCCAGGAGAAATCAGTGCCTACTTCTAGTAAGATAATATATAAAAAAAAAGCGTAAATCTCTCCTCGATTGCGTAAATCGAAAATGTATGGAATATCCGATGGCACTCCTAGAGAGTGATTAAGTTTTTATTATTTTGTTTTCGATTTACGCAATTGAAGTGAGTTTAAAGTTGATAGTTAGAATGGCACAGTGACAAAACGATACCTGACAAAATAACACATGGCAGAATAACATACAACATAACATCACTGCGACAAAACATCATAGGAAAGTAGGTACATCACAATGACTAAACATCACGTGACTACTGTGTTAAAATTAATTAAATTGGCTGATTTATTTGGTGAGCGCTGTTTTTGTGTGAATCACACCTCAAGAGCCCTCTGCGAGCTTGTTCGTCGCTGTAGAAAGCGCAAATTCTTTGTCTTTGGTAAAGGTTTATGAATTTTTCAACCCGCGAAGAGAAAATTTGAAAATATAAATGGTATATTTTTTGTGCTCCGCCGGGATGCGAACCCATGACCTTCCATTTACGAGTCCGAAGTGTTACCACTGGACTACGGACCGGTGTCGTTTTGTTATGCGATGTTTTTTCAAGTGTCGTAGGGTGCAGTGGCGAAGGGTGCCATACAAGTCGGTTTCCATCGGCTTCCCTTTTAAAATAATGTAGGTAACAAAGTAGTTAACAAATATAGGCACAAAGTAAAAAAATACATTTAAAACCAAAGAAACAATACTTAGTATTTTCCCCCATTGAAACCATGCAGTCTACTATTTCTGCCTCATTTTAAACGGAAAACCGATGGAAACCGGCTTGTATGGTACCCTTCGCTACTTATGTGATGTCTTGTCCACGTTTTTTTGTCATAGTGGTATAGGTACTTTTTGTGTTGTTTTGTCATAGCGATGTTTTTTCATGTGTCGTTCTATCATGTGGTGTTCAGTCATGCGTAGTTTTTTCACTGTGCCGTTCTAACTGTCACTTCAGGAACCAAGGCGCGTGCCACCCTGTTCTAATATTTACTAAGGTTATCATTGTCCACAATAAATGGTTGATGAATTTGAACGCCATGCTTGGCTCTTGTCGTGACAGATGTTCCATTAATAAACGACGAATGGTCCACCAACAATTTCTTCACAGAGACGAGTTCAATAACCAGGGACGTGCAAGGCATTTTAGACATAGTTAGGCAGACTTTCAGAAGAGATTGGATGCAGAATGCCGTGGATAGAGACCGGCCCGCAGTCTAGTGGTCTTCTTCTTCTTCGTGTCAGCTTCACACCGTATTGGCCCAGTAACGAGCAATGTCTACAGCTCTTTGGTTTCCCGCAAAGAGATCATCCATGGAGCAGCTTGTCGGACAGGAAGGACAACACCGCAGGTGCTCCATTGTTTGCTGAGCTCCACACTCACATAGTGTAGAGTCCTCCCGTCCCAGAAATCCCCAGGTCAGCATGTTGGCCCGGGCTCTTCCAACATTGGTCCTCAATCTGTTCATGGATTTCCACATGGGCCACTCGAGGTTCTTTCCTGGAGGTAGGCTCTCTGCAGGCTGCACAAAGCTCTCCGGGCATTCCTCCTTCCACATTTGTAATCTCTCCGCCACTGGATCCGAAGACAAGGGTTGCACGGAAGTTGCAGTCTAGTGGTAACGCTTTATATCTACTATGAAAGATTGTGTGTCCGAATCCCGACGGGGCACAAAAAAATACCATAAATATATAATTATATAAATTTTTCAAATATATTTCTCGCTTGCAAAGGTCCATCTTGCCTCTCAGGAACTGGGTCTTGCTGGAGCATTGTTGCTTTCTATAGCTATTTCAAGCTCGCACAGAGCTCTTGAGGTGTGATTCTTGGCATCTTTCCATTCTTTTCAAACAAACTTCCTAAGTATCTAAATTCATCCACAATTTCAACTTACGTACAATTTAACATGAACGTGTAGGAGTCTTCAGTTTCATCTTTTCTGTCAATGAAAAGTAGGTACCTACAGAAATATTGGTTTGCCTTTTTGTTCTCCTATTGCTTGTTTGGCTTATCCACCATTTGATTCAAGTAAAACCTTCCAAATAAAATCGTCTCAAAAACCAAATTCTACACAATCTCAGCTAAGAAAAAAAACGTAAAATACGAAAATATTTACGTCAAATTACCTCTGATGAGCAACAGACAAATAAGCACTAAGAGGGCGTTTTCTCTAGCAACCCGGCCGTGTGACGTCACAATTTTGTCTATGTAAATTCTCGTGCGGAGTCAATTGTCACTTGGACGAAATGTCTGTGACTGTTGCCAGCATTTCAAATCTCTAATCT
Organism: Agapetus fuscipes; assembly: GCA_951799405.1. NCBI lineage: Eukaryota > Metazoa > Arthropoda > Insecta > Trichoptera > Glossosomatidae > Agapetus > Agapetus fuscipes. The sequence continues at coordinate 3,799,129 of OX637354.1, read as the reverse complement.
AATCTAATCTAAGTTACAAATAGGTATATTTGACATTGAGGTTATTCTCACAAGCAGACACAGTATGCTCCCCGTACCCGTCCTGTATGTATGTGTCAGAAGGACCCACAGCACATGGACGCTCATACAAAGCTATATATTTTCTCAAGTGGCGGAAGGCCTTCCCGTGAATTAAAAGCTACGGCACGACAAAACAATAACCTCTAGGTCAGAGGCGTGCCCATGACTCTAAAAGTAAATGGTTCGATGTTACTGAAGCTAATAGCATACCTCGGGATTGTTGCTAGATCACGAGAAGCGTGAAAAATTATATAGGTAGGTACGCAATACAAAATAATAATAAAAAAATATAAGTTCGTGCTTGCACATGCCGCATGTGAACCTACAATATAGAAACCAAGTCTCAAATGGGCATACAACCTGCAACTCTTGCCGACCTTCCCTGAAACAGCGGTGACATTGGTAAAGTGAACCATTTTATACAGCATGGGTGGTTAACCGCATACCAACAAGTCTGGAAAGAAAATTTGACACCAACTAAGATAATAATATTATCATCGTCTGAACATTTTTATTTACGAAAAGGCAGTGGTCGCAATTCAATATGCCTTGCTACTTCGTTAAAAAAAAAAGGTTGAAATCCACTGTTCGCGATCACCCTGTTGTTCTGTTAATCTTTTTATTCCACAAAGAATTTATCACACAAAATTGTGGTTCAATTTAACGCCAAAATACACACAAAAATAACCTTTAAGCACCTGTTGCGAAAAGCCTATTTTCGTATAAAACAATCATCCTATTTAAAACGTTTTGGTAGTGAGTACAAAAAGCTTGTTAATTTTTCTGGTATACAAATTTGATTGTAATTTACTGTATGAATAAGGTCGATTTTTGCTTGTAGGTTTTCGTTGTTTTACGACGTTTTTCGTGTGAATCTCATTCGGTCAGTATATAATTAACTCACCGAGCGGCGCGAACAAAGATTTTGCTTCGTGTGTGGTCCAATCCACCAAAAAGCAACCGAAAATAAACCTTACAACCGATATAAATAAATCCTAAAATTGTATAAAAAATTAATTGGTGCGTGTGACGTTTTTGATATGAATCTTGTAGTGGTGTTTTGTTCGCGAGTTACGACTTTTTGGTTTTGCGTTGTTCGGGCTTACTAAGGACTTTTTGAATTTAGAACAGATCGTTCTTGTTATGAGAGAGCGAGTGCGAGAGGGACGCGAGATTCGAAATGCTCGGAGAGTGAGAGGGAGAGAGACATGGTAATAATGCACAGGGAAAATATTTGAAAATCTCTTTTTATTTTTTCACGACTACAGGATTACATGAAAATTGTAAAACACTAATCGACTTAGGGGCCGTCCATAAATTACGTCATCGATTTTGGTCGATTTTCGACCCCCCCCCCCTACAATCATCATATAGTCATTATCTAATGACCCCCCCCCCCTCTTGCTGTAATAATGGATGAGCTTAATAATTAATAATGTTATATTACTTGCATACTATTTCGTATGTTTTGTAAAAATTGGTATTTACAAGAACGACGTCACTTCTGGTACTCGTACATCATTTACCATCATCCGCAGACCAGACCCCCCCCCCCCTAATGCGAATGACGTAATATATGGACAGCCCCTTAGTAAAAAATTAAAAAAATGGGTTTTTTTCTCGGCGGGCAAACACCATTCTTGTACCTATAGTTGTATAGGATTACCGTCCTTCTTCTTCTACTTCTTTTTGTGCCACTTCTATCGAAGATCGGCGATCATCATGGCTATTTTGACTTTAGATGCTCAAAACAGGGACTTGGTACTTCTGCCGAACCACTGTCGCTGGTTTTTCAGCCACGATGTCCTTCGGCGTCCCTGAGATCTTCTCCCCTCAATCTTACCCTGCATGATAAAATGAAGGAGACGGTACTTCTCATTTCTCAAAATGTGACCGAAGTAGGTAAGGTACATATTAAGCTTTCTCTGCTTAATGATAGGCAGGAGCTCCTTTGTAGTGCGCATTCGTTGAAGGACTTCTTCATTGGTGACTCGATCACGGCAACAGATCCGAAGCATTTTTCGGTATAGACACATTTCGAACACTTCAATTCGTTTCTCTAGTGCCTGCGTGAGCGTCTATCCCTCTATACTATACAGAGCGATTGGGAAGACAAAGCACCTCACTATGCGCTTCCGGAGTTCAAGGCTCAAAACCTTACCGTCCTTCCCAAGCAACCCGGCCGTAACGACACTAAATTGTCTATGCCGATTCTCGTGAATAAGCCTCAGAGACAGGATTCCAAACCAGGAGAACCGTAGACTCACTGGTGTCACTGAAAGTCATACAGCGAGTGGTCTGCTTAAGGTGGCGCCGGGCTGGTCACGTCGCAAGGCAGGACCATGACAGGTGACCGAAAAGGATCGTCCAGTGGCGACCCAGAATGTCCGAGCGGGGAGTGAGGAGACCCCAACTGAGATGGCTGGACGATATCAAGGGAACTGCAGGCAGAGGATGGCTGAACACAGCAGCGAATAGAAAGTAGTGGAGGGAATTGGAGGAGGCCTACGTCCAGGAGTGTACTGAGAAAGGCTGAGGAAGAACGAAGAAAAAATGATTGGGCAGACCTCATTTTAAAACTGTTTAAATGAAATGAAAGAAGTAATTATGCAAATACAGAAAGAAATGGCGTTTGATCTGTAATGCTGACGGCTAGGGCTAGGGTTTCTCAAGTTTTCCAAATTTTTGTAAATTTTAAATTGGAATTTTGTATTTTGTATCTATTTGATTTCAATGTTTATCCATTAAAATGTTATTTGTTGTGTATATGTCTTGACTTATAGGTTGGTATGCAGCTGACCACCCATTCTGTAGAAAATGGTCCACTTTGCCAATGTCAAAAATTTAGGTCCATCCAGCCTTACAGCAACTGGGTCTTGCTTGAGTATTGGCGCTTTGTAGCAACGACCAAGCTCGTACACCTCTGCGGCACTACAACAAGTGTCATAGATCCCTAGAGTCTTTAGAATCTAGGGAGTCTCCCGCACAGGATTTCTTAAAAAAAAAAAAAAAAATGTCACCCCTGTTTCAAGGAAGGTCGGTAGGAGTCGCAGGGTACATGTCCAATTTGAGACTTGCTTTCTATATTGTAGGTTCACATGCGGCATGCGCAAGCGCAAACTTGTACTTACGTGACTGCTTGTGACAATGCATGTATTTTAGTTACATATCTCTGCAACTTCGATAAGATTAGATTAGATTAGACTAGATTAGACATGTGACATCGCGTCACACAGCCTAAGTATTTTTTTTAATTTCGATATTTTTTCAGTATCACCTCGATTCATTTTCCATCCACCCTGTATATCTTATTACAAGAGTAATAATAATAATAATGGTTTTATATCCACGCACACACTCTCGCCTGATTACTATATCAATGTGTGTGTGTGTGTGTGTGTGTGAGTATTGATAAATTAATAATAATCATAATATGAAATAACGTTACCCACACATGCGCACGCAGCGTTCCATTTTCAAATAGAGCCAATCGTAGGCGTGCTTGTGTTTTTTTTTTTCAATCTTAATTTATGGCTGTTGGACACGATTTTTTAGTTGATCAAATAAATTTAACCTACCAAACTATTCATTATGTTTATTTTTTTTTCCCGACGTTGCGTTGTGAATTTATTATCTATGATTGCTTGCCAATGGCGGCTGGTTGTCGGTTTTTTCCCGTTGTTTAATACATTTGTAGATTGAGTGCTTATCGCAGATTTTATTGCTCAATTATTTATTATTGCCGATGAGATGGCGTAACCGCAATTTCAACTACAACACGGGGTACCAACTAACTTTCAAATGCAAAACACAAAAAAAACTAATAAATAATTATTTTATACCTACCTTCTTACCTATATTTATGGTTCCGTGCACCTTTATAAAATGTAATTTGTCGTGTATGTTACTTGACTTATAGGTTGGTATGCGGCTGACTACCCATGCTGTAAAAATGGTTCACTTTGCCAATGTCACCCCTGCTTCAGGGAAGGACGGCAAGAGTTGTAGGGTGTATGTCCATCTGAGATTTGGTTTTTATGCTGTAGGTTCACATGCAAGCATGCATGGCATGTGCAAGCGCGAACTTGAACGTGTCTGCTTGTGAGAATGCATATAATGTGAATCTCCAATGTAACATACATATCTTTGCAACTTAGATTAGATTAGATTTGATACCTCCATAGGTATGCGATTAAAAAGAACATCTACTTATGAAGAGTGCTAGCATTCCATGCAGAGAGCTCGGGTTCGAATCCCATCGAGGGTGTCAGAAATGATTTCCCGTTTCGTTGTTTATTTCAAACCTAAAATAAAATACCGGTAAGGTTTACTCAGCTTTCACAAAAAATCAGTAGATACAACCCCCTCAGGAGCTGGGGAACCCCCGCTTCAACGTTGTTGGCGTAAGACCTGTAAAAATTGGTTCACTCACCACATGTGACCCGCTCGAGAGGATCGCGGTAAGAAGTTACGCAATACGTGCAGCTTAGTTGCGTTTTTTATTACCTATACGTAGGGACTGGAAAAAAGTGGTGTTATTTTTTGCGAAATTCGCGTTATTTTTTTGGGAAATTCGCGTTATTTTTGATCAAAAACAGGGAAATTCGCGTTATTTTTCATGATAAACGGGGAGATTTGGTGTAATTTTTAGGATTGATTTGATCCAAATAAAGGTTTATGTAATTGCAAAACTATAGATATTACTAATATTTACAATTTATTATATAAACAACAATATGTACCTTAAAAAACAATGAATAAACAACATCTGAATCAATACGAGTTACAACTTACAAAAAACCATTGATTAAAAAAAGTATTAATATTTTAATGACACTCCGAAGCAATATCCTTTTAAAATATTTAATTTTTGTGCATTTAGTCTCTAGATGAGGGTTATCTAATTTTTTCGAGGGATGTTGGCTTTTATGGAAGCCTCAAGTTGTGCTCTTGGCTAATCCAGCAGCAGCTTCACTCCTTGATGTATTTTCCTTCATTGATGTCACGATTCAAGTCTGTTTGGATGTCCAGGACAGTTTTGCTTATCATTTTTTTTTTTAATAAAATAGATTTGTGAATAGGAATGCAATTCACCAACCTACTCTGCCTGGCCAGAAACAGGTATTAATATAATTAATGAAAAATCATTACGAGTATTGTTTATTTTAATTAATAATTACATTTGTTGAACCAGGGTCAAATTTATGGTCAAATGACCCAGGCGGGGATCGAACCCCGCGTCTAGCGTTCTAGCGTGTTTCAACGTTGAAAGATCAGCCCACTTAGCCCCCTCGACTATAACACCGACCAATTTTTCTGTGTTTTGCACCTTGCAAAGGGTTTTCACAGGTATATTTTCTTTCCCACAAAATAGTTGCGTTGCAGAAGCGACACATAACAACTTTTTCGCACAATTTCTACCAAAAGTACGAAAATTCGCGATATTTGCGTAAAACCTCAAATTTCGCGTTATTCGCGTAAAAACATCAAAATTCGCGAATAAATTCGTTTTATCGCGATCGCGAAATTTTCCAGTCCCTACCTATACGTGGTGTAATGGTTAACGTTACTGATTCGTAATCTGTACACTTAGTACGAGTAGCAAAACTTGAGAAAAGTAAAGTTTACGGAAAATATTAAAGAGTGATTTCTCCTAAAATCTGCCGTTTTTGTTTCTTATACTTTATGGTCTTAGCAAAAGAGTTACAGTGATGAAGAAAATCAAGTTTAAACAAAAAAAAACGGCAGATTTTGGGGGAAATCACCGTTTAATAATTGCCGTAAACTTTACATTACTCAAGTTTTGCAACTCGTCTAAGGGTAGGTACAGAGGGTCGTCGGTTCGATTCTCGACGGGGTACCTACAACAAAATGATAATTTAATATTCAAATTGTGCTTTACGCTGGGTTAAAAAATTCATATCTACACCTTTACCAAATACCGGTCACTAAAAGGTCCATCCAGCCTTACAACACGTGAATCTTGTTTGATGAATTGGCGCTTTCTACAGCGACGACCAAGCTTGCAGAGGGCTCTTGAGGTGTAATTCACACAAAAACAGCGCTCACCAAATATTTTCATCATTCTTACTTATTAACCTATCTAAAAAAAAAAGTAAATTTAAAGGAAATACAGATTTTAAAACATAGAATCTATTCTTGCACTCTATTATTCGCCTACAGTGTGAATTGTCTTTACAAGGATCGATGATCCGTAGATTAGCTATGTATCACGTGTTTTTTTGAATAGTACTGTAAGTACCTAAGTGGGTAATTTATTTATCTTCTTCTTCTTCGTGTCAGCTTCACACCGTATTGGCCCAGTAACGAGCAATGTCTACAGCTCTTTGGTTTCCCGCAAAGAGATCATCCATGGAGCAGCTTGTCGGACAGGAGGGACAACACCGCAGGTGCTCCATAGTTTGCTGAGCTCCACACTCACATAGTGTAGAGTCCTCCCGTCCCAGAAATCCCCAGATCAACATGTTGGCCCGGGCTCTTCCAACATTGGTCCTCAAACTGTTCATAGATTTCCACACGGGCAACTCGAGGTTCTTTCCTGGAGGTAGGCTCTCTGCAGGCTGCACAAAGCTCTCAGGGCATTCCTCTTTCCACATTCGCAATCTCTCCGCCACTGGATCCGTAGACAAGGGCTGCACGGAACTAAGGAAGCTGTGTCTCGACTTCAGGCGCTGCTGTGATGAAATGCCACTTCCATAAATGCAGTGCTGTGTGCACGTTAGAGGTTGGTTTGAAGCTGACAATCAATGCAGTGAAAATTGCTAAATCTGCTTTTGCAAATACCACCCCTTTTTAAGGTTGCGACGGCAAGATTTTTAAACGCTTACTCGCAATATTAAGTTACACCTCAGGCCTAACACAATTCAGACACAAACGTGCGTAAACATTAACTTACATGTCTAATCTAATCTAATCTAAGTTGCAAATATATGTAATATTTAAGATTCACATTATATGCATTTTCACAAGCAGACACAAGGAATATGCTCAAACGCGCCTCGTACCCGTCCTGTATGTATATGTGTCAGAAGGACCCACAGCACATGGACGCTCATACAAAGCTATATATCAAGGCCTTCCCGTGAAGCAAAAGCAACGGCACAACAAAACAAGAACCTCTAGGTCGTATAAGTTCTTGCTTAAACATGCCGCATGTGGACCCACAAGCAGTGACGGCTCGTCGATTTTTCATCGAGCAGTGCATTTTTATACTAGCCGTCATTGATTACCCCCCTAACCCTAATAATTTGTAAGTATTGGATCGTGGCATTATTACTGGGGGTGCAATGCACCGATGCACCTTACCTGGAGCCGTCACTGCCCACAATATAAAACCCGAATCTCAAATGAACATACACCCTGCAACTCTTGATGATGATGATGATGATGGATGATTTCTTTCCTGTGGCGCCATTTAATGGTCCAGCACTTTCTCAAGGGCGCCATGGCTTCTGGAGAAAAGCAGTGTCTTCAGTCCCTTTCTGAAGGTGGTGGTAGGCTGGTTCGCGCGAACACCGACGGGCAAATTGTTCCAGGCAACCGGCCCGGCCACCGCAAAGCTTCTGTCTGCAAAATTTGATGTCTTGCCGACCTTCCCCGAAATTGGGGTGACATTGGCAAAGTGAAACATTTTCTACAGCATGGGTGGTCACCTGCATACCGACGCGACGTATAAGTCAAGGAAATGTAGGTACCTACCTTTTGTTAATAATCAAATGCACATGGAATAAAAAGGCTTCATTTTTTTTTCAATACTGCGCCGCAAGGAAAATCCTCCTGAGACACAAGGGAACTCAAAATTTCTTGATATTTGTTAATAATAAATACTTACATTGGTGCATATTGATAATACGGGGTCCACGACCAATCGGTCACAGACAACCCGTCCACAGACAGGTCGGTCGTGGACATATCGGTCACACGACAGTTCATCCACACGACTTTTCCGTCAACGACATTTCGGTCACATAGGAGAAACTGAATACGCGCTGATTCACTGATTTGGATGAAATATTTTATAGGGTGTAACTTCTCATAGTAAGCGAACTACTAAATTATAAGAACGAGCTCATAAAAAACTTCAAAACTACAGGATTTCACACTTTTGTAGTGTTTTCTCTCGTAGAAAATACGAAAAAGGTGCATTTATCTGAGAAACCCATGTTGGATTAAGATGGCACTTTTTCAATTTTACCTTTCTTATATTTTCTTTTATCCCTTGACTTATAAGTTGGTATAAGGCTGACCACCCATAATGTACAAAAATGGTTCACTTTGCCAATGTCACCCCTGTGTCAGGGAAGGTCCGCAAAAGTTGTAGGGTTTATGTTCACTTGAGGTTTGTATTATATTTGTAAGCACACATTCAGCATTTGTAAGCGCGAACTGCAGTATTTGTTTGCGCTTTAAAGTTAGGCTTTAAATGACAATATATCTTTGCAACTTAGATTATAGATTATAGACCTTTAACGTATCGATATGGTCTACATACAACTCTTGTCACAGAAAACAACAGTGAATTAAAATTACAATGGGTTTTTGGAGAGAAAATTTTCCGTGTTGGAGTTGTCTATGGGCCTATATTGTGTGTAGGTACCTAACCGAAATGACCGAAAAGTAGTGTGGGTGAAATGTCGTGTGACCGATTTGTCCACGGACTAGTTGTCTTTGACCAATTTGCAGTGACACGTATAATATATAAGTCTATGATTATTTTAATAGAAAATTTATTCATAGTTTGAATACACCCCTATCACTGTAATCCTTTGTAATCAGGGCTGTCACTCGCCCTAATTAAATATTATTACTACCCCTTTCTCCCCCATGTGTCTGCTCCATTGAGTAATAGCATAGAAGAGCAGAAACTGACTAACTGCATTGATACACACTATGGCCCACATTTGTCTCAGTTCTGTCAAATGTTGCAGTGGTATAGTCATGCAAAACATGTTTTTAGGTGTCAAATTCTAAATTTTCTTGCTGTAACTGTAACTGTAACTCTGTCGCCATTCTACTAGGGGTTTGCGCAGGAATGAATATCAATGCTGCCAACATTCTAGAAACATTTCTTTTTAGAATCCAAGTTTTTTGTATGCAACTAAATGACACAGTGATGATCTTTGTTCTCTTTCTTACTACGGGCCATTTTCGTAAGTAAGTTGAAACAGATATATAATCTTATCTAAGTTGCAAAGGTATTTAACATTGGGGATTCACATTAGGTACATGCATTCTCACAAGCAGACACGTACAAGTTTGCGCTTGGGTATGCCGCATGTGAACCTACAACATAAATACCAAATCTCAAATGGACATATTTAATAATAAAGAGCAATTACTCAAAAATTGAGAAAATCGAGATTTTGTAATAAAACGCAAGAACAATGCGAGAAGAATAGGTAGAATGCGACAGCCGTTCAATTTGGACGAATATGACCGAGATAAAACATCGGTCGCCTTTTTCATCCCATACAAGTTGTACTGGTTGTCTGAACTTCAAACGTGATTTCCCAACATTCTTATTTTTTGAGTTATTGCTCTTTATTATTAAGCGTGCGATATACCCTGCAACTTCTGCCGACCTTCTCTGAAACAGAGGTTACATTGACAAAGTTAACCATTTTCAACAGCATGGGTGGTCAGCCCCATACCAACATATAAGTCAAGGAATATACACAACAAATAACATTTTATAAATAGACATAAACAAATGGATAAACATTAAAATCAAATACAAAATTCGAATTTCAAATTTAAAAAAATTTGGAAAACTTGAGAAATCCTAGCCGTTAAATGATTTCTAAATAATCGTTAAAATGATTTCTAGTCCACAGATATCATAAGTCAATGTGTCTACTCTTATTTTATTATATTTGGGAGGGGGGGGGGAGGCAGACAGGGAGCGGCGAGAACGGTGTTAGGGGGGTTGTTTAAGGCATAGACACTAAATTTTAGGGGGTGATTCAACACCCAGCTTGTGACAGCCCTGATAATAAAGCTCTGACCACAAAAAGAAAACAGAATAATTACAATAATCTTAGTTGCAAAGGTGTATTAAAATTACAATTCAAATAAAATGTTTTACCGGAAGCAGATACGTGAAAGTTCGTGCTTATCAAGCTGCATGTGCACTTGCAGAATAAATAACCAAATCTCACATGAATATAATCTCTGCAATTTTTTTAAAACCTTCCCTGAAACATGACATTGGCAAAGTGGACCTTGTTTGACGGTATGGATGGTCAGCCTCATACAAACCAATAAGTTATGGAACAGAAATGAAGACTTAGATACTTAAATTATGAAAAACATTATCAAAAAGAACGGATAAAATATATTATGAATTCGAATGAAATTAAAGAAGTAGGTATGCAAGGACCAAAATAAATGGCTGTTGATTTGCAATATTGGCGGCTAGGGCGCTTAATTTTAATTTTATTGTTAAGTTTTTTCAATATTTCTCTTTCCGCAATTTTTATGTTCGTTGACTAATATGTTGGCTGACCACCCATACTGTAAAAAAAATGATTCACTTAGCCAATGTCCCCCCTGGTTCAGGGAAGGTCGGAAAAAGTTGCAGGGTTTATGCTAATTTGAGGTTTGGAATTTAATTTTTAAGTAGGTGGGTACACATGCAGAATTTGTTAGCGCGAGCTTACACGTGTCTGTTTGTGGGCATGCATTTCATATGGTTCTTAAATGCCAACCTATCTTTGCAACTTAGATTATAGATAGACATTTCCATCTCCACAATAATACACCAGTCCTTTCCTTGGGTATACCAGGGCCTCCTCCTACATCCCATCTCCCCCTGGGTATACCAAGACCTCCTCCTCCCATTGTCTCCCCCTGGGTGGGCCTGAGCCTCCCCCTGGGTGCGCCTGGGCCCTCCCCCTCCCATCAGGATGAAATAGTTGAGCTCCCTGGCAGATAAAGCACGCGCCCGTAAACCACTTAGCGAGGCAAGATTTACAGGCAATGTGTAGTGTTGACTGTTGCCTCATAGCGCTGCACCACAACTGCATAGAAACATTATGTAAGAAGGGATGACTGAAACTTATTATTTACAATAATAATAATTTTCAACGACGATACCATGTTTAAAGCACCTGTTCTCATCAGATCACCGCGGATGCTACTTGGATGGGTGACCGCTTAGGTACCTACACCGCGTGTCGTTGGCATTCTTGACCGGTCCGTAGTCCAATGGCAACACTTCGGACTCGTAAATAGAAGGTTATGGATTCGGATCCCGGCGGAGCACAAAAATATGCCATTTATATTTCCAAATATGCTCTTCGCTGGGTTGAAAAAATTCATAAAACCTTTACTAAAGACCGGTCACTGAAAGGTCCATCCAGCCTTACAGCAACTGGTTCTTGCTTGAGTATTGTCGCTTTGTAGCGACGACCAAGCTCGTACACCTCTGCAGCACTACAAAAAGTGTCATAGACCCCTAGAGTCTCTAGAATCTAGGGAGTCTCCCGCACAGGATTTCTTAAAAAAAAAATTAGGGATATAATCTTATTCAAATAAAACTGCCACCTATTTGGTGTGTCCTTATCATAAGTTGCACAGAGTTTTGTTCACCCTTTCATAGTCAACAGCATGTTAAACAGCCCACCCCTAGTTGGTACTACTGGTGCTCTCTACAACTGCGCAGATTAGGGATGTGAACGTTGCACAATGAGTCGCACAAATACCACATACCGGGTGCGACACAAATGACGCGTGATCCGGCACAGCCCTACAGCATTAGCGGATCTGTGGGCTACATTTCCGGTGGACAGAGGTGGAGCTAGAGCATGTGAAAGCGTGAACCTACTAAGGCAGCTAAGCTATAACCTTAGTTGCAAAGATATTGTTATGTTTTTACGGGAAGTTCTATTTAATTTTAATTTTAAATAAAAAGAAAAAAAAGTGAAGAGGAATGCAATTCACCAACCTATTCTACCTGGCCAGAAACAGGTATTAATATCATCAATTAATAATTCATTATTGTTTATTTTAATGAATTATTAATTAATAATAATTACCCAATAACATATCTGTACCTTAGAGCATAAAGAACGGAAGTCCACTTTTTTGCGTTTTTGAGTTAATGATGCAGAAATTATTATAATTAGCTGTTCTATAAGTGGTAAAAATATTGGAGTCCTCGGACTCATAGTTACTGAGATATCAAGTGTAATAAATATGGGATGCACATAAAAGTGCGAGCATAAACCACGGAAGTTCCACATACGTTGTTCACATTTCTTCATACTAAATAAATATTGATAAAAGAAGATAAACAGTTTTTACAGATCAAAAATATCTCGTCTAGTTAAGAAGTTATGATGGTTTAAAAAAAGTGCACATTTTCGCTAAACTCGTCTCCTGCACATTTTACTAAATGTGACTACCGTTGTTTATGCTCTAAGGTACAAATATGTTACACCAGGGTCAAAGTTATGGTCAAATGCCCCAGGCGGGGATCGAACCAACGTTATTCTATTCCAAATACGCTAGAACGATCAGCCCGCTCGGCCCCCTCGGCCATAACACCGACTATTTAGTAAAGACTGCGGTTTATTTTACCCAATTTATTTCATATTCGGTTCGGATACAGAGTCACTTTACGCTTGTACAATACAACGGTCCGTAGTCTAGTGGTTTTAACACTTAGGAATCGTAAATGGAAGGTTGTGGGTTCGCATCTCGGCGGAGACCAAAACATATACCTACCATTTAAATTTTCAAATATGCTCTGTGCTGGGTTGAAAAATTTATAAATCTTTACCAAAGACTGGTCACCAAAAGCCCATCTAGCCTTACAGCAACTGGGTCTTGCATGAGAATTGGCGCTTTGCAGTGACGACCAAGCTCGTAAAAAGTCCGGTAGATAGCTCAGTTGGTTGAATACTTGCATCCCATGCCGAGAGCAAGAGGTTACCGGAAATGATTTCCCGTTTCGGTGTTTATTTCAAACCCAAAATAAAGATACCGGCAAGGTATCATCAACTGAAGTGATTGCCGTAAGGCCGGCCCCCTTACCTGAAAAAATAAATAGATTCCACTCGCCACATGCCAATCCTTCGGGGAGAACACGGCAAGAAGTTACACTATTTGTGTGGCTTAGTAGCGTTTTTTCTAGATAGATTTCTTTGAAATATTTGTCATGGTTCAGTCAATTTTTCTCGGTGAATTTTTACCTTCGTTATGTAACAATAACTATAGTTTTTTTTGTGGGGCCCTAGACAAAATACTGAAAACCATACAAGCAGATTCGTCTCTGTTGCAATGGTTCAAACCATGGACCTATTGGACTAAACGTATTACCTATTTGACTGTTGAACAAAGATAAGGGTAGCCAACCCTTTTAAAGCTCGGATAAGGGAGGGAAGGAAGCCGTAAAAGTGATGTATTATTGAGAACCATACTGCAAAATCTGCTCCATAAGCCCTTCCGGTTCATTTTACTGCGGTTATGGAGTCTGCGCTTATCGAATTTTGGACCTACAGCTCGTTTTATTTGTCTTATTTCCATCAGAGATAATTTCACATGAGCAATGTTTGTATGTGTACTGGACCAATGTGTCTTATGAAAACTGGAAATTGATTTTAAAAATATTTAAAACAACTCTCACATTATCGTGTTTGACGTTTTTTTCTTGGCTCAGATTGTGTAGAATGTGATTTGTAGGACAATTTTATTGAAAAGTCATCTTTGAATTAAATTTTGGATAAGCCAAACAAGCACTGGGGGACGAGTTGTGTTTCAATAATAATTTAGTAAGATTTTTTTAGTTCTCAGTGTTAGTGATTCGAATCTCTTATCTGTAATCTAAGTTGAAAATAGATATAGGTATTAACATTTAAAATTCATATTAAATGCATGTCCACAAACAGACACGTGTAAGTTTGCGTTTATAAATGCTGCATGTGTACTGAATGATAGAGTCCGCAATGATTGTTTGATGATCGAGTGTGGTATAAAAGAGAATTTAAGAATGAAAGTACAAAAAGCACAATAAAATGGTTCGGGCTTCTTGAAAGAATGGATGATGAACTACGAACGAAGAAAGTGTACAGAGGAAAGCGTGAAAGGGGAAGACCGACGAAGGAATGGATAGACCTAGTAGGTGAGATTGCGAAAGTACGGAACCTGCAGAGTGAGAATAAGAGAAGAGTATGTATGAAGAAAGTGATGAATGTTGAAGAGATGAAAGAGGTATGCAAGGACACAAAAAAAGTGTAGACGCATCTGCGGAGGTACTGGCCACCCCTAGTGAAACGGCTGCAGGATACAATACAGTACTTGCAAATTAAAATCCAAATCTTGACGTTTTGATTAGAGGGCTTATGATAATTCATAAACCAACTTTTGCCGACCTTCTCTGTGATACAGGGAAGTCGAAAGTTGAAGTCCCTGTCAAAACGCTAATGTATCTCTGCAACTTAGATTATAGATTATAGTCATCAAGCTTTTTCATGTCATTTGCCGAAATAGCTAGAGCTCATGTTTTAAGAGCGTTAACCCTAATTATGCAGAGATTACACATGGCTGTATTAGCCATTGACTTATGATATCTGTGGACTAGAAGTTGTATTAACGAAAATAGTCATTATATATCTAAATGTTTCAACTAAGTTACAAAAATGGTCCTTAGTAAGAAAGAGAACAAAGATCTTCACTTTAAAACAATCGGATTAAACTACGAAATATTTCCAGAATGTTGGCAGAATTTAAATTCATTCCTGCGCGAACATTGTGCGCTCGCGTTATAAATATCGCTAATTTTGACGATTTTTAAATGTAAATTGTATTATTTTAGGACATTACCGCATGTGCAGTTATTGGGTGTCGAATAAAACAAAATGGAAAAAGCAAGAACATCCAGGATTTCATGTGTTAGAAAATGATTTGTAAAGAGACCGGTCCGTAGTCCAGTGGTAACAATTTGGACTCGTAAATGGAAGGTTGTGGAATTGGATCCCGGCGGAGCACAAAAAATATACCATTTATATTTTCAAATATTCTCTTCGCCGGGTTGAAAAATGCACAAACCTTTACCAAAGACTGGTCACCAAAGGTCCATCCAACCTTACAGCAACTGGGTGTTGCTTGAGTAGGTACCTATTGGCGTTTTGTAGCGACGACCAAGCTCGTAGAAAGTCCGGTCGATAGCTCAGATGGTAGAATTCTTGCATCGCATGCCGAGAGCAAGTGTTCGATCGCCACCGAGTGTGTCAGAAATGATTTCCCATTTCGGTGTGACATTCAAAACCCACGATAAATACCGGCAAGATGTACTTAGCCATCCCACGAAATGATAACCAGCCCCTCCAGGAGCTGGGAAACCCCCACTTCAAAATGAAAGAGATTGGTGTGAGGCCGGCCCCCTTTCCCGTAAAAATAAAAAGGTCCCGAATCGCCACATGCGACCCCTTCGGGGATAACGCAGACAAGAAGTAGAAATATATGTGTAGCTTAGTGGCGTTGCGTTGCGTTGTTCAGGGTCATAGCAGTGGAGTCGGATCGTAAGTTCCAAATTTGTTTTTGTTCTCGGATGGCAAACGCACGTCTATGTATTTGTAAAATTACTAAAAGTAAAATAAGTAGGTACTTAACCGGATTAATAATTTAAAAGTAAAGCAAAACGTTTTTCTTAACGAGTTGATTTATTTCCTCGAGCGCTTTCGATTTCATCATATCGCACGCTTTATAATAAAGTGAAACAACTCAAAAAATAAGAATGTTGGTAAATCACGTTTGAAGTTCAGACAACCAGTACAACTTGTATGGGATGAAAAAGGCGACCGATGTTTATCTCGGTCATATTCGTCCAAATTGAACGGCTGTCGCATTCTACCTATTCTTCTCGCATCGTTCTTGCGTTGTATTACAAAATCTCAATTTTCCCAATTTTTGAGTTATTTCTCTTTATTATTAAACGTGCGACATCATTATCAAGAGGACAACTAACAGTGCTCGAGGAAATAAAAAAAAAAATAAAAAAAAATGTGGGTTGTTTTTGTCAGGACTGGAGACAACACTGTGCCCTATAGTATGTACATATCAACGCCGTAAGCTAGTGTCTACTCCTCTATATTACAACTTAATAGTACTATCGGTGTACTTTGTTGATGAGTTGCGGAATAATTATGATGATCACAATATCCTCGTATGGCTGCTTTACGACATGCCCAATAAACCAACAGGCCGGCGGAGATCACGAGCAAGAACATCCACGTTGTCAGGCTCTCCTCTTTGTTTATAACAAGAGTCGCTGCAGACGAGGACATCTGGTTAGCGGAGAGTGTAAAAAAAGGTAGTCGAAAGTAGCAAGTGACAATTTAGTGGTAAGTGACAATTCAGTAGTAAGTGACAATTCAGGGGTCAGTGACAATTCAACTTTGGTAAGTGACAATTCAACTTTAGTAAGTGACAATTCAGTGGAAAGTGACACTTCAGTAGTAAGTGACAATTCAGGGGTCAGTGACAATTCAGTAGTAAGTGACAATTCAGGGGTCAGTGACAATTCAACTTTGGTAAGTGACAATTCAACTTTAGTAAGTGACAATTCAGTGGAAAGTGACACTTCAGTAGTAAGTGACAATTCAGGGGTCAGTGACAATGCCGTGGAAAATGACAATTCAGTGGTAAGTGACAATTCAACTTTAGTAAGTGACAATTCAGTGGAAAGTGACAATTCAGGGGTCAGTGACAATTCAGTGGAAAATGACAATTCAGTGGTTAGTGATAATTCAGTAGTAAGTGACAATTCAGGGGTCAGTGACAATTCAGTGGAAAATGACAATTCAACTTTAGTAAGTGACAATTCAGTGGAAAGTGACAATTCAGTGGTAAGTGAGTGCCGCGCCGAAAAGCGCAAAATGAGGAGACTGGAAAGGTTGTACCGAAACGGTAGAGAAAATACTTCTCGTGATGTGTGGATAAACGCACAATCGACGTACAGATCTCTAAAGCTCAAGAAAAAATCAGAATACTGGTGTACGAAAATTGAAAATCTAAAGGATAAACCGGCTCAAATGTGGAAATCCCTCAACAAATTATCAGGAAATGTTAAAGAAATGCCTCTAACCAATGCTGGAGCGGCTGAATTTAGTTCTTTCTTCAATGACAAAATAGAAAATATCACAAAAGGTTACGCAGCTATGCTAATGGCTAATGGTGTTCATATGGCAGGTAGGGATTCACAGGAGAACAATTTAAACTCTTTCTCAGACGTTACATCGGTGGAAATCAAGAAACTACTGCTGAAATCTCCAAACAAGCAATTCGAGCTGGATCCCTTACCTACATGGCTTGTTAAAGTCTGTGCCGACAGTTTTAGCACCTTTCTTGGCACATATTATTAACCAGTCAATGATCAAGGGGTACGTACCTGAGAAACTAAAGTGTGCTCATGTCACTCCCATTTTGAAAAAAATTCAGCTAAGCCACGATGTCTTAGGAAACTACCGGCCTGTGTCAAACCTGCCATTTCTATCAAAAGTACTGGAACGAGTTGTCGCAAATAGGATGACACAGCACTTAGAGACAAATAAACTAATGCCAAAAATGCAGTCTGCGTATCGAAGACACCACTCAACAGAAACAGCACTCATACGCTTGCTGTCAGATCTAATTGCAGCAATCGAAAGCGGAGACATTGCCTTGCTGGCAATGCTGGGCATGAGTGCTGCATTCGACACAGTAGATCATGGCATCCTGCTATCCAAACTTGAAAATAATTTTAGAATACACGGGAAAGCACTGGAATGGTTCAAATCGTACATTCAGGATAGAAGACAAGCAATTAAATTTTAAGGCAATATATCACCTACACGATTTTTGAAATATGGTGTACCGCAAGGTTCAGTTTTAGGCCCCATGCTCTTTATTCTTTATACAAAGGACATTGAGGATATCGTGAGCAGCTGTGGTATGTCAATGCATGCATACGCAGATGACTGTCAGGTGTACTCTAGCTGCAAGCCTAACGATGTCGAAGGGCTGAAAGCAAAAACGTCCATGTGTATCGAAAAAATACAATCCTGGATGACAACAAACAGACTAGTGCTGAGCCCCAAGAAGACTGAAATCCTGTGGGCTGCCACTGCAAAACGGCAACATCTTATAGACCTGAATACACCACTATCCCTATCAGGAGGAGATGATATATACCCTTCCAAAACCGTGGACTTATTAGGAGTACGACTTGGCACAGATTTGTCACTGAGCTCGCAGCTGGACAAAACTGTATCAGCGTCGTTCTTCGGGCTGCGCCAAATTAAGGCGATTCGCAGATGCCTTCCGCCGGATGCATTAAAAACGCTCATCAATGCTTTTGTTTTGTCCCGGGTAGATTATTGCAGTGCAATCTACTTAGGACAGACAAAAATGCAGTACAACAGGCTTCAGTCAGTGCTTAATTCCGCTGCAAGGCTTATCTTTGGAACAGGGAAGTTTTGCCACATCACTCCCATATTGAAGAGCCTACACTGGTTGAAATTCCCTGAAAGAGTGGCCTACAAGGTGTGCCATACGGTATACAAGGCTCTCAACGGCGTGGCTCCTGAATACTTGGCTGAGCTTTTGTCCCAGCAGTTCAGCACAAGTGACCTGGTGCTTAGATCTGCTGTGTCTGGTGGGGCCAGACTCAACGAACCCATCAGATTTTGTGCGACACGCTTTGGCGACCGAGGGTTCCGCAATGGCGCACCCTTGGTGTGGAATAAACTGCCCGTGGAGGTCAAGACGGCGAGTACTGAAGCATCATTTAAGAAAAAATTAAAGACTTACATGTTCAGTCAGTCATTTAGGGACTAAAAACTATGTATGAGTGGGTGAACTTAAAGTTTTGTGTGAGTGAGTGAGGAATAAAGACAAACCAAACAATAAAAGGGCCCTTGAGGTGTGCTACACACGAAAACGGCGCTTTTAAAAAAAAAAACAAATTATCCAAATATATATAAGTGACAATTCAACTTAGTAAGTTACAATTCAGTCGAAAGTGACAATTATGTGGTAAGTGACAATTCAACTTTAGTAAGTGACAATTCAGTGGTAAGTGACAATTCAACTTAGTAAGTTACAATTCTGTCGAAAGTGACAATTATGTGGAAAGTGACAATTTAGCGGGAATGACAGTTTAGTAGCAAGTGAAAATTCAGTTGTATTCCTGTTTGTATTCCTTGACTTATAGGTTGGTATGAGGCTGACCATCCATACTGTAAAAAAATGGTTCGCATCGCCAATGTCACGCCTGTTTCAGGGAAGGTCGCCAAGAGTTGCAGGGCTTATGTTTATTTGAGATTGGGTTTTTATATTGTAGGTCCACATGCGGCATATGTTATGCATGTCTGCTTGTGGGAATGCGTTTTATATGAATCTTAAATGATATATATCTTTGCAGCTTAGGTTAGATGACTGGCATTCCTTGTTCTTCCCCTGTAGTCTTCAGTTGAATTTGCGGTTCCCCAGCCATCGAAGGAGCTGGTTCTCATTTCTTATGAAGGCTGATGACACCCTTCACGTATTTATTTTGGGCTTGAAATAGACACCAAAACAGGAAATCGTTTCTGACACTCACGGTAGGGATCGAACTCTTGCACTCGGCATGGAATTCCAGTGAAAGTTTTTATTTATTTTTTGTGCTCCGCCGGGATTCGAACCCACAACCTTCCATTTACGAGAAGCGTTACCACTAGACTGCGAACCGGTCATCTCAGATTATTATGTCAGATTATTTTCTCTGCCGCTTTGCCTCCCAGCGATGCACGCGCCTGCTCCACTGTCCACTGTCCTGGTTTGAACAGTGTTCTCAGATGATTGTGAGAATCATCAGAAGCGCCTTAAAAATATACAGCCATCATTAAGCACACACGGACCATTTACCGTCCGCCATGTTTTTGGGGAACCTACGGCTTTTACAGGTAAAGAGCGGATGGCGTGACGGTGCTTAGAGCGTCTAGGAGGAATTCAGCTGTTGAGCCTGGTGAGCGCTCCGGAGGAAAAAATATAATCGTGACCGTAAATAAATCAATAGACAGGGGATGTACATGATAATTGTAATAAAAATATGCAGACGCTGAAAAGAGGGATACAAAGACAGATCCATTACAGAGCAGAGCAACTACAGTGCCATCTCAGTAGACATTATATCCCCCCATTGCTTGTTTAGCGTATCTACCAATTGATTCAAAGATGACTTTTCAATGCAATTGTCTTGAGAATCACATTCTACATAATCTGAGATAAGAAAATAATGCAAAACACGATAATGTGAGAGTTATTTCTAAATCTAAATCTAAGCTGCAAGCGGACATGTATAATGAATTGTTTTTGTGTTTTTTTGGGTTAGTTAGACCATGGTCTACATGCAGATTTTGTGTCTGCCGACGTTTCGCCTTCACGAGTCGGCATGTAGATCATGGTCTAACCCGAAAAATCACAAACACAATTCATTATATAATACCGACCATGAAAGTGTTAAAACTTTATTTAAGACATATAAGTTCAATATTTAAAAAATCCATTTCCAGTTTTCATAAGACACATTGTTCCAATACCTACGCATAACAACATTTCTCATGTGAAATTACCTTTGATGGACATAAGACAAACAAACACCAAGGAGGCGCTTTGACATTCCATTTATACACTCTTTTTGTCAATTGTCCGTCGTTTATCGTTCTAGATGCCCGAACCATTTCATTTTACTCTTTTGAACTTGCAATCTCACATTATTGTTGCATATTTATTTTATTTCATATAATTCCCTTGTCTATGGATGATGATAATGCATTAAGTAAGTAAGTACCTACTCTTGTTCCTCTATCTATATATCCACAATATATGCACATATGTACACTTTTATGACCTTATACACCTTATATGTATGTGCCTTAATAAGAATATAAGGCCTTTGGGAGCCTTCTCGAGGTCTGTTTGCCTTTAGTTAATGTCGTAATCAACTTTTAAGATTATTTCTTGGGTCTTCCATGGGCTTATGTAAGAGACGTGCACTCTGTAGAGGCAAGGGTCAACACTCCCGAAAAGGAAAATTAAAAATAAATTAAGCCTTATAACTAAGTCCGGTTGATAGCTCAGTTGGTAGAGTGCTTGCATTTTATGCCGAGAGCTCAGGTTCGAACTCCACCGAGGGTGTCAGAAATGATTTCCCGTTTTGGTGTAAAAAATGGTTCACTTTGCCAATGTCACCCCTGTTTCAGGGAAGGTCGGCAAGAGTTGCAGGGCTTATGTTCATTTGAGTTTGGGTTTTTTATACTGTAGGTCCACATGCGGCATGTGTGAGCGCGAAGTTATGCGTGTCTGCATGTGGGAATGCATTTAATATGAATCTCAAATGATACATATCTTTGCAGCTTAGATTAAGATTTAGATTTAGTGTTCATTTCAAAACCCAATATAAAATACCGGCAAGGCTTACACAGCCTTTACAAAAAATGAGTAGCAATCCCCTCGAGAGCTAGGAATCCCCAACTAAAAAATAAATGGGCTCCATTCGCCACATGTGAAACCCTTTGGGGATAGCGCGGCAAGAAGTTAAACCATATGTGTAGCTTAATTGCGTAGCGTTTTAGAAAGCTTTGAAATGGAGTCGACAAAATGAACCGTTTCTTGTCCAGGTTGCTGGGTACAAAGGAAAATATTACGATAGTGTAATTGTGTGTTTTGTTTGTCTGTGTGAGTTAGTAATTAAGTCTCTCTACAAATAAATAGATTTTCTGTAGGTACTTTTATAATTTGTAATTGATATTGATTTGTATTGTTGCTCGAGTGTTCTAGTAAAGTCTCGCATGTAGATACCAATTCTCAATGATCCTTATTCTTGCTATAAAACAAGGACCAAAGCTCTCTGTAGGGATGAAGCCAACTGACCGTAGTACTGAGCAAGACGTGCAATGTGACATTTTTCT
The DNA here is from genome assembly GCA_951799405.1 of Agapetus fuscipes. Classification (NCBI taxonomy): domain Eukaryota; kingdom Metazoa; phylum Arthropoda; class Insecta; order Trichoptera; family Glossosomatidae; genus Agapetus; species Agapetus fuscipes. The sequence goes on along the minus strand of OX637354.1, from coordinate 3,777,119 downwards.
TTGACGAGTCCGTTCGATAGCTCAGTTTGTAGAGCTCTTGCATTCCATGCCGAAAACTCGAGTCCGAATCCCACCGAGGGCGTCAGAAGTGATTTCCCGTTTCGGTGTCTATTTCAAACCCAAAATAAATACCGGCAAGGTGTAGTCAGCCTTCACAAGAAATGTGAACCAGCCCCCCCGGGAGCTGGGAAACCCTCACTTTAACTGAAAGTGGTTGGTGTGAGACCGGTTCCCTTACCCGTAAAAAAAAATAGGTTCCGAAGCGCCACATGCGAGTCCTTCGGAGATAACGCAGGCAAGAATGTACACTGTATATGTAGCTTAGTATCGTGACGATATTATGTTGCTTTCTTTTTTTATAATATAAATATTTAATTTGACTCTCTAGTCTCTACCTATAAAATACGTCACAATAATGATGACTGTTGTTTCTGTTACGGTGCCCACATACACGCTTATTATAATAATTTCTCCATCATCCCCGGCTCTGTCCGTCTGTCGGCATGCACGTGTATGTGCGCGTATAGACATGCTGCATGTGTGTATGCGCTCCCAGACGGATGGACTTGTACGCGGACCCGACTCAATCTATTCCTCAGCGCTGAAGCGCCGCACACATAACTCGGCGAAACGTCAGACAAGAACTGAATAAAAAAACAATCAAGAAAATAAGCTCCCTGGGGGCTGGTAGGTACTCATTTGTTGTGAAGGCTGAGTAAACCTGGCCGGTATTTTATGTTTGGGTTTGAGATAGAAACCGAAACGGGAAATCATTTCTGACACCCTCGGTGGGATTCGAACCCGAGCTCTGGGTATGGAATGCAAGCACTTTGACCGACCACGTCGTGTCCTATCGACAATAACTTTGACCCTAGTTCAACAGATTTCATTGGGTAAATATTAACTAATAATTCATTGAAATGTTAAAAAATAATTATTAACTGATAATGCTCATACCTGTTTCTGGCCTGGCAAAAAAGGTTGGTTAATTTCATTCTTTAATCTGTAATCTAAGTTGCAAAGAGATGTATTAACATTTAAAACGCGTATTAAATTCATGCCAATAAACAGACATGTGTCAGTTTGCGATTTCAAATGCTGCATGTGTAGGTATTACCAAATAAACCCAAGCCTCAAATGAACATAAGCACTGCAACTCGTGCCGACCTTCCCTGATAGAGGGGTGATATTCATGGCAAAGTGAACCTTTTTTTTACAGTATGGGCACTCCAACCTATAAGCCAAGGAACTTAAACTATGCTAACGTTGAAAATATCGGGCCCCACTTTTATCTGAGTCATGGGCATGTTTTTTTTTTATAAAAAATAGATTTGTAAAGAGGAATGCAATTCATAACCTATTATGCCTAGCCAGAAACAGGTAGGTATTAATATCATCATCCAATAATTTATTATTGCATATACAAAGTGAGCGTAAAAGAAGAAAATGCATGAAAAAGGTGATGGATATAAACGCATTGAAAGAGTACCTATGTCAGGATAGGGAAAAATGGAGGCAACTCTGCAGAGGCTCTGGCCACCCCTAGCGGAATGGCGACAGAGTTACAGTTACAGTTTACAGTATATTTTAATGAATTATTAATATATTAATAACCCAACGACATCTGTTGAACCAGGATCAAAATTATGGTCAAATGACCCAGGCGGGGATCGAACCAACGTTATTCTATTGCAAATACCTTAGAAAGATCAGCCACTTGACTCCCTCGGCCACAACAACGATAATTATTAAGCATGAATAATAGTAAAAACGCTTCTGACTTAGAGATATTTGTTTTGGCATGCCGTTGCTTGTAGGTACTCTACGGGAAGGCATTCCGCCACTTGAGAAAATATTAAGCTTTGCATGCACTGTGGCTTCTTCTGACACATACCTACAGGACGGGTAGGAGGAGGATATTCTTCAGTGCTTCAAGTTTATGTCCCTTCGACTGTCAGTTCAGTGGTGTGGTAGTATAATCCTTGGTAATATAATAGTTTGCCTTACAGCATGCTTCAGGTGAGCTTAGTCCGCCGTGTGTTTATGTACCCGCGTGTACCTACATGTGTGCTATGTACATATATATATATGTGTGTGCTCAGGTACATAAAGGGGCGGGGGCAGGGGCAAGGGGGAGGGGCAGGCCGCCATGCTGGATCCACTCCATATTGGGAAGATGGCTTACCTGAGAAGAGAGGACAGGGCGAAAAGATAGAAGAAATTAATTATAAAAATTCAGTATTGTTTTTGTCAGTCATTCTCATGACCGGTCCGTAGTTCAGTGGTGACACTTCGGACTCTGAATGGAAGGTTGTGGGTTCGAATCCCGGCGGAGCACAAAAAATATAGGTACCATTTGTATTTTCAAATTTGTTCTTCGCTGGGTTGAAAAATTCATAAACCTTTACCAATGACCGGTCACCAAAGGTCCATCCAGCCTTACAGCAACTGGGTCTTGCTTGAGAATTGGCGCTTTGTAGCGACGACGACCAAGCTCGCAAAAAGGTCGATAGCTCAATTGGTATAGAATGCTTGCATTTCATGCCGAGAGCAAGGATTCGATCTCAAGACTTACTCACCCTTCACAAGAAATGAGAACCAGCCCCCCCGGGAGCTGGGAAGCCCCCCACATCAACTGAAAGTGGTTGGTGTAAGGCCGGCCCCCTTATCCATAAAAATAAATAGGTTCCGGATCGTCACATGCAACCCCTTTGGGGATAACGCAGGCAAAAAGTTGCACTATATGTGTAGCTTAATTGCGTTATTATCATTGAAAATAAAAATTATTAGGAGAAAAAAGGAGACTTGGTAACATCCTTGCTGCGTTTTCCGCAAACGGATTTCATATGGAGAGTGAACCTATTTATTTTTACAGGTAACATTGCGAAAACCCACCTCATACCCATTTCGTTTATACACTTCCATCCGGGGAAGCGTATCACAGAACGCTCATGCAATGCTATATTTTTTTTGTAGCGGAAGGCCTTCCCGATGGTCGTGACCCGACCCAGCAGTGATTCTAGATTTACCTGTTCGTCCACTAGAGAAAACAGCAAAAACCCGAAGTTACTGACTCGGTGCAATGTCATCGAGATGCGCTTCTTACTATGTACTTCGTGCCAATCACAAAGGATGTGCAGTACCTACCCTTAGTACGAGTTGCAAAACTTGAGAAAAGTAAAGTTTACAGAAAATATTAAAGCGTGATTTCTCCCAAAATCTGACGTTTTTGTTTCTTACACTTTATGGTCTTAGCAAAAGAGTTATAGTGATGAAGAAAATCAAGTTCAAACAAACAAAAACGGCAGATTTTGGGGGAAATCACTCTTTAATAATTGCCGTAAACTTTACATTATTCAAGTTTTGCAACTCGTACTAAGGGTACTGATCGCTGCCTTAGTTCTTGTTTATCGTAAACGCCATTGAGAAAATTTTACATGAGCAATGTTTGCATGTGTACTGGACCAATGTGTCTTATAAAAATAAGAAATTTATTTCAAAAATATATAAAAGAACTCTCACATTATCGATTTTTACAGTTTTTCTTAGCTCAGATTGTGTAGAATTTGATTCTTAAGACAAATGCATGGAAAAGTCATATTTGACAAGATTGGCGTATACGGTAAACAAGAACTGGGGGAGCGTGATGGCGTCCTCAATTGACTGGAAGGAGATCCAGTCCGGGGCTCACGTAAGAGGCGCAAAAGCGCCAGAAGGCTCGATAGTTGTCCCTTGTGGACACGAAGGTTTTTACAGGTAAAGGGGTCGGCGAGAAGCCAACCTCTTCAGTTAAAGGCTATGTTAAATAATGTCGTGCCTCTTCCTGGTGGTCCCTCATCACATTCGCCTTCCCCCGTTGTCGTTCAGCCGTGTTGCTGCCACACAGGCCTGCTAGCCGGGTTGCTGGCTAGAGATTTATTATAGTGAGCCATCCCCGGCGCGGAGTCAATTACCGGACCGGCCGCAAGGTTCACCTGGCACTCACAAATACCCGGCCCTGTCGCGGCGCGCGCAATTATCTGCTACAAACTGGGGACATGCGCAGAGAGGGGCAGCAGCGTGCACACAAAAGTACAATACATTTAAAAAAAAATTGAAAAGGAATGCAATTCACCAACCTATTTTGCCTGCCAGTTGTCACCCTCACAGCCATCAACAAGCTGGGAGGAACTCTTTCACCATACTTTTGAAGATGTCTAAATTATATTGAAATATGTCTATTTTTGACTCGTTAATGAGTTTGACACTCCGAGTTCAAGGATGCTGTGCCAAGACATCGGTGTGGCTCATTGGTACATGAAAAAGATCATGACCTCGTCCCCGATTATAATAATTTGGTACAAATAACCTGAAACCCTCCAACAGGGTGGGACTGTCTATTAAACCATTGATGACTTTTCAAGTGAGCGCCATCAGGGTCCCGTTGCGCCTAGTTTCTAAGCTCCTGAAGCCAGTTTCCTGAAGCAGGTCCTCATGGTGCATGAACTGAGGGTAATTTACCTGCGTTCTCATGAGGAGGTACCTCAGGAACTTCTTCTGGAGCTGTTCTAACATATTAATGTACTTCCGCTGATGAGGTGTCCACACCTCAACAGCGTACTCTAATTTAGATCGAATGACGCAGCTGAAGACATCCGCCATCGCCCTGGGCTCTGTAAAATGTTTACAGGGTCTAATAACAAAACCCAGAAGCCGATAGCATTCGGTCGTCAATCGCGTCATATGGTTTGAGAAATTCAGTCCGGGATCAAAGACAACTCCCAGATCCCTAAATGAGGTCACACGAGTCAGTATTTGCCCACCTATACTATACTCATGAAAAGTGGGATTATGAGATTTGATGAGAGTCTTGATGCGAAAGCAGAAGCTTGTGTGCATGCAATTGCATCTGTTGAACCAGGGTCGAAGTTATGATCAAATGGGCTAGGCGTGATTCGGACCAGCGTTATTCTGTTCCAAATACGGTAGGCAAGAACAGTGATTTGACTCCCTTGGCATATCTGGCTCCAAGTCAAATAGACCTTTCTGGTAGAACAATCAAACCTATCTCAGGACGAAGTTTGCGTGAAAACAGAGTCAGATGGTATAATGATAAAGTTCCTTGACTTATAGGTTGGTATGCGGCTGACCACTCATGCTGTAAAAATGGTTCACTTTGCCAATTTCACCCCTGTTTCAGGGAAGGATAGCAAGAGTTGCAGGATGTATGTCCATTTGAGATTTGGGTTTTTATGTTGTAGGTTCACATGCGGCATGTGCAAGCGCGAACTTGTACGTGTCTGCTCGTAAGAATGCATATAATGTGAATCCTCAATGTAACATATACTATTTGCAACTTAGATTTATATTATTTATTTTATGCCAGACGATAGAAGTCAGTGTGTGTGAGAGTCTGTAATCTTAGTTGCAAAAAATATTACATTTGAGATTCATATTAAATGCATTCCCACAAGCAGACACGTAATATAAGTTTGCACTTACACATGCAGGCTCATGACCAACTTCTAAACTACAGGATTTTCACACCATGTCAGTATTTTCCCTCGTAGAAAATAGAGAAAAAGGTTCATTTATCTGAGAAACCCATCTATGCTTAGTGTGTCACTAATTCAGTTTTACCTTTAAGGTATCGGTATTTGATATTTGTCTCTTTTTATTTGTGTCCTCTGGCCAATCACGACTTGGCTTTTGATTGTGTGTCGCGGTTGTCTAAGCCGCTCATTGTACCGCGGCCATGGAGCCCTAGGTCGGCCTACTACAAAGGCTGCGACATGAAATTTGTGTGATAGCCGTGGATTCAGAACTTCCTGCCTCGTCCTCCGCTCCCCATGCCCGCTAATGCTATAAAGATCAAGCGAAGCCGCCTGTTGTAGAAAGCCGTGCCTTGAAATATAGCAACGTTGCAAATGGTAGTCCTGGAAATCTAATCTAATCTGAGTTGCAAAGATATGTAACATTGATAATTCACACTACATGCATTCTCACAAACAGACACATACAAGTTCACGCTTGCGCATGCCGCATGTGAACCTTCAATATAGAAACCATGTCTCAAATGGACATACACCCTGCAACTCCTTCCGACCTCCCCTGAAACAGGGGTGACATTGGCAAAGTGAACCATTTTCTACAACATGGGTGGTCAGGCGCATACCAACCTATAAGTCAAGGAATATATATACAACAAAAGTAAGAGGAATAGAAATTTGAATCATTTTGTTTATTTAATACATCGCTGATTGTATTGTTGCGAATGTGTGATTGTGTGCTTTTACATGTGTGAGTGGTGTTTGGATAATTGCACTAGTGTTTGTTCGAATGTTCTGGCAAAGACGCGAATGTTATTCGAAATAAAGGGCAAAATATTATTTATATAGACGTTTCTTCCCTTATACTCGTAGGTTGGTGTGAGGTTAACCACCCGTACCGTATCTGACCGATTACAGCAAGGGGTTGAAGATCGTCCGCTTCGATAACTCGCCTTGAGAATGTTTTCTGCTCAAGATAGACATGTTGCAACATGGTCTGATGAAACCTAGGTCTAACCAGAAATAACAAGTTTTCATTAGGATATTTCATTTGATGAGCTTTTTTTATACTGCTGCACGAAAGAGGAATCTTGTGCTTCTACCATAGCCCTGCCTCATGCTCCTCAACCAGGATACCTACTAATAATAATATTAGTATACTATGTTTGCTTTTTTTGTCCATGGTTATAGCTATAGAAAGCGCCAAATCTCAAGCAAGACCTTGTCGCAATTGGCTCTACTATAAGAGCGAATGGACCTTTTCTGATCGGTCTTTGGTTAAAACTAAGAAGTATTTGAACCCAAAGAAGAGTTTTTTTTCCATTTACGGGTCTTTAACGTTAACCACTACACTTCAGACCTGTCTTTACGTAACAAATACAGAATATACGGAAATCCAACAACGTAGTGGGCGATCAACGTTGCCACATTTTATAAAATCATGTCTTTAACGTGCAATAGATGGCTATGACCCAACCATATCTATCAATACCCTGCATCCCTACCTGTATGGGAAGGTAGTACATATAGGTATACCTGCAGGATTATACCATTAAATAAACTGGTTGTCGTGAGGCTGGCCACCATGTTGTTTATATATAGCGGCTTATAGATACATTATGGGAACGCCGGCATAAAAATAAAGTAATAATTTAAAATGCCTGCCCCGCAGCTAGGAGGTTTTATTCTTTATCTTGCGTCTATCGAAGAGGCAGGGATCCTCAACAGATTAAAATTTTAAAATATTGTTGATGTATGGAAGTGAGGTGTAGACAGAAATGACTAGACCTAAGAGCAATGACTGGAAAGACACTGAACGATAGAGCCTGCAATGATTGAGTGATGAATGAGTGTCGTATAAAAGAGAATATGAGAATAAAAGTACAAAAAAGTACGATTAGATGGTTTAGTCATTTTGAAAAAATGGATGATCTAAATCTAAATCTAAATCTAAGTTGCAAAGATATGTATCATTTGAGGTTCATATTAAATGCATTCCCACAAGCAGACACGCATAATTTCGCGCTCACACATGCCGCATGTGGACCAACAACATAAAAACCCAATCTTAAATGAACATAGGGTAATTATCAATTAATAATTCATTAAAATAATCAAAACTGAATTATTGATTGATTATATTAATACCTGTTTCTGGCCAGGCAGAAAAGGTTGGTGGATTGCATTCCTCTTCACAAATCCATTTTAAAAAAAGAATGCGAAAAATAACGAAGCCTAATTTTTTGACGAAAAGTTGCTACCTTAGTATAACTTTACAAATGCTTGACCTCACCTGTAAATGCTATAACCGCGGGATATGAAGATGTAGGATGGGGGGAGGGGGCGATCGGGGGAAGGGAGGGGGGGAGAGGCGTGGGCGGCCATTTTGTCCTCACGTGTTCTCCTCGGCATCCCGAAATCTCAATTTATTATCGCCCGGACACAATGGTTCACCCACACATCACAGAAACACATTACACAATGCCACGGTGAGATATCGCGTCTATTACTTATTAGACACGCGCAGCATGTGCAAGCGAGAACCTACATACATGGGGAAAATCGGTTCCATGATAGAACGACGCAGTGGCAAAACAACACATGAAAGAACATCACAATGACAGTAAAACACGTGAAAAAAACATCACAACACAAAATATCACATGACAAAACATCACATACCTAAAACAGAACGTACCATAAACGGCGCTCGAAAAAACATCACATGAAAAACATCACAAAATGGAAAACACCATAAACGGGATGACCAAAAAAATTTGACATAAGAAAATGGAACTGCATGTAAGTAGGTATTATTTTGTATACAAAAATTAACGCCCCCGATTATCATTATTAGATAAAAGAAAAACCTTACTAAGATGCACATAAAGAGCAACTTCTTTTAGTAGCACATGCCGTGTGGAAGCAACTAAATGTTTAATAATAATAGATAATAATATTAGGATGATTTATTTGGTGAGCGCTGTTTTTGTGTGTATCACACCTCAAGAGCTTGGTCGTCGCTGTAGAAAGCGCCAATTCTCAAGCAAGACCCAGTTGTTGGAAGGTTGGATGGACCTTTCAGTGACCGGTCTTTGGTAAAGGTTTATGAATTTTTCAACTCAGCGAAGAGCACATTCGAAATATAAATGGTTCCCTTTATTTTTTGTGCTCCGCCGGGATCCGAATCCACAATCTTCCATTTACGAGTCCGAAGTGTTGCCACTACGGACTACGGACCGGTCCAAGATGCCAACGACACGCGGTGTACCTACCTGAGCGGTCACCCATCCAAGTACTGTCCGCGCCCAATGTTGCTTAACTTCAGTGATCTATGGGAACCGGTGCTTTCAACATGTTAACGTCGTTTGTGATGTTTTTTCATGTGCCGTTTATGGTAGAAACTTGATGTTTTGTCTTTGTGTTGTTTCGTCATGAGAACAGAAAACTTTGTCACGTCCGCAGTCTAACGGTTAACATTTCAGACTCGGATTGAAATGTAATTGGTTCGAATCCCGGCGGAGCACGAAACAATATTTCATTTTTCAAAAATACTGGGTTAAAAAATATTAATTTGCCTTCACCAAAGACCGGTCACCATAGTCTTACTTGAGAATTGGCGCTTTCTACAGCGACGACCAAGCTTGCAGAGGGCTCTTGAGTTGAAATTCACACAAAAATAGCGCTCACTAAATAAATCATCCTAATATTATTACAATTATTATTAACTTTCCAGTAGTTAGTTTTTTTAAAAGAAGTGACAAAGAAATTCCTGTATAAGTATGAGAGGAGTCAATAAGAGGCTCTGCGGCCTAGCGTAATGACGACCGAGTTACAGTTACAAATAAATAGGTTCTGTTCTGTGGTTCGCCCCGAGGGCCTATTGAGCTATGATCTTCTTATCTCGGTTCAGATTATTATTTGTTTGTTAATAAAACGTGTACACTTACCTAGGCGGGTACATGCAGGTAGAAGAAAGTAGAACCAATCTGCGCAGTGGCGTAACTATAATGTGCAGTATTTATAATTAATACCAATCCTTGGATTTACTTTTGCAAAATAAATATCTTTTTATTTATGATAACTAGCGATCCAACTGCCTTTTCTCTATTTGCAGATTCGAGACACATTCTTTTATTTGATTCTAATCTAATCTAAGTTGCAAAGATATGTTATATTGGAGATTCTCACAGCCAGACACGTAGGTACAAGTTCGCTCTTGGACTACATGCCGCATGTGAACCTACAACATAAAAACCAAATCTCAAACGGACATGCGCCCTGCAACTCTTGCCGTCCTTCCCTGAGATAGGGGGACATTGGAAAAGTGAACCATTTTTACAGAATGTGTGGTCAGCCGCATACCAACCTATAAGTCAAGGAACTAAATTAGTTCATTTATTTGTAAATCTTTCCCTACCACGTTTGCCTTTGACATTTCCATAATAAATAAATAATAATAATATAAATAATTATAAAAAAATTATAAAAAACACAGAGTTTTATTTTCACAAATTGAGTATTTATTTCCCTCAAGTACTTTCGACTTATTCACGTCATTATCAAGAGGATACTAAATTACAAAAATACAAATTAAATTACAAGAATAAGTCGAAAGTACTTGAGGGAAATAAATACTCAATTTGTGAAAATAAAACTCTGTGTTTTTTATAAATTTTTTATAATTATTTATAAAAATGAATTTTCACTGTGTGAATACACAAACTTTAAAAAGTCTAATAATAATATTATGATTAATGATGATTTATTTGGTGAGCGCTGTTTTTGTGTGTATCACACCTCGAGAACCCTCTGCGAGCTTGGTCGTCGCTGTAGAAGGCGCCAATTCTCAAGCAAGACCCAGTTGTTGTAAGGTTGGATGGACCTTTCAGTGACCGGTCTTTGGTAAAGGTTTATGAATTTTTCAACCCAGCGAAGAGCACATTTGGAAATATAAATGGTATATTTTTGTGCTCCGCCGGGATTCGAATCCACAACCTTCCATCTACGAGTCCGAAGTGTTGCCACTGGACTACGGACCGGTCCAAGATTTAGCCCTTATTTGATTAGTTCATTTATTTCTAGATCTTTCCCTTCCACGTTTGCATTTGACGTTTCCATAGTTTACTTTATTATCAGTCGTTCATCGTCTATTATTTCATCCATTTGCTATTCAATTGATAACTACCCAAAGGCATCTCGTCATCCCAGTGCTTGTTTGGCTTATCTACCAGTTGATTCAAAGATGACCTTTCCATAAAATTGCCTTAACAATCATATTCTACTTAATCTGAGCTCAGAAAAGAACGTAAAATACAATACTGTGAGAGTTGTTTGTCATATTTTCAAAATCAATATCCAGCATTCATAAGACACATTGGTACAGTAGGTAGGTACACATCCAAACGTTGTTCATGTAAAATTACTTCTGATGGGCATAAGACAAACAAGCACCAATGGGGCGATGTGTAAGCGTGAACAAACAGATATCTATTTGTGGGCATGCATAACATATGAAACTTTAATATTAATATAAGTATCTATTCAGATTACAGGTTTTAGATGAGACCAAGAAAAAAACCATGCTTGCCAGTTTTTTACATTATTCAAAGATTTTTACTTTATAGCAGTCCGAAGGACTGTTATAAAGTATTGTATTCGTCCGGAAAAAAAAAAATGAGGTTTCAACGGAAATGAGTTGTCCTGCACCAGGACATGCAAAAAAACCTAATTTGTCGAACCTGTCCGTCCGTCCGTCCGTCCGTCCGTCCGTCCGTCCGTCCGTCCGTCCGTCCGTCCGTCCGTATGAGTGTATGTCCCAGCCGAAACTACTGATCACAGAGACACCAATTTTTGGATTTAGAGAATTGACAACCACAGATTTTGATGGGCCGACTGGCATGGCACCACCCTGAAAATTCAAGATGGCTGCCATACAAAAAAAACATAAAATTGCACTTTTCTCAAAAACGGCTCTAACGATTTTCTTTAAAATTTCAGTGTGGTCATTGCTTAAATTGTCGCGAAGAAAATTTGTTATGGCAACACTCTTCCCAACCTGCGTCTATGAGTTGCCATATTAAAGAAAAAAACGATTGTGATTATCTCGGAAATGGCTGGGTTGACAAAAAAAAAATGTTCTACAATATTACGCGCAATATTAATTTTTACAAAAATTTAAAGAAAACTTTAAAAATTTTTTTACTTAAAGTACCGTTTACACGATCTCAAAATTTTCATCGAAAATATTAAAAAGACCCATAAAAACGCAATTTTGTAAAACTTTTTTTAAGTTCACAAGAAAGAAAAATTTATAAACTTCTTTGCACTATAATTTGTTTTTCACTATTTTGAGAATTCAAGATGGCTTCCAAAGAGGAGAAAACTTCAAATGCGATTTTCTCAAAAACGGCTCGAGCGATTTTTTTTAAATTTTCAGTCAAGTAGTTGCTTGATACATTCTTACCAAATTTAGTTATGGCAACATTTTTGCTAATCGGCGTCTATAAGTTGCCATATTAAAAAAATAAACAATTGTGATTTGGTCAGAAGTGAAAGCGTTGACAAAAAAGATATGTTTTACAATATTATACGTAACATTAAATTCTATATAAAAATTAAATAATTTTTTTAAAATAAAAACATAAAGGGCCGTTTACATGATATCAAAAATTGAAATTAAAAGGCTACAAAAACCCATCAAAACGCAAAAAACTTTTATGTTTCTTAACTTTATCAGAAAAAACATTGTTATCACTATAATTCATAGTGAAACATTTTTCAAATTTTAGAAAATTCAAGATGGCTTCCGAACAGCTGAAAATTTCAAATTAGATTTTCTCAAAAACGGCTCCTACGATTTTCTTTATTTTTTTTGCATAATCGTCATTATAATACTGCTATGTAACAACAATAACCATTGCCTCATAATTTTCTTTGTTTTGGGGGCTGCCATACAAGAGAAAAAAATAATTTAAAATTTCTCGGCAGAGAAAGGGTTAACTAAAAAATAATGTTCCACAATTGAAAAGCTTTTATATATACCTACATAAATGAATCATTACTTTTTTCAAAAAAATATTATAAAGTATAGCCACCATACAAAGTGACAAATTTTCATACAAAAATAATTGTAATATTCTTGGTACTAAAACGCCTAATATAAAATACTAGGCTACGAGTCTTAAAATCTAGTAAGTTGTACCCATATAATAATCAATCATAACTTTCCAAAATATCAATGAAAAGTATAGGTACCCACCAAACAAAGTGTTAGTTTTGATACAAACGGGATCAATGATAATACTGCAAAAAGACGATTGCTTAAAAAGATTAGCTTCATTACTTACACACAACTAAATGTTTTGTTCTGAAAATTGGCTATGACCTAAAACATGACCGTATTTTGTGCTATAAAGTCCTGTGCAGTCCACTGTACAATTTTTTTTTGTTGCACCCCCCTGAATGTTTGGTGGTTACTTCCTTGTTAATTATGTGAGTGCTAGGAGAGAGCCGCCGGCAAAGCAAACACACAAAGCCAAGCAATCACTCCATGGGCGGAACTGGCAAGTACTTCCATCCCAAGGAGGTACTCATACAGGTAACTAGTAGTTAATATAACTATTACTCAAACAACCGACGCGAATAAATATCGAAAAGGTGCAATAGAGCTTCGGTTACTTGAGTGTGCATATAATTATAATCTAATGTACGAATTATGTAAGCTTTGTGTGAATGCAGGAGTAGTACCGATGGATTGGAGGAAGGCAGTCATTGTTCCCATTTACAAAGGTAAAGGGGACAAAAAAGACTGTCAGAACTTCAGACCAATCAGTCTACTCAGTATACCAGGAAAAGTCTTCTGTAAGGTGATCATAAAAAATGTGATTCTGACTACTAGTGAAAGGATTTCCGATGTACAGTCCGGCTTTATGGCCGGTAGGGGCTGTGTTGATCAGATTTTTACTCTACGACAACTTGTTGAAAAACAATTGTCGGTGAGGGGAAAGCTGTTCACAGCCTTTGTAGATCTGGAAAAGGCTTTTGACTCAGTAGACAGAGGTATGTTATGGGATGTTTTGAAAGCATACGGAGTAAATGGGGCTCTCCTAGATGCGGTGCATGCGAACTATGAAAATAGTATGGCATGTGTTCGTATTGATGGTGAGTATAGTGAATGGTTTGAAGTTTATAAGGGTGTGAGGCAAGGATGTGTGATGAGTCCATGGCTATTTAACATAGTCATGGACAAGTGTGTCAGAGATGCTAGTCTTAATGATTGTGGATTGATGATAGGAGAGAGCAAAGTGAGTGTTCTACTGTATGCAGATGATGCAGTTCTTGTATCTGATTCAGCAGTAGAATTGCAAACAATGCTCTCTAGATTGAATGAAGCTTTGTTAGGTAACCATTTGAAGTTGAATGCAAGTAAGACGAAAGTATTGATTTTTCAAAGAGATGATGAAAATATGAATTATGAATTTAAAATTAATGGAATGAATGTTGATGTCGTAAATGAGTTTGTATATCTGGGAAGTAAGTTTGAAAAAGATGGAAGAATGTCCGGTGAATTTGAAAGAAGAATAATGAAAGGCAGGTGTGTACTGGGTGCGACCGCTTGCATCGCCAGGAACCAAAATCTCTCAAAAAATGTTAGATTGGCGGTGCACGGTGGTATACTAGTGCCCACCTTGATGTATGGAAGTGAAGCCTGGACGGTGAGTGAAAGGGAAATTAGTAAAGTCCATACAGTAGAAATGGACTATCTAAGAAGTATGATTGGGAAAAAACGAAGTGACAGGGTGAGGAATGATTTTGTAAGAGAGGAATGTGGTGTAAGGGAAAGTGTGAAAGTGAAGATTAAAAGAAGTATGTTAAGATGGTTCGGGCACATGGAGAGAATGAGTGATGAAAGATTGACGAAGAAAGTATATGTTGCTAGAATAGATGGATGTCGTGGAAGAGGAAGACCGAGAAAGGTATGGATGGACCAAATTTTCGAAATAGCGAGTGAATGGAATATCCAGAGTCATAATAAAAGGAGAGCTTGTATGAAAAAGGTTATGACTCTGGATGAAATGAAAGAAGTATGCAAGGACAGGAAGAAGTGGCGGCTAATCTGCAATGCTGATTTGTAATGTTGGTTTATTAGTTTGCTACATTTTTTGCATAAGAAATTTTTGACTTTTTTTGTATAGATTTATTTTTAAGGTTTTGTTGTTTTTTTTTTTTGTAAACTTAAATGTCATTTATTACTCGTATTCCTTGACTTATAGGTTGGTATGAGGCTGACCACCCATACTGTAAAAAATGGTTCACTTTGCCAATGTCACCCCTGTTTCAGGGAATGTCGGCAGGAGTTGCAGGGCTTATGTTCATTTGAGTTTGGATTTTATTTGTAAGTACACATTCAGCATTTGTAAGCGCGAACTACACGTGTTTGTTTGTGGGCATACATCTGAGAGCTTTAAATGAATATATGGGTATCGCCGTTTAAATTTGTACCATAACTGTCGACCGGCAAGATTCAAGAAAACGTAAACATCGCGAATTCAATTAAGGTCTATTCAAAATGACATTCAAAATGGTGCTCTTATTTTTACTGAACAGTGTTTACGAACTGCTATAAAATCTTGTATTCGTCGTCGAAAAAAGAAATGAGATATAGAAATGTAACAAAACCTAATTTTTCGAACCTGTCCGTCTGTACATCCGTTCGTTCGTATGTATGCATGTATGTATTTTACCGGTATGGGTGGTCAGCTTCATACCAACCTATAAGTCAAGGAAACTTATTGAAATACAATAAACGAGCGATTTTAGGTAGTTTTAAATGTGCGTATTCATTTTATTACAGAGTACATCGTCCAAATATGCCCGCGAGATGGCGTTTCTAAGCAGCTGTGCCGTTAGGCCCGTGACGCACTAGGCCTGGCTGCCTAGTGCGTCACGGCCCAATCTAGGTCACGGCACAGCTGCTAGATTCAAAATCTCATTTAATAACTACCTAAAATCGATCGTTTATTGTATTTCAATAAGTTTCCTTGACTTATAGGTTAGTATAAAGCTGACCACCCATACTGTAAAAAATGGTTCACTTTACCAATGTTACCATTGTGTCAGGTAAGGTCGACAAGAGTTGCAGGGTTTATGTTCATTTGAGATTTGGTTTTATATTGTAGGTTCACATGCAGCATGTTTAAGTACGAACTTAAAGTCTTAAATGCAATATATTTTTGTAACTTAGATTATAGATTATCATAGATTTAGATAGATAGGCAATGGTTTTTTTGCGTACATTTTTCACAATATCCAGCACCGATATAAAAATTAGGTACCTCTGTGGTCCAAATTTCATTTAATCCGTTTAGCCCACAGATCACGGAATAAACCTTTTTGCTATTTTGAATAACAAACATCAAACGGTGCATTTAAAATATTAATAGCATGTAGTAAGGTTGATTAGATAGTTTTATGTTTCAATTAGGTACGTAAATGTTATTTGTTAGTCAACCATTTTCTTTGACTTATAGGTTGGTATGAGGCTGACCACCCATACTGTAAAAAATGGTTCACTTTGCCAATGTCACCCCTGTTTCAGGGAAGGTCGGCAAAAGTTGTGGGGCTTATGTTCATTTGAGGTTTGGATTTTATTTGTAAGTACACATTCAGCATTTGTAAGCGCGAACTACACTTGTTGGTTTGTGGGCATACATCTGAGAGCTTTAAATGAATATATCCTTGCAACTTAGATTATAGATTATAGATTATTATAACCATAAATTAACGGTAAGTAGGTGTATTTTTTTAAACCTACGTGAATACACCTTAATACTGGTAACATACGTTAAAGATTGTAAATAAAAAACCGCCCGACATTACCTTAAACTTGTGCCATTTGAAAAATAATGCTGTCAGCAATGATACAAACATACAATCATTAGAAGGATTAATGGATCTAAGTAAAAAATATACAACTGATAACTTATTCGAATACATACCTTAATAATGCCAAGCTAACTTCCACTCAAAACACTCACGACAAATTCCCGAGTCTGATGTAAACGTTCTCAGAAGAAAATGAAGGTATCGAATGAGTTTTTTTGTGTTGTCCACACTGAACCAAAGAGTTACCATATGTGAACAAATACTTAAGATTGCAAGATTTTTGTCAGTTCCAATGGAATTGGTAACATACTACAAGAAAAATTTCGGAGCCAAAAATGGAGACAAACCTTAGCAATCAAAATTTCGTGTTTAAATAAGTAAATATTATTGTGGCTAGTACAGAAAATGAAAGATACGTTACTAAGGTATATGCAAAAATACTCAACTTTAAAAACGTTTGACTATTTTGATCGTATCATGCCATCAAAGGGTCAAAAACGGGTTGCGGACATGTAAAATTTGTATGGGAATGGAAAAAAGGCGTTTTTGTTTTATTTTTTAATTACATCGCCACTTAATGCTTTTTGCAGTTTTTTTTTGTATTTCGATACGCTTTTTATTTACTTTACTCTGATAATTTTAGAATTCAGTAGAGATTACCAGTTTTTATGAAAAAGCTGAAAATCATTAGGGGACACACGCACAAGACAAAAGGTACAAATTTCGACGGCGATACCCATATGCTTGCAACTTAGATTATAGATTATAGATTATAATGTAAGTTGCAAAGATAGATTACATTTAAGATTCCTATTACATGCATTTCCATTCGCAGGTAAATATAGTTTTGCTCTTAGATACACGTCATTACTCATGACGCATGGAAACTCAACTCAAAAAAATGAACATAAACTCTAAAACGTATGCCGACCTTCTCTGAAACGGGGTGACATTGGCAAAACCTATGGGCGGGTAGTACAGCCTCATACCAAGGAATAAGTTAAAGATTGTTAAAAAATGTAAAAAAGGGTTCACTGTGCCAATGCTACCCCTGTTTCAGGGAAGTTCAGAAAAAGTCGCGGTGTTTATGTTCATTGGAAGTTTGGATTTTAAATTGTCAGTAGGTACCTACTTCCTTTTATTGTATTTTATTGTATTCCTTGACTTATAGGTTGGTATGAGGCTGACCACCCATACTATAATAATGGTTCACTTTGCCAATTAAAGCCCTGTGTCAGGGAAGGTCAGCAAAAGTTGTAGGGTTTATGTTCATTTGAGGTTTGGATTTTATTTGTAGGTATGTACACATTCAGCATTTGTAAGCGCGAACTACACGTGTTTGTTTATGGGCATGCATTTGATATGAGCTTTAAATGTTAATATATCCTTGCAACTTAGATTATAGATTATAGGTGGGTAGTACAACCTCATTCCAAGGAAGTAGTCAAGGAATTATTAAAAAAGTACAAAAGAAATCACTGTGTCAATGCTACCACTGCGGTGTTTATGTTCATTTGAGGCTTGGATTTTAATTTATAAGTAGGTACCTATACTGTGAGTACCTACAGTTACGGTTGTTGGTTGTTCAGTTAGTTAACACATTGGCTGTTAATTAACAATTATGGTTGTGACTGATTGCAACACCTTCACAGTAGGTACCTACTTTAATTTAAGAGTAGGTGCACTAACCGGTAGACTACGGTAAATTTTAAGTATTTATAAGAATGTGTAACAGTCTATTCAACTCAATTAAGCTCTGTTATTTTCAATCGGGCCTACGCAACTAAGCTACACATATAGTGAAACTTCTTGTTTGCGTTATCCCCGAGGGGATCGCATGTGGCGATTTGGGATCTATTAATTTTTACGGGTAAGGGAGCCGGCCTCACGCCAACCACCTCAGTTGAAGGGAGGGTTTCCCAGCTCCCGACTAGCTGCTTCTCATTTCTTTTGAAGGCTGAGTAAACCTTTCCGGTTTTTTTTAGTTTGAAATAAACACTGAAATGCGAAATCATTTCTGACACCCTCGGTGGGGAGCGAGCCCTTGCTCTCAGCATGGAATGCAAGAATTGTATCATCTGAGCCAGACTTTTTACGAGCGACTACATCACGAAACGGTGCTACAAAGAAATCATCAGACCAAATCTCACGTGAACATAATCCTTATCCAACCTTACAACAACTGGGTCTTGGTTGAGAATTGGCGCTTTCTACAGCGACGACCAAGCTCGCAGAGGTCTCTTGAGGTGTAGGTAATACACACAAAAAAAGCGCTCACAAAATAAATCATCCTAATATTATTGTTATTGTTATTTCAATCACGAGTCCGAAGCGTTAACCACTAGGATCGATCTGTACGCCATGACAATCGCTTTGTCCGCTCGGCCATAGCACCCACATGCTATCCCCTACTTACGCAATATTCTGCCTGCAGGTATAATTTTTTATAATTTCCCATTCGCGCCATGCTTTTCTCGTGCGCACTCGTCTCCTTATTTGTAGCGTTTAGCACCTCCTCGGTTAGCGGGCTGAGTGGATGCACGCCTCATGAATATGTGCAGGCAGGTACCTACCTACTTTATCGTGCCGCCGCCAGGTAAGCTCACACCTCCAGCATGAGGGGGCCGGCACTCTCTGCACGCGATCCTCTGCTGGGAATGCAATTCGCAATGGCGACGCATCAAGTAGGTACCTACTTACTAGCTTTTAAAAAATGTACCTCACACCTCGACCGGTCCGTAGTCTAGTGGTTAACACTTCTGACTCGTAAATGGAAGTTTGTGGGTTCGGATCCCGGCGGAGCATAAAAAAATATCTACCATTTAGATTTTCAAATTTATTTTTCGCTGGGTTGAAAAATTTAAAAACCTTTACCAAAGACCGGTCATCAAAAGGTCCATACAGCCTTACAGTAACTGGGTCTTGCTTGAGATTAGGCGCTATGTAGTGACGACCAAGCTCGTAATAAGTCCCGTCGATATCTCAATTGGTAGAATGCTTGCATTCCATGCCGAGAGCAAGGTTCGATCCCCACCGAGGGTGTCAGAAATGATTTCCCGTTTCGGTGTCCATTGTCAAATCCAAAATAAATACCGCTAAGGTGTATTCAGCCTTCATAAGAACTAGCCCCCCCGGGAGCTAGAAACCCCCACTTAAACTGAAACTGGGTGGTGTAAGGCCAGCCCCATTACCCGTAAAAATAAATAGGTTCCGTACCGCCACATGCGACCCCTTCGGAGATAACGCAGGCAAGAATTTACGCTATATGTGTAGGTTATGTAGTTGTGTTCTATCTATAGGCCAACTTCAGGGGCGTGCATCCCATGCAGGCACATGCGCCTAATAGGTAGGCAATATATGCTTAAAAAACGCTTCTAAGATGTAAATCCAGATTGAAGTTCCAAATTTGCTGGGGTGGCCAGAGCCTCTACCGAACGGCCTCCATTTCTTCCTATCCTTACATACCTACCTCTTTAAATTCTTTCCATATTCATATCCATCCCCTTTTTCATGCATTTTCTTCTTTTACACTCACTTTGTGCATCCAATTCTTTCACAATCTCCTCTATCTGATTCATCAATTCTTTTCTCGTTCGTCCTTTCCTACATCTTTTTTCTTTCACACTTCCTCTCTATCCATGCAGCATGTTAAGCGCGAATTTACATGTGCCAGCTTGTGCTCGTGCATTAAATATGAATCTTAAATTTCAATATACCTTTGCAACTTAGATTATAGTTGTTTAAACTCTGTCTATTGGTTCAACAAATCTAAATAACCAAGACACTAATTTAAATTTTGAAAGTAAATATAGTAACTATTTATTTAATTAAATTTAAGAGGTAGTTGTACATTAAGGTCGATATGTCTGGGAAGATCCGCCATTTTGTTTCCTTGCGCGCTAATGACGTGTTTGGTTTAATTGCCTGTAATTGGTCTCCTCCGCAATTACCGGCAATCACGCTAATTGTAACACTAAATCATAATTATAAACGTAAATACCAGAGCACCTGATAATCGCTATCATGATGGAGAAGATGGCAGCGCCAAGACAATGCCGCGTGAAGGTAGAGATACAGCAGACAAAAACGCGTGAAGGTAAAGATACGAGATGACAAAACCGCGTGAAGGTGGAGATATAGCTGGCAAAGACGCGTGAAGGTGGAGATATAGCAGACAAAGACGCGTGAAGGTAGAGATACAGCAGACAAAAACGCGTGAAGGTAAAGATATGAGACGACAAAGACGCGTGAAGGTAGAGATACAAGATGACAAAACCGCGTGAAAATAAAAATACAGCATATAAAGACGCGTAAAGGTAAAATAAAAGTTGACAAAACCGCGTAAAGGTAAAGATACAAGTGGACAAAACCGCGTGAAGGTAAAGATACAAGTTGACAGAACCGCGTGAAGGTAAAGATACAAGTTGACAGAACAAGTTGAAAGAAGGTAAAGATGCAACAGGCAAAGACGCGTGAAAGTAAAGATACAACAGACAAAGACGCGTGGGGTTAAAGATACAAGATGACAAAAACGCTCCAAGGTAAATATACCTACCTACAATTTGACGAAAACGCGTGAAGGTAAATACCTATATCTACACCTTAGTTGACAAAACTGCGTGAATTTAAGATACAAGATGACAATGCCGTGTGAATGTGAATGTGTAAAAAGCTACGTGAAGAAATATTTCATTACTCTGTGAAGTAAATTTTAAATGAATCTAAATTTTACAAAACATAAAATCTGATGCCTACAGATTTGTAAAATACTCTGTTTTGCTCTTTCCTTATCAACCTGGTGCATTTCACATTTAATAAATAAAATACAATATATCATTTAGTTCATGCTGTAGATAACAGGGCGTCCGGTCGATAGCTCAGTTGGTAGAGTGCTTGCATTCCATGCCGAGAGCTCGCGTTCAAGTCCCACCGAGGCTGTCAGAAATGATTTCCCGTTTCGGTGTTTATTTCAAAGTCGGAAAAGTTTACTCAGCCATCACAAGAAATGAGTAGGTACAAACCCCCTATAGGTACTCGGAAGCTGTGAAAGCCCCACTTCAGCTGAGCTGGGCTGGAAGTCTCATCACCACGGTACTTCTTACCTACCGAATATTGGTAATATTTGTATGAAGATTAATCAGCTGTTCACTTGCGGTCATCTTGGATTGACAGGTTTTCATACAAATATTACTGATACTCGGTAGGTAAGAATTACCATGGTGATGAGACTTCCAGTCCTGGTCGGCGTAAAGCAGGCACCCTTACCTGTACAAATGAATAAGTTCTACCTACATACCTACACTCGCCACATGCGGGGAAAATGCGGCAAGTAGTTACACTATATGTCTAGCTTAATAGCGTTAGTGTAGCGTAGATAGATTTAATTAATGTGAAAAGTATGCGAATTTATAATGTATCTACAAAAAATATTCCACGGAGATAATTAAAATGTTTTGTAAAAAATAAATAAATAGTAATAATAATTTACGTTTGGTTACGGTTGGCAACGCCGCACCGCTTTGTAAACCAACCGGCAGTACATGAGGAAGAAGAAGAAGAACATGCGGTAACAAATACAAAAGTGTCAACAACTCAATTTATAGCCATGCCAACAAACCACGCCCACCCCGCATCCGCGCGACCAATCACAGCGCAGCACGATGATCGACAGCCAATCAGAGGACGCGCGACGCTGTGATTGGCGGAGAGAGGGGGCGGCCATCTACTACGTGCTTGCCGTCTCTTTCTAATGACTGTTTTTGTATGGTGAAAGAAAAGGATGGTGAGAGGGGTGATAATGTTCCCTGTAATAAAATGTATTTTTCATGTAAATTTTCTTTTAGGATTAATAATGTTTTCTATGTCCCATGCAGTGGCGTTACCAATATTTCTAATAAATAAAATAAATTTTTCAAATCAAAGTAGGTAGGTAGGTACCTACCTACCTAATTCGGCTTTTTTTGTAATTTTGTGAAAGCCAATTTTAATAAAGCATTTTTTTTGCTGGTGTTGATAAACTATGCAACTTTTGCTTCCCACCCCTTTTGTAATTTTACAGGTTCTAGTCGTTTGCAATCTCTTATAATGTTTTCCTTAATTTAATTCACTTAGGGGCTGTCCATATATTACGTCATTCGAATTAAGGGGGGGGAGTCTGGTCTGCGGATGATGGCAAATGATGTACGAGTACCAAAAGTGACGTCGTTCTTGTAAATACCAATTTCTACAAAATATACAAAATATTATGTAAGTAATATAACATTTTTAATTATTAAGCTCATCTATTATTACAGCAAGAGGGGGAGGGGGGGTGATTAGATAATGACTATAGGATGATAGTAAGGGGGGGGGGGTCGAAAATCGGCCAAAATCGATGACGTAATTCATGGACGGCCCCTTATTTCTCTGCAGAATTCTACTTTGATTTTAAAAAAAAATGATGAAAATTACGTGCGCACGTGAATTGACATAGAAAGGCAATATTGTGTCGTTAGTCGTTACCCAGCAGGGTTGCTAAGGAAAAACCAAACAAATACTTGCTATTGGTTGCTACGGATGGCAGTCCCATACAAGACTGACGTTTTCTCTCTGAGAAAAAAGTTCCGACTTCAAACGGGGCTATTCTTAGACATTTAAGTCGTCGGTTGAGCCCACACTTTGGCTTGAAAGTTTCATCACCACGGTCATTCTTACCTACCGAATATCGGTAATATTTGTATGAAAACTAATCAGCTGTTTGCTTGCTGCCATCTTGTATTGACAGGTCGTCATACAAATGCATCATTAGTTTGTCAAAGCGTGGGCTCAACGGGCGACTAAAATGTCTAAGAATAGCACAGAAAGATGTTCCGATCTTATTAGACTAGGCACTTATAGCAATTATTATTAACATTTAAATTGTTAAAGGCATAGGTAGGTAGGTACCTCTCTTCACACGGTCCGGTTTCAATTTGAATCCGGTTGGAAGACATTTAAAAGACATGAAAGCTCTCACACATTCCTTCTTGCATAAAATAGATATATTACCTACCAGACTTTGGTCCGGTTACGCACCGGATCGTGTGAAAACGTACCTACCATCATTATTCTCAATTTAATAAAAAATATATATTTAACAATTTAATATGTAATAAAATCGTCAGATCGAAATCACTGCACATGAAAACATTAACATCTTCGTCGCCAAACGATTTCCACCTTCAACTCTATTGCGTTTCTTATAAAACAAGGTTTAAGTTTGCCTGGCAGTTGTTGTGTGTGCGTTAGGACATTTTCACTGTTGGACGCTACAAATTGGTTGTTTGTCGAGAGTGACAGAGACGGCGATACGCGAGAGTGCGAGGGAGACACCCCATGGCGAGAATGCTCTAAGTGCCACGCGGCGAATAATCGATAAAGGGACTTAGCGCTTTTTCGCTTACGGCGTCACGGTAACAATGCGAATTTCTGCTTTGGTAACAGGTTAGAACTGCACAGTGATAAAACGACACAAAATGACAAAACATCACAGAAAATACATCACGATGAAAAAACTTCACTGTTACTGTATCCTGCCGCCGTTCCACTAGGGGTGGCCGGTACCTACGCAGATGCGCCTCCACTTTTTTCTGTCCTTACAAACCACTTTCATTTCCTCAATATTCATCACCTTTTTCATACACACTCTTCTCTTATTTTCACTCTGCAGGTTCCATTCTTTCGCAATCTCACCTATTTGGTCTAACCATTCTTTCCTCGGCCTTCCCCTTCCGCGCTTTCCTCTGACATTTCCTTTGTACACTTTCTTCGTTAGTCGTTCATCATCCATTCTTTCGAGATGTTATGTTATGCGATCACGTATGTTGGTATCTTAGACATAACATAGCTACCCAGCATAAACGGCACATGAAAAAACATCACACGACAAAACATCACAAACATTTATTTTGCTTTCACACGCCATATGCGACTCCCTCGGGGATAACGCGGTAGGAAGTTGCTCTTTCTGTGCAGCTTAGTTAGTTTTTTATATCTCATGATGATAATCGGGGGCGTCAATTTTATTTTATAAGTTTTACCAAATGATATACCTACCTATGCATGAGTTCCATTTTATCATGTTACTTTTTGTCACTTCGTTTATGGTGTTTTCTCTTTTGTCATGTCGTCCCCTTGGCGCTTGTTTGGCTAATGTCCATCAGAGATAATTTCACATGCGCACGTGTAGGTACCAACCTACTGGCCAAATGTGTCTTATGATAATTGGAAATTTATTTTGAAAATATTTATAACAACTCTCACATTATCGTGTTTTATGTTTTTTTTCTTAGCTCATATTGTGTAGAATGTGATTCTTACGACAATTTCATTGAAAGGTCATCTTTGAATCAAATGTTTGATAAGCCAAACATTCACTGGAGCGGAAATGTGTCGTTCTGTCATGTGTCGTTTTGTCACTGTGTCTTTCTACGATGGAACCTTCTGGTTTAGTGCTTGTTGAGTATTCGCGCTTGGGATGGCTTGCGTTCTACGTAAGAATAGCTAACTTTATAGCTTAAATTATGACTTACCTACCTTATATCTAACAATAGGCATAAAACCGTTTTACAGTGGCTAATCTGGTAGCGGCATGGCCAAGCCGGCCAAAGCGGTATGTTCGACTAGACAGATAAAACAGCGCTGGTTCGATTGACTTTAGGTAGATACCTACTATAACTTTATTCCTGGTTCAACAAATATAAGTAGGTAACGCTAAAATCACTACTAATCTACACTTATAGTGTAACACTGGCGAGTGGAGCCTATATATTTTTCCATGTAAGGGGGGCAACCATACGCCAACCACTTTAGTAAAAGTGCGTTTTTCCCATCTCCCGATGGGGCTGGTATCTACTCTTTTCTTGTGAAGGCTGAGTAAACCTTGCTGGTAGGTACCTATTTTATTTTGGGCTTGAAATAAACACGAAAACGGAAAGTTATGGTCACTCGGCATAGAATGCAAGCACTCTACCAACTGAGGTATCGAGCGGAAATTGATTGTAAAAGTACCTAAATGATTCACTAATATGTGTTAGAAAAATGACTGGATTGAAAACAAATTGAGTTTTTTTTTGTTTTTATTTAGTTGCCTACCTACCTTTGCCTTCATGCTATGTTCGTCCCTGGTAAGAAGCCACATTACTGCCGTCGGATAAACTGCATGTTTCCCTCCAAAATTATTTAGCGACCTTGAATATTATTTATCGTTTGTATTCCTTGACTTATGAGACTGGACACCCATACTGAAAAAATGGTTCACTTTGCCAATGTAACTCCTGTTTCAGGGAAGGACGGCAAAAGTTGCAGGGTTTATGTTAATTTGAATTGTTTTCTTTTTGTGTTGTAGGTCCACATGCGGCATGTGTATGCGTGTAAACTTTTACGTGTCTGCTTATGAAAATGCGTGTGATATGAATCTTAAATGTAATATTTTATGGGTAGGTACCAGTGGCGAAACCTCTACAAAGACAAATAGTTGTTGCCGTACCTACTCAAAAAAAATAAAATTGAAAAAATCCTGTCGTAGATTTCCACGGATCCTACATTATTGAAAGCTTTAAACGTAGATAGGTACCTACAAGTAAGCTTTAGGCTCTATGAATAAATATAAAGTTTTCTCAATAAGATAAGTCAAGTTCCGGCAAGGTTTATTCAGCCTTTATAATAAATGGAAACCTGCTCATTTTCTCAACGCTTTTACTATCTAAAACCTAACCATTTAATCTAGCGAGCACTTCCTTCCATACATTGCACGCATTTACAACTTTTGCCGCCAGGTAATTGCTCTCATATTATCGATTTTGCCGCGCATCCACTCGCGCAGGTTTTTTTGCCCTCGGCGTTTTTTTGCAACACTCCGCGCTAATCAGCCACACGATTATAAGTCTAGCGTGAAGTTGGCACACTGGTTCTTGCACTCAGCTGAGTGAATACTTAACTAGGTGAATAGGTACCTAAATAAGTGAGTGAATACGTAACTAGATGGATACTTAAATTAGTGAGTGAATACTTAACTAGGTGAATAGGTAGCTAAATAAGTGAGTGAATAGTCTGAATACTTAAGTAGGTGAATACTCATATAAGTGAGTAAATATATCGGTACGTAACTAGGGGAACTTGTCCCTAAATAAGTGAGTGAATAGGTACTTAACTAGGTGAATAGGTACCTTGATAAGTAAGTGAATACTAAACAAGGTGAATAGATATATCTACCTAAATAAGTAAGTGAATAGGTGTTTAACTAGGGGAATAGGTACTAGGTAGGTAGGTGTCTACTTAAATAAGTGAGTGAATATTTAACAAGGTGAATAGGTATACCCACCTACCTAAATAAGTAAGTGAATAGGTGCTTAACTAGGGGAATAGGTACCTACTTAAATAAGTGTGTGAATACTTAACTAGGTGAATTGGTGCTTAAATAATTGAGTTAATACTTAACTAGGTGAATACGTAGGCAAATAAGTGAGTGAATACTTAACTAGGTGTTAAGGTACCTACCTTGGTAAGTGAGAGAATACTTAATTAGGTGAACAGATAGGTACCTACTATCTAAATAAGTGAGTGAATACTTAACAAGGGGAAAATGTACCTAAATAGGTGAGTCAATACTTAACTAGTTGAATACTTAAATTTGGAGATTGAGTTTGAAATAAACACCGAAACGGGAAATTATTTCTGACACCCTCGGTGGGATTCGAGCCCGAGCTCACGTCATGGAATGCCAGCACTCTACGAACTGAGCCGTCTATTCTTATTAATATTTTTCTAAAACAAATACCAACCACATTCTTAATTTAAAAAAACGATCTAGCACACAAGCCAATAGGTACAAAAATATAACGTAGGTACCTACCTACATAAGTATAAATGAATAAATTAAAAAAAATGCAAAATTTGAATTTCCATACAAACCAGTCAGCCATCAGAATGCGAGCGCGAATAATAAAAATGATTGAGAAATAAATTAATTCAGCTCGTAGAGTATAGGTAATTATCATGTCATACTGTGCAACGTTCGATAACAGCTTTATAATCATAAAAAACACACACACAACATCATTACGAATGCACCAAGGTTCAATTCCCTCCAAAATAAACGTCAGGGAAGCTCCGCCTCAAGTAATAATAATAAAAACACATCTTCTCTTTCTAATTTCATACGTTAGAAAGAGATAGATGTAGGTTGGTGGGCTGCGCTTTGAATGGCGTCGTGATTTTTGAAAAGAGAACAAGATTGTCTGTGGTATGGCGGGCGTGTCTATGGGACCACACGCGCGCGCCAAAGCAAAACTCAAATGTCAGACGCTGATGTAGTTATATGGAGAGAGACTGCCGAGCGGGAGGGAGCTCGCCGCGGGACTTGCAAAAAATAAAACTTTAATTTTCATATTTTACAACAACAAAAAGTGTGTACAAAACGAGTGTGCGTAAAAAAATATTAACGATTTAAAAGGTGGCAGCACTGCGCGATTAAATAAAGTGTTCTAAATTTGAATGTTTTAAAGTTGTTCGATCCGAGACTGTTGTGCAACATAACCTACAAATGAAAATCAATGGATTTTTGTGATTTGTTTTTGTGTCAATATATAAAAGAAAAACGCTAAAAAAATACAAACTGTGTTGATTCAAATGTTGTAAAAAAACCTGAAAGTACTTTGTTAGTAGTTATTGTGCTGTATTGACTGTTGTGCGAGTTATAAATGCGAATAATTGAAACATTTCGCGTTTCCTTTTTCCGTCGTGAGTTTTCTTGTCGAGGCATTTGCGTCTACAAAGGTGATTTCTTTTTCGGCTCCATTGTTGACGGAGCACACAAGAGTTGGCGAAAAAAACATGTTTGCACAGAAATATAATAACGCGATCCGACAGCTGATTGATTTGTTATGCTGGAATTGAATTCCGTATGAATAATTGATCAACCCGGCACCACAATGGCCGCCCCTCGTACATAAATCATACACACTGCTTTTATTTGTGGTTCTTAACGACATTAAAGAAGAAATAATTCACGAAAACGTTTATCGAACATCAAAAAAAAAAACAAACTCACTTATAAAGTATGATAAAAAGACTGTGCAAAGAATCTTGATAGAAAATTGTGATTGCTGTGAAAATTCAAGATGGCTTTTGAAGATCGTTGTAGTCCCAACAAGGCTAACAGTCCAGGACCAGTAAACGGAGGTGTGCCACCTTCTCAATCTTCTAAGAGTTCTACAAATGCAAGTCCGGTGGATAGAAATGAAAAACCGTACACTTGCAGCACCATGACTCCTAAATATGACAGGATGAAGAGTGCTGGAGACGATGGAAGGAAGACTCCTGAGAAATTCATGGCGCAGCCTGGTCTTCCTTTCAAGAGCATCCAGATGATCCCGCAGAACTTGGGAATCATGTACAATCCTTACTATTACAACGGGTATTTAGTGAACCAAATGAATCCTCTGCTGGAATACCATAGAAACTTTGGGATCAGTCCAATTCTTATCAACAATGCTTTGCAATTGGAGAATAGAAGCAATGTGAATCAAATACACCAAAGAGTTGCAGACATTGAAGAGAGGACGCAAGAACAACTTCATTTCTCAATATCAAACATCCTGAGACCTGAATTTGGATTGAATGCTTTGAAAACGAAAATACCAAAGAAGGACAGCCCTAAATTAGCGTGTTCACCAAATCAAAACAATTTATACAAGCCTTATGAGGTTCCATACAAGAATGCTGACAGCAGCGGAGTATTTAGAAGCAGGACTTCTTCTTCTTCATCATCATCGCTTTCGGAACACAACGATGACCATTCCCCATTCGGTGCACCACCCCTAGGAAACCTCTGCAGATCTGTTTCTCAAATTGGCAGCAGTTCAAAAGCCAAATACCAAAACAAAAACATCACCGATCAAAATTTCGGTGTTCAATCATCGTCTAAACATGATCAAGGAAGGTCTTCCAGTGATTTTCATAGCTCTGGTAACCTCAGGGAAGAAGTTTCCTTGCGGCTTCAGCATCAAGAAGTGGCTCCGCGTCCTGATTCAGCCAATTCTTCCATCTCCACGTGTTCCTCGAGTGTTTCATCGAGCAGAAGGCCAGCTGGAACTGGCGCTGACGATGCAGCAGACAAGAACAAGTCCAAAGATGAGCAGCAGTGGCCAGCCTGGGTCTTCTGCACCAGATACAGCGACAGACCGAGCTCTGGTAAGCCAACGCCCTGCCATTATTTGAAGACCACAAGGGGAAAACAAGGAATGTCAGTTGAAGAACATTTTGAGTAATCAAAATTATAAATTTGAAAGTCTGTATTTCTCATGGTTATTGTCTGTCACAAAGAACCGGAAATATCGCCATAAACTGTTATAGCGACTGTTGTTGCATTACAAATTTTACAGAGATTTACATACACACAGATGCCACTAAATAACATTAGTAGCATATTTTCTTGTTTTTCCCCTGTAGGTAGTCTTCATTTTACCTTAATATGTGCAATTAAAAAACAATAAAAATAAGTTTTATTAATTACCCGCTTCCAGTTTTTCAAGGTAGTACCTATTAGCAATGCAATCAACAAAATCATAAAAGAAAGCAGTTATAATTTAATTAGTTAGTATTAAGTCACTATCTATGAAGATAGGTGCCAGTGGCGAAGGGTGCCGTACAAGCCGGTTCCCATCGGCTTTCCTTTTAAAACGATGTAAAAAAGTAGTTAAAAAATATAGGCACAAAGTAAAAAAATACACTTAAAACCAAAGAAACAATACGTATTTTTTCACCATTGAAACCATGCAGTCTACTTTATTATCATTTTTTCCTCATTTTAAACGAGAAACCGATGGGAATCGGCTTATATGGCACCATTCGCCACTGATAGGTACCTAGTTACTTTAGGCCTTAGGGTGTTGTTTCATCGTTAGTTTATGTAACTTTTGACTGAAAAAACTTCTAAGATTCTAGTTAGTTTTGTCGTATTCATTTAGTATAAAGTTACAAAGCTACGTTTCAAACGGTTCCACGACAAATGGGTCACAGACAACCCCGTCCGTAGACAGCTCGGTCAAAGACATTTCGGTCACACGATTGTTCGTCCACACGATTTTTCGATAAAAGACATTTCGGTCACATACGACATAAGTTCACAGTATTCATGTACCGTTTATGGTATGCGATGTTTTGTAGGTAGGTAGGTACATACTTGTGTTGTTTTGTCATTAGGATGTAATTTCATGTGATTTAAAGTCATGTGACGTTATGTCATGTGTTGTTTTGTCACTGTGCTGTACTATTCTGTCACCCAATCAATCACAACACTATTGTAATCACAAAAGTTTTTTTGCAGAGCAAATTTTGTGACATTAAAAAAAAAAAATTAGGCTAATTTTTTTGGTGAGCGCTGTTTTTGTGTGTATCACACCTCAAGAGCCCTCTGCGAGCTTGGTCGTCGCTGTAGAAAAAGCCAATTCTCAAGCAAGACTCAGTTGCTGTAAGGCTGGATGGACCTTCTGATGACCGGTCTTTGGTAAAGGTTTATGAAATTTTCAACCCAAAATGAAAATATAAATGGTATTTTTTTGTGCTCCACCGGGATTCGAACCCACAACCTTCCATTTACGAGTCCGAAGTGTTACCACTGGACTACGGACCGGTCATTGGTAGTGTGGATCATATTTTATTTTTTTGTTCCTTGACTTATAGGTTGTTATGCGGCTGACCACCCATAATATAAAAATTGGTTCACTTTGCCAATGTCACCCCTGTTTCAGGGAAGGACGGCAAGAGTTGCAAGGTTTATGTTCATTTGAGATTGGGTTTTTATATTGTAGGTCCACATGCGGCATGTGTTAGCGCGAAATTATACATAGGTATCTGCTTGTGGGAATGCATTTAGTATAAATCTTAAATGATATATATCTTTGCAGCTTAGATTAGATTAGATTAGATTAGACCTATGGGTGGTCAGCCTTATACTAACCTATAAGTTCAGGAATGCAAATGAGGATATAAAATCAACAGAACCTTAAGAATATGTATATCTAAAAAATCTGAAAAAATTTAACAAAAATTCTAACGTGAATACATCGATACGAATTAAATGTCGCTGTTATGGTCAAAGGGATAAGGCGTTGGCACTCAAATTTGCGTTATTGAGACAATCGCAAGTTCGAACCCCGCTTGCGTCGTGTCCTATCGACTATAATTTTGACCCTGGTTCAACAAATGCCATTGGGTGATTGTTAATTAATCTAATCTAAGTCTCAAAGACATGTAAACATTAATTAAGGTTCATATTAAATGCATGCACACAAACAGACACGTGTGAGTTCTCGCTTACGATGCTGCATGTGTCTAAATCTAAATCTAAGTTGCAAAGATATGAATCGTTTGAGATTCATATTTCACTCATTCCCACAAGCAGACACGCATAATTTCACGCTCACACATGCCGCATGTGGACCTACAATATAAAAAATCCAATCTCAAATTAACATAAGCCCTGCGACTCTTGCCGACCTTCCCTGAAATAGGGGTGACATTAGCAAAGTGAACCATTTTTTACAGTATGGGTGGTCAGCCTCATACCAACCTAAAAGTCAAGGAATATTAATTTTAAGAATTCGATACAATTAAAAAAACAAATCTCAAATGAACATAAGCCCCGCAACTTATAAACATTAGCATAGTGAACCATTTGATGTTGATAATATTAATACCTGTTTCTGGCCAGGAAAAATAGATTAAAATTTTATTTACAAAAAAAAATCAAAAACCATTCATTCAAAATCTTTCAGAGCACGTTAGCCCCTTATTGATTTTTACATTTTTTACATAGAATTAAATGTTACATACCTAATTATGTATGTGTGGGCATTTTTAAATAGTCTAGTTAGATTTATAATTACAGGTACCTACTTTTATAGGCATGTGCAGTTTTTATGGTTATTTTCTAGGCCACTTGAAATACTGGAAAAATCTAGAAAAATGCAGGCAGAATGAAAATACATTAGTTGATAATATGTCCTTAGGTTATTATTGTGAGCTTTGTATGTAGGTAGATATATGTAGAATCAAAAGCAGAGATGTAGGGTTTTTTTTGTAAATTAAATATGAAAAAAGTACCTATGTACGGACAGGAAGAAGTGGCGGCTAATCTGCAATGTTGGCTTATTAATTTATGTTACATTTTTTGTAGAGGGAAATATTTACTTTTTTTTGTGTGTAGATTTCTTTTTAAGGTTTTGTTTAAATGTTATTCATTATTTATATTCCTTGATTTATAGGTTTAGATGAGGCTGACCACCCATACTGTAATCAATGGTTCACTTTGCCAATGCCTGTTTCAGGGAAGGTCGGTAATCAGTCAGTTGCAGGGTTTCTGTTCATTTGAGGTTTGGATTTTAATAAGTGTAGGTACACGTGTAGCATTTTTAAGCGCGAAGTTACATTCGTATGTTTGTGTGCGTGTATTTAGGTACCTACCTACTATGAAATTTAAATGGTAATATATATATTTGCAACTTAGATTATAGGTTATTTATGGATGTATGTGAGTAAGTTCTAACTAGATTCTTACAAGATTCATATTACATTATTTTCAAATTAGTATTTTCATGAAGGTGCCTACTATCATTATATCGTCGGTGTTATGGCCGAGGGAGCCAAGTGGGCTGATCTTTCTAGCGTGCTTGGATTAGAATAACGTTGGTTCGATCCCCGCTGGGTCATTTGACCATAACATTGACCATGGTTCAACAGATGGTATTGGGTAATTATTCATTAAAATAAACCATAATTAATTAGTAATTGAGGAAATTAATTACTTGTTTCTGGCCAGCCAGAATAGGTTGGAGAATTGCATTCCTTTTCACAAATCTATTTAAAAATAAAAATAAAAATAATAAAAAGAGAATGTCCGGTCGATAGCTCAGATTGTAGAGTGCTTGCATTCCATGCCGTGAGCTCGGGTTCGAATCCCATCGAGAGTTTCAGAAATGATTTCCCGTTTCGGTGTTTATTTCAAACCCCGGATTCAAAACCCGGCAAGGTTTACTCAGCCTTCACAAGAAATGAGTACCAGCCCCCTCGGGAGCTGGGAAACCCCCACTTCAACTGAATGTGGTTGGTGTTAAGCCAGCCCCCTTACCTGTAAAAATAAATAGGTCCCGAAGCGCCACATACGACCCCTTCGGGGATAACGCAGGCAAGAAGTTACACTATATGTGTAGCTTAGTTGCGTTGCGAATATTCATAATTAAGGCATGCACACAAGCAAGCAAGTTCATTTTTACACTTGCTGATGATGATGATGAGTTGATGATTTCTTTATAGCGCCGTTTCGTGATGTAGTCACTCCAAGGGCGCTGGTGCAAACTGCGTGTATTAGTACTAAGAGCCCGTTCCCACTTGTCGGGTGTCGGATCCGTATATTAATCGGAGGTTCCAGTGGCAGAACATTATGTACCTATGGAGCTATTCACACTTGTCGGAAACCGATTTTGTCCGAAATGTCCTGCAACTGGAACCTCCGATGAATATACGGATCCGACACCCGACAAGTGGGAACGGGCTCTAAGTAAAATCCCAAGTCACAGATGAACATAAGCTCGGCAACTTTTGCGCCACCCTTCCCTGAAACACGGGTGACATCGGCAAAGTGAATCAATTTTTACAGTATGGGTGGTAAAAGAGAAAATAGAAACAGATGGCAGCATGGAGATGAAGAATGCGATGTGGCTGAAAAACCTATACTAATGGTTTAACAAAAGCATCAAATCCCTGTTGTGAGCCTATAAGTGCCGACGTCTTGTCCCCTCGTCCATACCAGCGACAATGGTAGTTAGAGCTTATTTGGAGTCAGTTCTGCGGTTGAAAACATGGTCACACTCACAATTACTGTAATCATACAATTAGAAGAGTAGCTTTCGTGTTGTTGTTCACATGCTATCGGAGGGGAGCCGCCTTTTGTCCAAACCCAACCACAAACAACTTATACCAACTCTATCCCCGGTGTGAAGGCTCCGCCAAACAGGAAGCGTTTCTTATCAAGGCGCAAAACGTCCCGGTCTAGCGTTGCGCTCTAGCGCTGGGTTGTGTTGTAGGTAGGTACTAAGCATGCGTACACCTTGCTCCCCCTGTGCTTGTTTGGTTTATCTACCATTTGATTAAAAAGACCTTAATAATAATAACAATATTATATTTTGTATACATTATATTATTGTTATTATACAAAGTGAAAATTCATAAAAAAGGTGATGGAGTGAAAGAGGTCGGTATGTCTTGTCTTGTCTTGTATCCTGCCGCCATTCCTCTAGGGGTGACCGGTACCTCCACACAAGTGCCTCCACTTGACTCTGTCCTTGCATAATTCTTTCATCTCATCTAATTTCATCACCCTTTTCATGCATGCTCTTCTCTTGTTTCCACTCTGTAAATTCCATTCATTCGCAATCTCACTTATCTGTTCAATCCATTGTTTCCTAGGTCTTCCCCTTCCACGCTTACCTATTACATGTAAGGATAGGAATAAATGTAGGCAGCTCTGCAGAGGCTCTAGCCACCCCTAGCGGAACAGCGACAGAGTTAAAGTATGGTTTGTGTATTAACACTGTGTGAAAATTCATATTTCATTTCTGGTAAATTTTATAGAACCAAAACATTTCGATCTCAAATGAACATAAGCCCTGCAACTTTTGCCGATCTTCCCTGAAACAGGGGTGACATTGGCAAAGTGAACCATTTTTCACAGCATGGGTGGTCAGCCTCATACCAACCTATAAGTCAAGGAATACGAATAATAAATAACATTTAAGTATAAAAAAGAACAAAACCTTAAAAATAAATCTAGACAAAAAAAGTCTAAAATTTCCTATGCAAAAAATGTAGCAAATTAATAAACCAGCATTACAAATCAACATTGCAGATTAGCCGCCACTTCTTCCTGTCCTTGCATACCTACTTCTTTCGTTTCATCCAGAGTCATAATCTTTTTCATACAAGTCCTCCTTTTATTATGACTATGGATGAAATAAATAGTTTCATACATTACTTTTTGCGTTATTTCAAAAGGGAAGCCGATGGGAATCGTGTTATTCGGACCCTTCGCCACTGGTACCTACCTGTATAGGTAATTGACGTTTGTTTGTATGGAGAGCTTACCCACATCCTGTCGTACAAAGCGAATAATTGATTAATTATAAAAAAAAACGTAAAAACAACAATTATTATAATAACGAGGCAATGACAGACGGCATATGATATTGCTAAACTTCACTTTCCTGGAAACATATCGATGGTTAACCGGACAAATATTGCAAGTCCACTTTTTGATAAAATTTAGTTATCTATCTATAATCTAAGCTGCAAGGGTATGTTAACATTTCAGGCTCATATGAAATGCATGCCTACAGACGCGCCTACACATTCTGCATGTGTGCATACAAATAAAGAAAACCTCACATGGACATAAACCTTGCAACTCCTGCCGCCGTTCCCTGAACCGGGATGGCATTGGCAAAAGTGAACCGATTTTTACAGCACGGGTGGTCAGCCTCGTACCAACCTATCAGTTCGCGCTTACAAATGCTGAATGTGTACTTACAAATAAAATCCAAACCTCAAATGAACATAAGCCCTACAACTTTTGCCGACCTTCCCTTACACAGGGGTGGCATTGGCAAAGTGAACCATTTTTTACAGTATGGGTGGTCAGCCTCATACCAACCTATAAGTCAAGGAAGTATCCATAGTAAACATCCTTAGTAGAATAGCGACAAAGTAACAGGTATTGATTTAGTCATAAGATACAAAAAAAAAACAATTAATGGTTAGCGTATTTGGGAATATAGTGATATTAGGTAATTCGTTATTCCAAGATGGCGTCCATTAAAACTAAGTGCGGCATTATGCCATGTAAGCCGACACACACGCGCATTATGCCAACGGCTTTATTATGCCAGTTCTGACATTCCGAATTTAGTTAGTGAGTGGCCGCACCAAGATGACCTATACTGAGGCAAACGCTTCAGTCCTCGTATAAGATCATGGACATTTGTAAACCAAAACAAAAACTAAAATGGCTTATTCTTAATATTATGAATCGTTAAAGATTAACATTTATGTGTAGCTAAAATTATAGATCATGCTGACATGGGCAGCTTTCGGAAATCTACAAGGCTACATCCTCAATGGCACGAAAATGTCTGTTATCCTGAAACGCAGGGTTTTTCAGTCATGCGTGCTTCCAGTATCCACAAAAGAGCTCATTCAGTATAGCGCCAACAGACTGAGGACGTGCCAAAGAGCCATTGAATGGAGGATGCTGGGAATCAGTCCCAGAGACAGGGTTCCAAACCAGGAGATCCGTAGACGCACTAGTGTCACTGATGTCATACAGTGAGTGGCCTGCTTAAAGTGGCGCTGGGCTGGTCACGTCACTAAGCAGG
This sequence comes from Agapetus fuscipes, assembly GCA_951799405.1. Taxonomy (NCBI): domain Eukaryota; kingdom Metazoa; phylum Arthropoda; class Insecta; order Trichoptera; family Glossosomatidae; genus Agapetus; species Agapetus fuscipes. The sequence continues at coordinate 3,740,260 of OX637354.1, read as the reverse complement.
ACCATGACAGGTGGCTGAAAAGGATCTTCCAGTGGAGACCCAGGATGCCCAAGCGGGGAGTAGGGAGACCCCAACCGAGGTGGCTGGACGACATCAAGGGAACTGAAAGCAGTGATTTCACTGGTACAAATAGGAAAAACAATGTGAATTTATCTGAGACACCCATGTTAGTTTCATATAACTGGGGTAGCTGGGCGAGTTGCCTGGAACAAGCTGCCTGTCGACCTTCGCTCTGACCAGCCCACCATCACCTTCAGAAGAGGGCTTTTAAGAAAATGCTGTTTTCAAAGAGCCACGGCGCCCTTGAGATGGTCTGTGATCATTAAACGGCGCCACCGGAAATAAATCATCCATCATCATCATATGTCACTTACCTATTTATTTTTACCTTTAAGGTGTCGATGTATTCGTATGTTTGACGAATGCTGAGGCTTCCCTGCTGTGCCTAATTGTGACGAAGTATGATGGTAGACTACAGGTAGATATAGAAATAACAACATACTGTGTTATGAGGTCTACTCTGCGCGCACCTATATATGGCAAACCTGAGTGACAATGACACAACCGGTCTGCGCATGCGTCCTGCCACATGATTGCTCTATTATGAGACACAGGAAGGTGCGCGCACACTCAATGCAACCGGCCGTTACAGGTTTCACGTTCACTGGTAAACGGGCAAAAGTCTCCGGACGCCAATGCTACCACTTCGGGGATAAAACTTAAGAATTGGAACCCAAAAATAATGTGAACAAAAAAAACGTTTTTTTTTCGGTCGATAGCTCAGTTGGTGGAGTGCTTGCATTCCATGCCGTGAGCTCGGGTTCGAATCCCATAAAGCTGGTTCGAATCACGCCCATCCCATTCGACCATAACTTCGACCTTGATTCAACAGATGCCATTGCATGCACACAAGCTTCTGCTTTCGCATGAAGACATCCGGCCAGGCAAAATAGGTTGTTTAATTAGGTTCTCCTTCACAAATCTATATCTATAAAGAAGGATGTGTGTATGTATGTATGTATGTATGTATGTATGTATGTATGTATGTATGTATGTATGTATGTATGTATGTATGTATGTATGTCCCCTATAGACTCATAAACCGCTCATCCGATTTTGACGAAATTTTCAGGAAACATGTAACATATTCTTAGAACGAATCCTGTGAAGTTTGATGGTGATCAAATAAACAGTGGTTCTCAATTCTCGATATTTCAGCAACGAGGTCGGTAAATTTTGAAACCACCCAATAGAAGAAGACCATTATATTCAACTACAATACATAATCTTAGTTGCAAATATACATATACATTAAAGATTCATATAAAATGCATGCTCACAAGTAGACACATGTAAGTTCACGCTTACAAATGCTGCATGTGTACCCACTCATAATTTAAAATCCAAATCTAAAATGAACAACCCAGTAACTTTTACTTTACGCCTAAAAATGGGAAAAAAAAAAAAAAGTTGGGAAATTTCCCCAAAAGTGGGGAATTTTTTTTTTCCCCAAAAGTCGGGAAAAACCTAACCTAACCTAACCTAACCTAAAAATGGGAAAAAAAAAAAAAAGTTGGGAAATTTCCCCCTGCGCATTGTTCCCACTTATCCCCCTGCGCATGGTTCCCACTTTCAAATCTGGGAAAAAAAAAAAAAGTTGGGAAAATTTTTTTTCCCCAAAAGTCGGGAAAAACCTAACCTAACCTAAAAATGGGAAAAAAAAAAAAAGTTGGGAAATTTCCCCAAAAGTGGGGAAATTATTTTTTCCCCAAAAGTCGGGAAAAACCTAACCCAACCTAACCTAAAAATGGGAAAAAAAAAAAAAAGTTGGGAAATTTCCCCAAAAGTGGGGAATTTTTTTTTTCCCCAAAAGTCGGGAAAAACCTAACCTAACCTAACCTAAAAATGGGGAAAAAAAAAAAAAAGTTGGGAAATTTCCCCAAAAGTGGGGAAATTATTTTTTCCCCAAAAGTCGGGAAAAACCTAGCCTAACCTAAAAATGGGGAAAAAAAAAAAAGTTGGGAAAATTTCCCCAAAAGTGGGGAAATTTTTTTTTCCCCAAAAGTCGGGAAAAACCTAACCTAACCTAAAAATGGGGAAAAAAAAAAAGTTGGGAAAATTTTACTTAACTTTACCCACTTTACTTAACTTGAAATGGAAGTTATTCAGCTCCTGAGTGGCTTGACACTCATTTCTTATGAAGGCTGAGTAAGCCTTGCCGGTATTTTATTTTGGGTTTAAAATAAACACTGAAACGGGAAATAATTTCTGACAACTTCGGTGGGATTCTAACTCGAGATCTCGGCATGGAATGCAATCTATAAAGAAGGATGTGTGTATGTATGTATGTATGTATGTATGTATGTATGTATGTATGTATGTATGTATGTATGTATGTATGTATGTATGTATGTATGTATGTATGTATGTATGTATGTATGTATGTATGTATGTATGTATGTATGTATGTATGTATGTATGTATGTATGTATGTATGTATGTATGTATGTATGTATGTTCCCTATACTCATAAACCGCTCATCCGATTTTGACGAAATTTTCAGGAAACATGTAACATATTTTTAGAATGAATCGTGTGAAGTTTGATGGTGATCAAATAAACAATGGTTCTCAATTCTCAATATTTCAGCAACGAGGTCGGTAAATTTTGAAACCACCCAATAGAAGAAGACCATTATATTCAACTACAATACATAATCTTAGTTGCAAATATACATTTACATTAAAGATTCATATAAAATGCATGCTCACAAGTAGACACATGTAAGTTCACGCTTACAAATGCTGCATGTGTACCTACTCATAATTTAAAATCCAAATTTAAAATGAACAACCCAGTAACTTTTACTTTACGCCAACTTGAAATGGATGTTATTCAGCTCCTGAGTGGCTTGACACTCATTTCTTATGAAGGCTGAGTAAGCCTTGCCGGTATTTTATTTTGGGTTTGAAATAAACACTGAAACGAGAAATAATTTCTGACAACTTCAGTGGGATTCTAACTCGAGATCTCGGCATGGAATGCAGTTACTCTACCAACTAAGCTATAGACCGGACTTTTTACAAATATGGTGGATCGATATCGGTTTGGTTAGGGGTAAGCAACCTGCGGCTCACCAGCCACATGCGGCTCTTTGGGTGTGAAGTTACGGCTCTTTAGCTTCATACGCAAATATAAAAAAAACACAGAATTATACTTCTGATCGAAAAAAACTAAATCGTTCTGAATCGATTAACGATCTCTCCGCTACTTGTACTCGCTTTTCACCCCCCACCCTCCCCCCAACTACAATATAAAAACCCAATCTTCAATGAACATAAGCCCTGCAACTCTTGCCGACCTTCCCTGAAACAGGGGTGACATTGGCAAAGTGAACCATTTTTTACAGTATGGGTGGTCAGCCTCATACCAACCTATAAGTCAAGGAAAAACTTTGAAATTTGTAAAATTTTTGGCTCTTCCGACTCAAAAGGTTGCCGACCCCTGGCCTAGACAAAAGTTCCAAATTAAAAAATGTTATTCAAGTATTCCAAGTTGAATTTTAGAAATGTAAGAAAGCTTTTATATCCCGCACTTATAAAAAATACGATAAACAAAAGTTCGTAGGTCACAACTAGAAGACCATATTGAAATATATTATTATTATGAAAACCTTTTATTGAAACATACTTTTAATTAAAATATACATAATATAGTTGTTTTTTCAAAAAACGCATTTCTGTAAAATTATATACTCACCACAAATTTAAAGATCGTTTTTTTCTCGGCGGTTAAACGTCTTTCTTCTATGTGACAATGGTCCAAAGCAACCAAGATAAACAAAATGTTTGCCTTTTACCTAACCCGGCCGTGCGACTTACAATTTTGTTGTCAATAGAAAATGTTCCGTGTGCACTACCTAAAACTTTCACTTATTGAAATAATGGATAGAGCACATTTTAAATGTGGGGAAAAAATGTGAATTCACTTGGCCGGGATAAAGACAGGACAGGGAGTCAAAAATTCAACATAAATTAAACACTTTCATGGAGATAGTTGAAAAAACACTTAAGTGCATCATATTGTATGAAGCATTTTCCCCAACTGCATACGTTTCACAGTGCGGTTACATTGAAAAATATTCCTGATTGTTTGGAATACATTTATTTCTTCACTTTGCTCAAAGAGTATAGTGAATTTTATAGATTAGTTCTTTAATTGTATGATTATAAAATTTAATGTATTGTTTATATTCTTTTCTTTATATTCTTTTCTCGTTCCTTGACTTATAGGTTGTTATGCGGCTGACCACCCATAATATAAAAATTGGTTCACTTTGCCAATGTCACCCCTGTTTCAGGGAAGGACGGCAAGAGTTGCAAGGCTTATGTTCATTTGAGATTGGGTTTTTATATTGTAGGTCCACATGCGGCATGTGTTAGCGCGAAATTATACATATCTGCTTGTGGGAATGCATTTAGTATGAATCTTAAATGATATATATCTTTGCAGCTTAGATTAGATTAGATTAGATTAGTAAAGGTCAATATGCATCTGACCAACTATAAATAGAAAATGGTTCACTCTGCCAATGTCACCCCTGTTTCAGGGAAGGTCAGCAAAGAGTTGCAGGGTGTATGTTCATTTGAGATTTGGGTTTTTATGTTGTAGGTTCACACGCAGAATGTGCAAGTGTGAACTTATACGTGTCTGCTTGTGGGCATGCACTTAATGTGAATTCCAAATGTAACAATTATATCCATGCAACTTAGAATAGATTAGATGAGTGACGTTACATAGCCGATTTTTTTATCTTAAATATAAATGGAGCACCGCAATCGATTTTCCCTATGCTTGGCTCTGCTGCTTAACAGTTGTACCTAGACCTTTTTTTTTAGAAAACGTGAAGATTAACCTAGAGATAAATTGTGTGAAGCTTGATTCCGATTACCACACTTTTTTTTTTGATCCTGTTGTTTCCTCTTTTATCTGTAGAAAAAAATTGATACCACATGCCCAAATGGCGTAGTGAAACACGCCGGGTACTGCTAGTCTATTATATAGGTATATAATATATACATACAAGTTACAACCCTTGAATAAAGTCTTTCTTTCATCTCTCCATATCCATTCCTGGAGGTAGGCCTCCCTGATATTTTTTGTCAGCCTACTTACGAGTATCAGCGTCCTCCTTGCCTCGTGAGCCGGGTGGTAACAGTTCGATTCCGTGAAGTCCCGGATTCCTCTAGGACCGGTTGCGCGGTGGTCCTCGGTTCATGTCCCGGCCATGGATTCCTGCGTGCACTTTTTGCGCCATGGATCCTTACTTTCGCTCTCTGCGCAGGCGCAGGTGACGTCCTACATTGTGCAAATAAATAGTTCACCACAATGGTTTCCATCGTCGAGAAACCCGTGTTAGCTTAATATGTCGCATATTCAATTTTACCTTTCTAATCATATCTCTAATCAAAGTTGCAAAGATGTGTAACATTAGGGATTCACATTTTATGCATTTTCACGTATGAGTTCGCGCTTAAACATGCCGCATGTGAACCTTCAACATAAAAACCCAAATCTCAAATAAACATAGGTACCTATCCCCTGCAGGCTGCAACTCTTGCCGACCTTTCCTGAAACAGGGGTGATATGGGCAAAGTGAACCATTTTCTACAGCATGGGTGGTCAGCCGCAAAAACGCAACTAAAAACGCAACTAAGCTACACATATAGTGTAACTTCTTGCCGCGTTATCCCCTATCCCCTAAGCGGTCGCATGTGGTGAGTTAAACCTATTTATTTTTACAGGTAAGGGGGCGGCCTTACGCCAACCACTTCAGTAGACGTGGAGGTTTCCCAGCTCCCGAGAGTGCTGGTACTCATTTATTGTGAAGGCTGAGTAAACCTTGCCGGTATTTTATTTTGGGGTTTGAAATAAGCACCGAAACGGGAAATCATTTTTGACACCCTCGGTGGCATTCGAACCCGAGCTTTCAGCATGGAATGCAAGCATTCTACCACCTGAGCTATCGAGCCGCATAGGTACCAATTTATAAGTCAAGGAACATACACAACAAATTACCTAAATTTTTTAATTAAAAATAATAGGTATCTATGTCCTGTAAACATCAAAACAAATACAGAATATATTTACAAAGTTGTAATTTAAAAACCCTAGTCCTAGCCGCCAACATTGCACATCAACCGCCATTTCCACCACAACCGCCTTTAATGTATCGAAATGGTAGATCGACCAGTCCGTAGTCCAGTGGAAACACTTCGGACTCGTAAATGGAAGGGTGTGGGTTCTATCGCGGCGGAGTACAAAATATAAACCATTTATATTTTCAAATATGCTCTTCGCTGGGTTGAAAAATTCATAAGATCGGTCATCAAAAGGTCCATTCAGCCTTACAGCAACTGGGTCATGTTGAGTATTGGCGCTTTGTAGCGACGACCAAGCTCGTAAACACAACATTGTGTCAAAGACCCCTACGGTGCTTTTAGTCGTCCGTTGAGCACGCGCTTTGACAAACTAATGATGCATTTGTATGAAGACCTGTCAATTTAAAATATCCGCAAGTGAACAGCTGATTAGTCTTCATACAAATATGACAGATATTCGGCAGGTAAGAATAACCGTCGTGATGAGACTTCCAGCCCAGGCATCATTAGTTTGTCAAAGCGTGGGTTCAACGGACGACCAAAAAAGAATAATTCTGCTAGAGTCTGAAATCTATCCCGTACAGGATTTCTTAAAAAAAAACAATGTATCGAAATGGTAGATAAGACAAACAAGCTCTGGGAGAACGCAACGTCAACACCTCCTTTGTCATATTATAGTTCTTGTTCTGCTTGTGCCATCAACATAGTAGCTTGGCAAATGGTATCTATCAACCCGGCCACTCTCAGATGCTATAGATCTGTTGTCGCCCCTTCTAATGGCGACCGGCAACTATTTAAGTTGCCATTCGGTTCATAAACAATCAGTTGTTTTGGACTTGAAAGATGAGTTAAGAGGGTTCGTGATTAATATGGCTTTTTAAGTGCCTCAATCAATCTATACTTGCAATAACTTACAATATAACATGACAGTTGCTCCGTGGTGTAATGGTAAACGTTTCCGAATTCCAACTAAAAAATACGTGGTGCGATTCATGATAGATATTGTTATGGTTTTACCGGGTTCAATAAAAATCAATTTATTTCTGATACGGGTACACATTTATTTGTAAGTACACATTCAGCATTTGTAAGCGCGAACTACACGTGTTTGTTTGTGGGCATGCATTTGAGAGCTTTAAATGAATATATCCTTGCAACTTAGATTATAGATTAGATTATTATAGACGGGTCACATTCGGTTCGTACACAGAGTTGCTTTTGAACTGTATATCTCGACGGCTGCAATACTAGTCTGGCTTCAGAGCGTCTCGGTCTCTATTTATAGGTGAGAATAAGGGTTATTCTCGAAACATTGTGAACTGACACATGCGAGATTTCGCCAAAGCATTCTACTTAGAATATTCGAGTAAACACTTATGTACACAATCTCGAACAAATACAAAAAAAAAAACAATTATTTATGTACCTACGAAGAAAAAAAAGATATATAATAGGTCGGGGAAAAAGTTTCTTCGCATTTTATATGAAAATTCAGGTATTTTTTTTTAAAGTTAATTTACATTTAATTACAGTAGGTATATATATCTATGCCATTTTGTTCACAGACTATCTGCTATCTTGAGGGTAGAGATATGATCCCGTTGCTGTAGAAATTTTGGGACTTCTGATCAAAAAAACGCGACAAGTAGTTTTGGCAGTCCTCTCTTGATGTTAACCTGACACTGCCTAAAAATAACCCCATACCTGAAAAACTAAATAGGTTCCACTCGCCACCTGATCATTGCACTGCCTTTTTGTCGCATTTTTTTTTATTATTTAAAAAAATATATTGTCTTGCAACGTAGTCGGTGTTATGGCCGCGGGAATCAAGTAGGGTTACTTGGAACCGGATAACGTTGGTTCGAATCCCGCGACGATAACTTCGACCCTGGTTCAACAGATGCCGTTGCATGCACACAAGCCTCTGCTTTCGCGTGAAGACAACTGGCCAGGCAAAATAGGTTGGTGGATTGCATTCCTTTCCACAAATCTATTTAAAAAAAAAAAAAAACTAGACTTGTCTCCCGCATAAATTTAGTAGCCAGCAGCAGTCCGGAATGTCACCCCGTTTTCCGCTCTGGGTGGCAAAAGTGGCCGCCTATATCAGCTGCGCCCCCCCCCCCCCCCTGCTCGGTCACGCTCGGGCGGCAAACGAGCGCCATTTTGTAGAATATTTATCACGTGGGCATTAGCCCCGCTCCCCGAGGGAACAGTAATTATTGTCGTCCCCTCCATTGTAAACATTAAACACGGCGACTCCCGCTCTCCCCTCCATCGCGGTACGTTATCAGCTGAATTATTAATGTACGAGCCGGCTGGCCTATGAGGCAGTGATTCTCAAATGGTAATGAAAAATATCCCTCATTTTTACTATAATATTTTAAATCAGTTCACTCTCGACTGAATATCCATTTCAATGTTTATGGCTGGCCTGTCATCTATTTTTAAAATAGATTTGTGAAGAGGAATGCAATTCACCAACCTATTTTGCCTGGCCAGTTGTCTTCATGCGCTTGTGTAGGTACTACATGCAATGGCATCTCTTTAACCATTGTCGAAGTTATGGTCAAATGGGCTAGACGTGATTCGAACCAACGTTATTCTGTTCCAAATACGCTAGTCAGGAATAGCGATATAACATAACTCCCTCAGCCATAACACCAATTGTTGCGAATGTGTGATTATGTGTTTTGTGTCTGTGTGAGAATGAAGTCTCTAGATGTAGGTGCTTAAATAATTATTCATAATATAAGTATTTGCATTGGTGGTGATTACTCGAGTATTATAGTAAGGTCTCGCATGGAACCAGTTCTCAGTGATTCGAGAACAATCCTCGTGCCTGCTATAGAAAGGACCAAAACTGTCTGTAGCGAGAAATGTGAGAAAATATTTATTCTGAAATGTATTTGCTTATACCCTATGCACGCGCCTGCCTCACACGATGACCCCCTCAACGATTGATTCCGTATCTGAACCATTTAGTAAGTATTAGCCACCTGAAGATGCAAACGGATTGTTTGCGAAACCGGCCGTGGAATTTAATATAGTAAATAGCAAATAAACATAAATATTTAGGTACGATAAGGTATATAATTTATAGCTGATGAGAGTTGTATATAAGAAGGATTAATTATTATAAGGAAGTACCTAGGGTTAAGAGATATTCATAATTATGTACCTACTCGAAGCTTTTAGTAGACCGTTCTCTCGACGGTTCCAGCAAAATTGGCCTCTAGCAACTACTATCGCTGGAGTATAAAAAGCCGCGAACGGTTTGCAGGAGTCAGTCTTCATACGACACTCTACTATTAAACACAAAATACAGTATAAGTGAACCGTAAACATTATTTAAAATAACTAAATGTGAATTGTAAAAAATAAATATAACTGTAAAAATAAATTAAGTGTAAAATAAATACCAGTATTTTGATTTTCAAAATATTTGAACACAAAAACTCGCCGTAATCTAAGACAAAGTCGTTTTTATTGTTTATCAGTTTTATAATTGATGTGAAATTTGGGGATCACTGGTGCAGATAAACGCCTCTAGTTGCACCCTCACGGAGAAGCGATGGTTAATTCATGTGAGGCGGTGGCAGGGGAGGACCAATCACACGATGGGTGGATCACATCGAGAGCTTGTTCATGCACTTATTTAATGTGTAACCAAATAAACGCGTGGGGAAGTTCCGACCTAATCTAGTGCAATCATCTCACACCATCATCATGTAACGCAACTAAGCAACACATATAGTGTGTTGCTTAGTACTTCTTGCCGCGTTATCCCCGAAAGGGTTCAAAAGCCATGATGACTTCTATCATTATTTGTTTTAACCTTGAAATGTGTACATCAATTCTTTTTGAGATCAAATTGTTCATTTTGTATTTTATCAGTTGATAAATCTTTAAATCTTCATCTCAAACGGGGCTATTCTTCGACATTTTAGTCGCCGGTTGAGCCCACGCTTTGACGAACTAATGATGCATTTGTATGAAGACCTGTCAATCCAATCCAGCTGATTTCTCTTCATACAAATATTACAAAATTCTTACCCAGCTCCCCTGAAGGGGCTGCTTTTCATTTCTTGTGAAGGCTGAATAAACCAGACTGATAATTAAATTTTTGGTCTGAAAAAAATTTAACCGGCCCGTAGCTCAGTGGTAACACTGCGGACTCTGAATGGGAAGGTTGTGGGTTCGAAAAATATACCATTTAAATTTTCAAATTTGCTCTTCGCTGAGTTGAAAAATTCATAAACCTTTACCAATGACCGGTCACCAAAGGTCCATCTAGCCTTACAGCAACTGGGTCTTGCTTGAGTATTGGTGCTTTGTAGCGACGACCAAGCTCGTACACCTCTGCGGCACTACAACAAGTGTCATAGACCCTTAGAGTCTCTAGAATCTAGGGAGTCTCCCGCACAGGATTTCTTAAAAAAAAAAAACGGCGAGTGGAACTTAGGGCCGACCTTACGCTAACCACTTCAGTCGAAGCGGGGGTTTCCCAGCTGGTACTCATTTCTTGTGAGGGCTGAGTAGGTAAGCCTCGCCGGTGTTTTATATTTGTATTTGAAGTAAACACCGAAACGAGCAACTGAGCTATCGACCGGAATTTTTACGAACTCGGTCGTCGCTACAAAGCAACAATTCTCAACGAAGATCCAGTTGCTGTAAGGGTGGATGGACCTTTTAATGAACGGTCTTTGGATAAGGTTTATAAATTGCTCAACCCAGCGAAGAGCATATTTGAAAATATAAATGTTATTTTTTTGTGCTCCACCGGGATTTGAATCCACAACCTTCCATTTACGAGTCAGACGTGTTAGACATTAGACTACGAACCGATCTTATGTATGTCTCTGTGATCATAATATGTCTTATGTCTAGGTTGTTATGTACTAGACAGTAGACTACGGACCGTTAATTTATTTGAGGTTTGAAATTTAATTTTTAAGTACACATGCATCATTTTTAACCCGAACTTACCTACACGGGCCTGTTTTGTGGGCATGCATTAAATATGTGCCTTAAATGTCAATTTATCTTTGTGTCTTAGATTTAAGATTTTTTTTATTTAGACTGGAAAACATCTTTTAGAGTGCTCTGTAGTCCAGCTCGATTAATTTTTGATGTAGCGTAAACCATGCCACCTTAATGTCGTCTAAGCGGTCTAAAGTTTGCCCGTAACGGTCACAATTGTCGTAAGATTGATGGCATACTAGTGTTGTTGGTCTCGTAATTAATAGCGTTGATAAGCAGTTAGCGGTCACCTACTGGAGCACTCGCCCTAGCGGCGTTTGTATGACGCGAACGCCGCACCCAGAATTACTCGCTGCAGTCTAGTACTGGAATTAGGGTGAAGGGGGCCGTGCTAGCCACCGTAAGCATTAAAATAATTGAAATGGAGAAATGTTGTGTATATTGTAAGTGAATAAATGCCTTGTGTAGGTGATAATTATATTGAAAGCGTACAATTTCGCTTCTGGCTTTGAAGCTCATTAAAAGAAATGAAATAAAACCATATAATAATAATATTAGGATGGTTTATTTCGTGAGCGCAGTTTTTGTGTGAATCACAACTCAAGAGCCCTCTGCAAGCTTGGTCGTCGGTGTAGAAACCGCCAATTCTTAAGCAAGACCCAGTTGCTATTCGACTGGATGTACCTTTAGTGACCGGTCTTTGGTGAAGGTATATGAATATTTCAACATTTTCTACCGAGCAAAGAGCGTATTTGACAATATGATTGGTATATTTTTTGTGCTCCGACGGGAATCGAACCCACAACCTACCATTTACCAGTCACAAGTGTTAGACACTAGACTACGAACCGGTCTAATATGTCTTATGTCTAGGTTGTTTGGAAGAAACTTTGATACGAGAAATTATTTCTGACATACTTGGTAGGGTTCGAACCCTATCTCTCTAGCTTTGAACGCATGCGATCTACCAACTGAGCTATCAATTGAACTAGCATTAGGTACCTACAAGAAACACCCCAAGACGTCAAAAGGGACGCCCTTTTTCTCTTCTCAATACACCTGCAGAAACATTGATGGAAATTTTATGTTGATTGAGTTTTTCTTTCCGTTTGTCTCCAGGTCCTCGCTCCAGACGCAGCAAGAAGAAGCCCCCTTCTGTGGGGGGAGACGCCCCCTCGGCGGTGGTAGCGACGGTGACGACGGGGGCAGGGGCGGGGGCACAGGACGACAAGCGCCCCCGTACGGCGTTCAGCGGGGCGCAACTGACCAGACTCAAGGTGAATATAGTCACACTGTTGAAGTGATGTTGCATGAGAAATATAGAATAGGATGACGTTTCAGGAGGTTTTTTTAGTGGCGTAGGAGAAACTTGAGAATGAGATAGTGCTATAGGAGAAACTTGAGAATGAGGAAGTGCTATAGGGATAAACTTGAGAATGAGAAAGTGCTATAGGAGAAACTTGAAAATGAGATAGTGCCATGGGATAAACTTGAGAATGAGATAGTGCCATAGGAGAAACTTGAGAATGAGATAGTGCCATGCGAGAAACTTGAAAATGAGATAGTGCCATAGGAGAAACTTGAGAATGAGATAGTGCCATAGGATAAACTTGAGAATGAGATAGTGCCATAGGAGAAACTTGAGAATGAGATAGTGTCAAAAGATAACCTTAAGGGAGATACTGGCCTGTGCTGTAAGAGAAACTTAAGAATGGGACGTTGGCGCAAGACAAATTTTTGATAAAGATATGGCGAATAATGTTCTGTTCTGTTTATATAGTATTTATGGATATCAGTATGTACATCTTTGTATGGACATCTTTGATTTTAAAAAATGTAATTTGTCATGTATGTTCCTTGACTTATAGGTTGTTATGCGGCTGACCACCCATAATATAAAAATTGGTTCACTTTGCCAATGTCACCCCTGTTTCAGGGAAGGACGGCAAGAGTTGCAAGGCTTATGTTCATTTGAGATTGGGTTTTTATATTGTAGGTCCACATGCGGCATGTGTTAGCGCGAAATTATACATATCTGCTTGTGGGAATGCATTTAGTATAAATCTTAAATGATATATATCTTTGCAGCTTAGATTAGATTAGATTAGATTAGTACCTTTAGTACGAGTTGCAAAACTTGAGTAAAGTTACGTTTACGGAAAGTATTAAAGAGTGATTTCCCCCAAAATCTGCCGTTTTTGTTTCTTCCACTTTATGGTCTTAGCAAATGAGTTACAGTGATAAAGAAAATCAAGTACACACAAACAAAAACGGCAGATTTTGGGGAAAACCACTCTTTAATACTTTCCGTAAAATTTAGTTTACTCAATTTTTGCAACTCGTACTCAGAGTACTGATATGAACATTGTAAATAAAAAAGGACCCAAGATGGAGCCCTGTGGAACGCCTGAGATTTAAATCACACGTAGGAGAAACTTAAGAATGAAATAGTGCCTTGAAGAAATCTCTTCGATTAGATGTTATGTAGCATTACAGGAGGATCTTTATAATAGATGACAGAATTAGTGAGCCAGGAGGACTTTCTTCCATATCTGACTGAATGTTGTTGCTTGTCCCCAGCACGAGTTCGCGGAGAACCGCTACCTGACTGAGCGGCGGCGGCAGCAGCTGTCGGCTGAGCTGGGCCTGAATGAGGCGCAGATCAAGATCTGGTTCCAGAACAAGCGGGCCAAGATCAAGAAGGCCAGTGGGCACAAGAACCCGCTGGCGTTGCAGCTCATGGCGCAGGGACTCTACAACCACAGCACGGCCAGCTGCTCCGAGGATGAGGAGCTGAGCGTGGCCTGAAGAAACCCTGCCCCTGGATGGACTGTCTCTTCTGTGGAAGTCAAGGGGTTCAGCTGAAGAAGCAGCTCATGGTGCAGGGACTCTACAACCACAGCACGGCCAGCTGCTCTGATGACGAGGAGCTGAGCGTAGCCTGAGGAAACCCTGACCCTGGATGGACTGCTTCTGACTTCTGTGGAGGTGCAGAACAAGTCATGGGTGTTCAGCTGAAGAAGCAGCTCGATGAGAGATTTAAGCTGTCTCTAGCAAATGCCTTTCAGTGTCACTTCTTTCGGAGAGCGGTATCAATCTAATCTAATCTAGGATGAAAAGATATATTACGTTCAAGATTCACATTAAATGCATTTTCACAAGAAGACACGTATAAGTTCGCGCTTACACATGCCGCATGTAGACTTTCAATGTAAAAACCCAATCTCAAATGAACTTTAGCCCTTTAGCCTCTTGCTGACCTGCCCTGAAACAGGAGTGACCTTGGGAATCGTCTTGGCTATATTTACTAATGTTGTGGATTTGTACCTTTTCTATTTTTGTTGCTTGTTGTGTCAACTTGTCATAGCACTGCTACCAATCCTCCCTGTCGATGATATCTGTCAACCATTATTATCCTTTTCTACCAAACTCGTACGATCTCAAGCCATAAACCATTCATAAACACTTATCTTTTGGCTATCTATCTCCTTCCCACATGCATACTTTCCATACATCCATCCCCCTTCCACGCGATTATCGCAAAAGTGACAGTAAATAAAATTAGAACCCTGTTCTTGAAAGTAATTGATGTAGGTAATTTTTAAAATCAATGTTGGCAATTTGTATATTTCTAAAGAGGAAGCCTTAAAAGTTTTCTTGATGAATTGATTTTCTTGATAATGGTGTGTTAACACGCCGAAAGCGCTCGAGGAATTAGATCAACTCGTAAATAAAAAAAATAGTTTTGCATTATTTATTTTAATATTTAGGCACTAAATAAATAATTAAAACTGTAAAAAATTCTTCCAATATAAAAAGATTATTGTTGTATTAAATGTGTAAATACTTTTTAAAGAAATTTTAATTAAAATAAATATTTATAAAATCGACTTACATTTTATTTTTATGTACAAATTATTCTCATAGTTAGCTGAAGTTATTTATACATTTTTTTTTTAAATAACCTGTTCACGTGATTTTATCTTTGAATAGATTTATCAAAATAAAAAAGTAAAATAACTTTTTAAAAAAATTCACTCTCTGGTATGTAGGTACCTACATAAATATATATTTAGATGTTTTTTTTGGATTTTTTCAGATGTCTAAAAATAAGTTTAAATTATTAGTTTTTTTAAATTTTAAAATTATAATTCCAATTTAATTAAAAAGAAAATACAGGCTGGCTTGTATTTAAAGTAATTTTTAATAAATTATTATCATCTTTGTGTTACTTATTATTGAATTAAAAATATATAAATCTTTTTTTCTATATTTTAATTTTAGAAAATGCTTACCTATTGATACCATGTACAAATAATTTATATATTTTATTATTTTATAAAGCACTTAATACATTTTAATTGTAATAAAATAAATAAACGAAATATTTAAAACAAAAATGCATGCTTTTTATTTCCAGCCTTTTTACTTTCTTGCTATAGCCGAAGGCTATAAAAGAAAGTTATGATTTGGTGTGAAAAAAAAATTTCGAGGTTTTCACGGAAATGAGTTGTCCTGGTGCAGGACATGCCAAAAAACACTACCTTTCAAAAACGTCCGTCTGTATGTATGTATGTATGTATGTATGTATGTATGTATGTATGTGTGTGTGTCACTTTCCAAAGTATAAGACTTAGAGATACCAAATTTTGGCTACATCAACTTTTTTGGACATGTATTAAGTATGCATAACATGGCATTACACCAACTTGAAAATTTAAGATGGCTGCCATACAAAAAAAACATAAAATTGCACTTTTCTCAAAAACGGCTCCAAGAATTTTTCTTAAATTTTCAGAGTTGCCACTAATTAATTTTTAACTTAATAAATTAGTTATGGCAACACTCTTACTAATCTGTGTCTATGGGCTGCCATATGAAAAAAACAAACGATTGTGATTTTCTCGAAAGTTAAGGGGTTAACAAAAATATAATGTTCTACAATATTATGGACAACATAAATTTCTACAAGTTAACAAAAAAATTTTTTTGAAAAAATAAATATAAAGCACCGTTTACACGACCTGAAATTTTAAATCGAAAATATTACAAAAACCTATTAAAATGCAAGATATTTAAATTTGTTTTAGATTTGATAGAAAGAACAAGTTATCACTTTAATTCATAATAATTTTTTTTTTACTTTTTTGAAAATTCAAGATGGCTTCCCAAGAGCTGAAAATTTAAAATGCGATTTTCTCAAAAACGGCTCCGACGATTTTTCTTAAATTTTTTGTGAATCCATTTATATAATAGTGCTATCTAATAATTATAATCATTTCTTCATCATAATCTCGGTTTAGGGAGTTGCCATATAAAAGAAAAAAATAATGGAAAAATCCTCGGCAGTTAGAGGGTTAATAAAAAAATAATGTAGGGCAAATGTAAAACAATAATAATAACCTATATATTGCCATCATTATTTTTTCCAAAAAATGAATCAAAAGTATAGCCGCCATACAAAGTGAAAAATTTCCATACAAAATGTATTAGCAATTTTCTTGGTAGTCAAAGGGTTAAAAATAGATAAAAGGCTGCGATTCTTAAAATTTTATAAATACCAATAATAATCAATCGTTACTTTTTCAAAATATAACTAAAAAGTTTACCCACCATACAAAGTCCTAGTTTGCATACAGAAGGGTTCAATGACCATCTATAATAATCTAGAATATAAGTTGCAATGAAATATAAACATTCAAAACTAATATGAAATGCATGCCCACAAACAGGTACGTGTAAGTTCGCGCTTACGAATGCTGAATTTGTACTTACAAATTAAAACCAAATCTCAAATGAACATAAAACCTGCAACTCTTGCCGACCTTCCTTGAAACAGGGGTGACATTAACAAAGTGAATTATTTTGTACACTTTGGGAGGACTGAGAAATGCGAGAAAATTGAGATAAGACTGAATGAAAAAAGAGTGGAGGTCGTGAAAGAATTTGATTATCTGGGAAGCAAGTTTGAGTCGAATGCGAAATTGACGAAATAATTGGAAAAGCGCGCTAGTAGAGGAAGAAGTGTAATGGAAACGATTGGAAGCATTACAAGGAATAGGAAACTTACGAAGAATATGAGATCGGCGGTCCACAATGGCATATTGGTTGGTGGAAGTGAGGCTTAATGAATGTGAGCTGAGTAAAGTATGTAAGTACGGTTGAAATGGCTTACCTGAGAGCAATGGCTGGAAAGACACTGAGTGATAGAGTACGTAATGCTTGAGTGATGAACGAGTGTGGTATAAAAGAGAATATGAGAATGAAAGTACAAAAAAGTACGATGAGATGGTTCAGACATCTTGAAAGAATGGATGATGAACAACTAACGAAGAAAGTGTACAAAGGAAATGTTAGAGGAAAGCGCGGAAGGGGAAGGCTGAGGAAAGAATGGTTAGACCAAATAGGTGAGATTGCGAAAGAATGGATCCTGCAGAGTGAGAATAAGAGAAGAGTATGTATGAAAAAGGTGATGACAGCAAAAAGTGGAGGCGCATCTGCGGAGGTACCGGCCACCCCTAATGAAACGGTGGCAGGATACAGTACAGTACAGTACAGAGGTCAGCTTCATACCAACCTATGAGTCGAGGATCTTTCTTGTGTAATTGGCGCTTTTTCCAGAGAAGACCAACCTCGCAGAGGGCTCTTGAGGTGTGATTCACACAAAACGGCGCTCACCAAATAAATCATCCAAATATTTTTTATTCACTTAAAAATTTATATGGCTATTTCCATATTCGCACGGGTATGCAGGTACACACCGCGGTGGAATAAAATTGATTTATTATCGATATATTATATTTTCATTGAAACTGCAAAAGCTGGTAGGTGATTATAGCTTTACATACGTCATACAGTGGGTTAATTTTTGCAAGAAAGTCGAGTGCAGATTCTGTGCAATTTATTTTTTCAATATTTAGTCCTAAAGGTAACTGAAAGCAGAGTTACAATAGAGAAAAAAATGTTTGAGAAGAAGCTGAAAGTCAGTGGTTCCTAACTAGTGGTCCGCGAGAGAGAAAATAGTTAACAATTCAAATAATTGTACCTACTGATCTATAAAAAAAATGTTATATTTCAAATTGAGAATAGGGTGAGAATAAGGGAAATCAAGTGGTCGGTGCGATAGTAAGAAATGCAAGAAACAAGCGGCTGACGATGGATTTGAGAATATCGGTACACAATAACGCAACTAAGCTACACATATAGTGTAACTTCTTGCCGCGTTATCCCCGAAGGGGTCGCATGTGGCGAGTTGAACCTATTTATTTTTACAGGTAAGGGGGCCGGCCGCGTGTTCCCATTCCACGACCTAAAAGGAATCTTTACTCAGACAAGCACACGGAAAAAAATTAATTCATCAAGTAGTTTCAGTTTTTCCATATTTACTCAAAAACTATTGACATTATACAAAAACGGTTTCGATACTACACTAGACAATGTATAGTTCTATAAATAGAATGAAAAAAAATATTTCCAAAACATAGCACACACGAGAAAGTAGCTACAGAAGTGAAAAAAACGTATTTTTTTAAATATTTTTTTGTGGTCGCAATTTTTAAGTTATATATTTTGTTTAAACTTTATAATTAAGATAAAAAATTAATAAACATGCTTGATTTTTTTCATTACTGTCACTTTTTTGCTAAGACCATAAAGTGTAAGAAACAATAACGGCAGATTTAGGGTATGATACTTCCGTGTGCTGTCTGAGTAAAGATTCCTTTTAGGTCGTGGAATGGGAACACGCGGGCCGGCCTTACGCCAAGCCCTTCAGTTAAAGTGGAGGTTTCCCAGCTCCCGAGAGTGCTGGTACTCATTTCTTGTGAAGGCTGAGTAAACCATGCCGGTATTTTATTTTGTGGTTTGAAATAAACACCGAAATGGGAAATCATTTCTGACACCCTCGGTGGGATTCGAACCCGAGCTTTCGGCATGGAATGCAAGCACTCTACCACCTGAGCTATCGACCGGACTATGAAAATGAAAAAAACGTTATATTTCAAATTGAGAACAGAGTGAGAATAAGGGAAAGCAATTAGTGGTAGGTGCGATAGGAAGAATTGCAAGAGCGGCTGACGATGGAGTTGAGAATGTCGGTACACAATGGCATATTTTACCAACATTTATGTATGGAAGTGAAGCATGGACTACGAGGGACAGCGAAATGAGTAAGGTAAGTATTTATCGTAGAAATGAAACACTTGAGGAGCATAACAGGCTTCGAGCTCGTAAACGGAAGGTCGTGGGTTCGAATCCGAGCGGAGCACAAAAATACACCTTCATCAAAGAAAGACAACACATTTCTTGGACCGGTCCATAGTCCAGTGGCAACACTTCGGACTCGTAAATGGAAGGTTGTGTATTCAAATCCCAACGGAGCAAAAAAAATATACCATTCATATTAATTCCAAATGTGCTGGGTCGCTGGGTTGAAAAATTCATAAGCCTTTACCAAAGACCGGTCACTGAAAGGTCCATCCAACCTTACAACAACTGGGTCTTGCTTGAGAATCGGCGCTTTCTACAGCGACGACCAAGTTCGCAGAGAGCTCTTGAGGTGTGATACACACAAAAACAGCGCTCACCAAATTAATCATCCTAATATTATTATTATTTATTAATTAAGTCACCCAAGGTCCATCCAGCCTTACAACAATTGGGACTTGCTTGAGAATTGGCGCTTTCTACAGCGACACAAAAACAGCGCTCACAAAATAAATAATGCTATTAATATATATATATATATTTTAAACAATCTGAAATGTAATATTTTTTAGTGTTGATCTGTTAACACAGTGAAAGTCCATTTTTATAAATATTTAAAAATAATTGTTTTTTTTTGAAAATTATTTTATAAAAATATATTTGTAACCATTCTGCTCTTGAAGATGCCTCATTCGGCGAAAATATTCGAGCATAAACAAATAAAATAAAGTGAATTAAAACAATGTTTTACCATTTATATTTATAATCTGAGATGTGTTTGCCTCTACATATAATAGTGCACGCGCCTGCCTCTCCAATAGACCAGCTTCCAAAACGGTACAACTACTTTAAATGATACATCTAAGATTATGATGACGACGATAGCTTTGATGATAAACTCGTCCACCTGTGACTCCCAGATCCAATTTTTCAGTCTCCCCAAACGAACTGGTATTTAAGGAGATCTCCTGTGCACGATAGCCACATGCAAGATCTCTGATAGTCCTCCTTCTCACTCTGAGCACTCCCTGTGGGTGGCCAGATCCTAAACTTAACTGCATCCTGTCGCTTTTAAACGATACGTCGGATACGACATTATTTTTTACGTGCATCACCCTTTGATGTCCGTCATTTGTGAGGGACAGCTCGTATGGACGCTGCTGCGCGACAGACTCGTATCTTGATTTATTCGTTTTTGACCGCACCTGATATCGCGACTCTAAAGGTCTATAATCTAAGTTGCAAAGATATGTTAACATTTAAAGCTCATATCAAATGCATGCCCACAAAAAACACGTGTAGTTCGCGCTTACAAATGCTGAATGTGTAGGTACTTACAAATAAAATCTGAACCTCAAATGAACATACACCCTACAACTTTTGCCGACCTTCATCCTCCGACCTTCAGCCGACACAGGGGTGTCATTTGTAAAGTGAACCATTTTTTACAGTATGGGTGGTCAGCCTCATACCAACCTATAAGTCAAGGTGAAACTGAATAAGTGCTGATTCGCTGTCCAGTCGATAGAATGTCTGCATTCTATACTGAAAGCAAGGGTTCGATCCCCACCGAGGTTGTCAGAAATGATTTCCCGTTTCAATGTTTATTTCAAACCCAAATACCGGCAAGGTTTACTCAGCCATCACAAGAAATGAGAACCAGCACTCTCGGAAGTTGGGAAACCTACGCTTCAACTGAAGTGGTTGGTGTGAGGCCGGCTCCGTTTACTGTAAAAATAAATAGGTCCGAATCACCACATGCGATTGCTTCGGGGATATCGCAGGCAAGAAGTTACACTATATGTGTAGCTTAGTTGCGTTTATTACTGTTTTGAGAAATCGTGAATAAAACATTTTATTCGCATGGCGTCTGCTCTGATGAAATATCCTCACTTATACCCCCTCCTCTCGTCACAACAAGGGCAACTCGTAGAACGGCTCACATTCAACCCTCTGCAGTCGATATCAAAACTATGAGAACTTGGTGTTTTCACGACTCATTCCTTGGCCAAGCTGCCCGCTTATGGAATGAGTTACCGGTATCTGTGTTTCCATCCCAATTCAACCTTACCCTTTTCAAATCCAATATCAATCGCCATTTCCTCGCAGTGTCTCAAAACAAAGCAACGCAACACACACCACAGCACTGCGCAGCTAACGGCCCTGCAACCGGACATGGACAACTGCCACATCACCAACACCTCTGCGGCACTATAACAAGTATCATATACCCTTATGGCTGGTTCGGACAAGGCGAGTAATTTAGCCAAGTAACGAGTAATTTAGTGGCTAAACGTGTGCGAACCCCAACAATTTAGTCCAGTAGTTAAGTCAATGGTTTAGTCAAGCCGATCCATTTCATTCTATTTTTTCGGGCAAGTAGCGGCCCCGCCCACCGTCCGTGGGCGAGTGTTGCCGAGAAGCCACGGAAAAGTCCGAGTCCGAAGAGCCACGGAAAAGCCCGAGTCCGAGTCGAGTTTATTAGCGGCCGCGCCATTGGCCGCTCACTCTTGGCGGGGAAACGGAAATGCAAGAATGGCGGCAATTTAAATTGGCTGCAGTTTGAAAAGATAATGCCCGTTTTCAGCAAGAATATTTAAAGATAAAGTGCTGTTTAAAAATATTTAAGTACTTAAGAACTTCTTATATTTGCGAGCCCGATGTTCCGCTCCCTAAACTTAGCGACCTGTCAGTGAGTTAATGTCATGTTTAAACTGTAAATAAGTGGATATGCACACCGATATCCTTGGTTTTTTAGAAACTCTTGAGAATATAGAAGTTGCTAGGACTTATCTACGTCCAAAAAGTTTTGAGAAAGGTAATTTTTTTTCGATAAGAATAGTATGACATCGATTTTTGGTGCGGATATCAGCTGTCAAAAATACAATCATGTAGCTCCTTGCTGACAATAGAGCTGTACAAATATAGTTTTGGTAAAGATGTTGTGGAAATAACTATTATCGTCCATGAATTTATTACGTATTTAAAAACATCGATCTTTTACATTGATCGATGTTTATAGGTACCTACCATAAATTTGTCATATCACAGGCCTTATGATATCCTTCAGATGGATTGTTACTTATTGTTTTGTACAGAAACAATTCAGTGACACACGGGGATAACTAATTAGAGGCATTACAATTTTATGCCACTGTAAGCCATCAGCTGGTATCTGTGACAGACGTGAGAGGCGTATGTAGCAGGATTGAACAAGTTTCTCGCGGTCAGCCTCTGAAAAGTTGAACCATGTTTCTTCTTTAACTTGATAATTGATTGGTGACCACCGTGTATTTGAAAATGCCGATTTTACATGTCGAATATTGATGTTAATTGTCAACAACGAAAAACGCAACAGAGAAATGCATCTGAATGCAGCTGCAGACTACGAGCCGTATTATAGTGTGTGCATACAAAATATACTTTGTACACATCATTGAAAAGATAAAAATTCAATTAAAAAATAATGTTTGCAGCGTAAATGGTAGATATTATTATAAACATTAAATAGTCATGTGTTGTTTTTATTTAAAATGTGTATATTATTTTATAAACCATAAAATACATTTCGAATTTACAAAAGTCGAGTTTCGAAGTTGTTTGCTAAACAGGCTCCTAGCTAGGTGGCCGGGCATAAATCAGTTAATATTACCAAACCATAGCCAATTTAAAGGGCTTTATAATAACATGATTTTAATACTCAATTAATATTTTCAAACTGCAGCCAATTCAAATTTTCCGCCATTATAGAAAGGGCTTTCTGCAGCTAACTTCGCACTTGTGTACTGTACTGGACCGTAATGCGAACGCTTCACGGGCGAGTAGCGCCCCGCCCACTACTAAATTACTCGTTACTTGACTAAATCAGTGGCCTTGTGCGAACTAGCCTTTAGAGTCTCTTGAATCTAGGGAGTCTCCCGCACAGACTTTCTTAAAAAAAAAAATTAACTAATTCAAATAAAGTGCTCATGACCAACTTCTAAACTAAAGGATTTTCACACTATGTCAGTGTTTTCTCTCGTAGAAAATAGGAAAAAAGGTGCATTTATCTGAGAAACCCATGTTAGCTTCACATGTCACTTATTTAGTTTTACCTTTAAGGTGTCGACATGTAGGTATCAGAGCAGCAATTCGACACGCAATCTTGTTTTTAGATCTCTTCAAAGTTCAATACATTTATTTTGTTTTTCCTTTTTTATTTTAAAGTATTTTCGTTTACAAAACATCATTATACCATAGGATAAGTGTGACTCATTGTAGTCCAGTGATTATCGCTTCAGATTTGATATGGAAGGTGCCTGGTTCGTATCTACAAAGTTAAGAATAAAAAGGTGTGGAAATAAAATGACTTTCAAATTTAAATTTCAAATTAAACGACCATGTTTGAAATCGAGTCATTCTTTCAATTCACACATCGACACCTTAACGGGTTTGTTGTGTTCCCTATTATTAGTTCTCAGTGAATTATTACTTATTCACTTCTACCTTAGGTGGCGATATATAATCTAAGTTGAAAATACGTTAAAAATAAAAAAAATAGATTCACATTTAATTTATGCACACAAGCAAACACGTACAAGTGTGAACTTACACGTTCTGCATGTGTACCTACTTGCAAAATAAAAAAAACACAAATATCAAATAAAAATTTGAGATTTAAAACATTGCAGCTTTTATTTTTTTATTTTTTATTTTTTTTTTATTAGACAAACAAACAGTTATAGGTACATGTAATATATGGGATAAACAACATAGTTATACAATTTCAAAAACCAGCAAAGTTTGCAAACATAATGTAGTATAATTTCGTTCACAGCTTAATTAAGAAGGAGAAACAAGAAAAATTTAGAAAGTAATATGAGAAAAATGAAGAAGAAAAAAAAAACAAAGAGAAAACGACTATTCGCTTAATCATCACATAAAGAGAGGAAAAGGAATGGGGGGAAGAATAGGAAAGGGAAGGAAAAAGAAAAGGAAAAAGCTTTTGCCGACTATCTCTGAAACAAGGGTGACATTGGCAAGTTGACTCAATTTTTACAGGATGGACGAACAGTCCTAATACCTATATCAAGTGTCAAAGACCTTTACTTTACCTAGGTAGGTATATACAAGGATATATTACTTTAATAAATAATTAAATATATTACTTTACCTAGATAGGTACTTAAATCTATTACCAAAATAGAAAATCAAAACCAATTAAGGATGGCTTTATCTATTGATAATCTAAGTTGCAAAGAAATATTAATATTTATCTGTTTAATTAGATACATTGTTTTTTTTAAATATATATTTCTGCTTTTCTGTATTTTTGTATTTTTCTTCCATGTACTTTTCTATGGCTGTATTTTTATATGGCTGGTCATGTATTGCACCCTCCACATGACTAAGCTGGAATAACATTTATTATAATTATTATTTAAGACTTAGGTTTACTCAGACACGTGGCAGACGCGTGTAAGTTCACGCTTACAGATGCAGCATGTGCTATAATCTATAATCTAAGTTGCAAGGATATATAAGCACTCACAGCTCATATCAAATTCATGCCCACATACAAAAACGTATAAGTTCGCGTTTACAAATGCTGAATGTGTAATTACAAATTAAAATCCAAACCTCAAAATAAATGAACATAAACCTTGCAACTTTTGCCGACCTTCCCTGCAACAGTCGGTGTTATAGCCGCGGGGATCAAGACAGGTTATTTGGAACCGGATAACGCTGGTTCGAATCCCGCGACGATAACTTCGACCCTGGTTCAACAGATGCCGTTGCATGCACACAAGCTTCTGCTTTCGCATGAAGACAACTGGCCAGGTAAAATAGGTTGGTGGATTGCATTCCTTTCCACAAATCTATTTAAAAAAAAAAAAAAAAAAAAAAAACAGGGGTGACATTGGGAAAGTGCCCCATTTTTTACAGCATGGGTGATCAGCCTCATACCAACCTATAAGTCAATGGATAATGCCATGTGTTGCTTTATAACTGCACCATTCTATCATGGAACCGAAAGTTTGTTTCTGGTAGATACTCTTTATTTTAACTGTATTTTTACAGCTGACGTTTTCAGTTTTGTAATGTTTTTTTTTGGCACTCACTGTCCTCAATGCGGACCACCCTAGCAGAGAGTCCTGCATGTTTTATGACGTCCCTTTGTGGCGGAATGACCTCATAAACGGGAGACAGCGTTGGCAGCCAAAAACTCTCTCACTCTACCAGTGGCGAAGGGTGCCATACAAGCCGGTTCCCATCGGCTTCCCTTTTAAAATGATGTAACAAAGTAGTTAGTAGCTGCTGGGCTTATTGAATTGTAAGTACACATATAGCTTAATTGTAAGCAAGAACTTACACGTGTCTGTTTGTGGGCATGCATTTAATATCAACTTTAAATGTTTATCCATATTAGCAAGTCTTTGCAACTTAGATAAGATTAGACATAATGACATATGACAGAACAACACATGACAGAAAAACGCATGAAATTGAATCACAATGAAAATACATCACAGGATAAAACATTACAATGACAATACATCTTAAGACAAAATATCACATACCTAAAACATAACAAAAGAGACTTCTACCCCTTTTGAGATGTGGTCATATAGAAGGCTTCTAGGAATTTCCTGGAGAGACCACACCACAAATGAGGAGGTTCTCCAAAGAATCGAAGGAGGAAGGCACCTGCTTAGGACTTTGCCCGAAAGGCGTGCAAGATGGATCGGCCATGTAATACGACAAGAAGGCCTCTTGCATGCCATAATGGAGGGGATGACCGAGGGGACCAACTCTAGGGGACGCCCACGCCAAGAGTACCTGGAGGACCTGCTGGTGGACGTGCGCTGCTCAACATATGCAGACCTAAAAAGAGCCGCACAAGACAGGGAGGAACGGAGAACAAGAGTAAAAGTCTAAAAGATATTGTTGCAAACCAATCCTAGGATTGAAACAGGAGAAGAACAGGAGAAGAAGACCCCTGAAGCGCTATTCTGCTAAATTCCTTACACTTTCCATCAATCCAAATCGGGAGGTAGCTTGCTAGCGCTTGCGAAAGAACTCCATAGATAAAAAAATCACATTACACTTTATTTCTGGACACGAATCTCCAGCTCGTCGCCTTAAGGTCGTAAGGAATTTATCAGAATAGTGCATCTGGGCTCCTAATCGTAGGGTAGTGGGTTCAATTTCTAGCACAACAAAAAAAGTAGTGACGATAATAGACTAGGTGGTATAAATCACTCATTTAGTCGGTAATAACCTCTGTGAGGGAGAAGAGTTGTGTGTCCCGCACCGCCCATACTAAATCATAAGAACACGGGGAGAGCATAATAAGACGAGTCGCGGTCCTGCCAGCCAAGCCTGAACAGCGGTAACGACTACTAGGGACGCGACATTTACTCTGGAGAAAGAAGCGGCTGTCAAATGAGGCAGCGGCCCTCAAAGTTCAACAGGACAAGCGAAATGAATTTATCATTAAAGACTGCAAGCTTTGGAGAGGATTGGAAGAGGTGTTATGTTAAGATTGAAAGGTATCTCCAGGATACTTACATCCGGCTAGCTCTCATCAGCATCACTCTCAGGGCGTGGGGTTCTTTCTTTGGCATTGCTTACTTGTATCTTGGGAAGGGTTTTATAATTAAAAGATAAGTTTGACATGAACAAATAAGGGTTTATTTACTTTACTAATATGGGAGAAAAAGGGGAAATAAGGGAATGGCCAGACCTACATCTTTTCACTAAACACTCCCTACTCTGTTGGCTGGAGCTCCGCACGGAAGGCCTGGGGCAGCGCCCCAGGCTAGCGGCGGTTCACGAGGCGGATGCCTCCACACGTTGGAGCCCCTGGGTGGGCGCTCCTATGCACTATCCCCCGTATTCACGATCAAAACTGGCACTTCCTTAAGGGCAAACCAGCGCTTAGATTGGGGAAATTCATTTCAAGAACAATACTTATGGTAAAATTAGCGCTTAAGCGCTCCAAAAACTAGCACTCAGGTAAGTAAGGTCGACACGTATATTAACCAACGCTTAAGCGCTGTCAAAATATTCCGTCATATTTCATTGTTATCACATTTTTTGTTTGATTGTGAATTTACATGAAAAAATGAATTCTTACAATAAACATGATTTTTACAAGTGTATTAACATTGTTTTGACGAGTTCATTTACATTGCTTGACCATCAGAATTGGGTTTGTTCTCCGGTATGGTCTAGGACCATACTGCAATGACAGATGAACTGTCAAAATATTCCGCCGCATTTCATCAGCACATTTTTTGTTTGGTTGTGAATTATTTACATAAAATAATGAATTCTTTCGATACAGTTGACTTCAACGAGAATAATAACATTGTTTTGTTCAAAAATAGTGTCCCAAGAAAATATATCAGAGACTGTAAAGACCCATTTACGTATTACGAAGAGGAAGAATTTAGAAGACGTTTTTGATTGAAAAAATGCGTCGTTCTGTATACAGTTTTGCCGTTGCTCATTGAGGGTTGCAAAGCCAACGATTTCTTCGATCTGTTATTTTATCTTCTATTACAGGTTTTTCTTTAATCAGAGCCACCAGCAGCTCCTTTTCCGCTGGAGAAAACAACATCTTTTTGGCGCTGAAATCGATCAAAACACTCTACATTGGATATTACATAAATGTATTTTTAAAAACTAATAGAAATTGTAAACAAACAAATTCGTACTTACGGTTTACTTAAAGTAGTAATTGCGTTATACGTACTTATTTGTTGTCAAGTTTTATGCAAAATTGATATGACATTGAAATTTGAAAGAGGCGGCAATGATAAGAGTGAAGTACGCCGAATATCGGTCGGAAGGTACTGACCAATTACAGAGCTGGGTTTTTTCGAGAGCCAATGACAAACCCGTACGTCTCCTGGGGGTTGGGCACTACGCTGATTACTGCTTGAGTGTTCTTTGTGAAACAAAACGCTCCAGAATGTCGACCCTTGAGTAAGTGTAGCGCTTGAGTAAGGCACTTAAATCAGTTTTGATCGTGAATACGGGGGTTAGTCTCCTATGCCTCTGGTCCACAAGGCGGGTGCCTTGCTGGCAGGAAATCCAAGTAGATGGGGAGGAGGGAGCTCCATTGTAATGCCCCCTCTTGCACCGCTTGGTGCTTGGTCGCCGACGTCATAATCCGTTGACATCTTGCCGGGAACTGATGACCGACGGCCCGATCAGATCACACGGCGCAGTTCGGCCGCTTCCGTGACCGTTCGGCTCCGTTCGGCCCACAAAACACACTGTACACTTGGAGATTGTTTTTTATATGTTATTTAAAATAACATAACAGAGGTCAACGTCCAGGAGTGGATAGAAAAATACTTAGAAATAATATGTTTTTTTGTGTGCCTAATCTCATCTAATCTGAAAAAATGAGTACCAGCTCCCTTGGGAGCTGGGAAACCCACACTTTAACTGAAGTGACTGTCGTAAGGCCAGCCATCTAATCTAAGTTGCAAAGATATGTTACACATTTTGTGCATTTTCACAAGCAGACACATATAACTTCGCGCTTAAACATGCCGCATGTGAACCTACAGCATAAAATCCCAAATCTCAAGTGAACATACATCCTGTAACTCTTGCCGTCCTTCCCTGAAACAGGGGTAACATCGGCCAAGTGAACCATTTTTTACAGCATTTGTGGTCAGCCGTAACTCTTCGTCGCGTTTTCCCCGAAAGTGTCGCATGTGGCGAGTGGAATCTATTTATTTTTACAAGTAAGAGTTGGTGTGAGGCTGCCTCTTTATCCGTAAAAATTAATTAGGTCCCAAATCGCCACATGCGTCCCCTTCGAGGATAACGCAGGCAAGAAGTTACACTATATGTGAAGCTTAGTTGCGAAGGGGCTGGTACTAATTTCTTGTGTGGGCTGAGTAAACCTTGCCGGTATTTTATTGTGAGTTTGAAATAAACACCGAAACGGGAAATTTCTGATACCCTCGGTTGGATTCGAGCCTGAGCTCTCGGCATGAAATGCAAGCACTCTACCAACTGAGCTATCGACCGGCTCTTTTTATTTCCTTGGTATTTATTATAACCTTGCATATTTTTTCAATTGGTATATGAAACGTATTTCGAAATAATATAAATTGACTTTAAATGGTACCTACATACATGACTGATCATCGTTACTGTGAGATATGATTCACTTTCTAAATGTTACTCCCGTTTCAGGTTGCAGAGTTGCATGGTTCATTTGAGATTTCGGGGTTTATGTTGTGAGTTCACATGCGGCATGTTTATGCGCGAACTTACACGAGTCTGCTTGTGGAAATTATACTACAAATTACCTGTAGATGTAGGCCAAAACAATAAATTTCTATGATTTTTAGTTGATCACTTAAATGAAAGAAAAACCCAAGACGTTTTGATGTGCCCTTTTCTTCAAATCAAGATAGACTTATTTTGCTCACAACAGACACAACAAAGATGAAGCAGTTAAGTCTGTGTGTAAAGTTTGAGAAGCGGCGCTGGTTTAAATGAGTCGCGATTCTTCTAACTCCTTTGATGAGATATTAAAGGAAATCAGGATCGCGCTTGCCTAATAACTGCTCCACAAAATATGCGCAGTGCAGTAACCGAGTAAATAAAAATATTCACGCGCATTAAAAAAATAGACGCAACTAAGCTACACATATAGTGTAGCTGCTTCTTGCCTGCGTTATCCCCGAAGGTTTCCGCATGTGGCGAGTGGAGCCTATTTATTTTTACAGGTTAGGGGCCTGGTCACACGACAATCATGCCACTTGAAATGTGGAAAAACGGGGGAATTTCCTCGTTTTTCGCAAGGGCTTTCGTTAAAACGTCTACATATTATCCTAAAATTTACACTATATTTAAAATGGTGGAGTTTGTTAGTTTTTTTTTCAATTAAGCATGTTAATCAGTGATTTTTCTAATTTTAAAGCAAAAATGAAATGATACAAATTAACAAATCGCCACCTTAAAGGTACAACTGAATAATTGCTGATTTGAGAAATAATGAATAGGTACAAAAATTTATAAGATTTAACTTCTCATTGTAAATATTTGCTGGTTCTTTAATTGTCATAATTATGTTTTTATTGAAATATAATACATGTATAACGGTATGTTTGCTTAATAAATAAATAAAAAATAGTAAGAAATAATCATGACAAACTTCTAAACTATAGGGTTTTCATTTTTGTTTTGTGTTTTCTCACATAGAAAATAGGGAAAAAAGGTGCAATGATGAATACCAATGCAATGATGAATGACTTTCACGCTGAAGAAGCCCATCGTAGACATGGACCTAAAGCTCCAGCTCCCATAGACCACGGCAACGGAGCCCGGAAAACATTTCTCCAGCATCATCAGCCGTCCGTGTAAGCCTAAAACTCTTTTTCAAGATATTATTTACTTAGTTCCCTCACTGGTCCTGGTGTGAGGCGCCGACTGTTCTGTCCCCCGAGTGCGACTAATGCCGATATATCAAAAATAATTGGCGGCGACGCGGCGGGCAATTAGAAGTCGATAAATCAGGACAGTGGGCCGGCAAGTCGGCTAGCTACTTGCGCCGCCACTCGCCCCGTGTGAGACAGCCACAAAAACCGTAACTAAATATACCGCGTATTAGATTACCCATTAAAGTGACGGTCGATAGCGCAACTTGTAGAATGCTTGCGTCTGAAGCGAGAAGGCTTAGGTTCGGAAACAACCGCGGGTGTCAGAAATGATCTTCCACAAGGCTAAATAGTTCCTACCTTTCTACTTGAAAGGTTTACTCGAGAAATTAGAGTCTTCTACCAGCAGAAACGAAAAGATATAACGAGGTATTGCCTTTACAAAAGTATTGTGATCATCAAAGACAAATGTAAAGCACAATAAGGCACTTCCTTTACAAGAAGATGGCAACCAACAGACAGATGGCTAGCATAACAAGGCACTGCCTTTACAAAACGATAGCAACCAGCAAATTGTCAAGTACATCAAAGCACTGCCCATGCAAGAGGATGGCGACCAGGTAGAGACAAATGTCTGGCACCACAAAACGTTGACTTTACAAGAGGATGGTGACCAGTAGAGACAAATGTCAAGTAAGTACAACAAGGTATTGCCTTTACAAGAGGATGGCAACCAACACAGACAAATGTCTAGAACAACAAGGCACTGCCTTTACAAGAGGATGGCAACCAACAGAGACAGATGTCTAGCTTAACAAGGCACTATCTTTACAAGAAGATGGCAACCAACACACACAATTAATGTCTAGTACAGCAAGACGCTGCCTTTACAAGAGGATGGTGACCAGTAGAGACAAATGGCTAGTACAACAAGGCGCTGCCTTTACAAGAGGATGGTGACCAGTAGAGACAAATGTCAAGTAAGTACAACAAGGTATTGCCTTTACAAGAGGATGGCAACCAACACAGACAAATGTCTAGCACAACAAGGCACTGTCTTTACAAGAGGATGGCAACCAACACAGACAAATGTCTAGCACAACAAGGCACTGTCTTTACAAGAGGATGGCAACCAACACAGACAAATGTCTAGCGCAACAAGGCGCTGTCTTTACAAGAGGATGGAAACCAACACAGACAAATTTCTAGCACAACAAGGCACTGCCTTTACAATATTGTTTGGATTACCGGCCTTTTCTAATCAAAGCACTTTTTATGCGTGTTCCAACTCCTGTTTGGTGGCTATGCGAGCTCTGGTCGCGTAGCTTAGTGGTTAGCGCCGCTACGTGCAATGCTGGCGGTCCCGGGCTCGCTGCTGCAGGGATTCCTTTGATGTGGGGATGCACCATGCGCCGGTATGTGTTTTAGTGGGTAGTGACGTCACGTGCCAGTGATCGCTGTAACGAGCGGCCGTGTAAACAAGCATCGCCTATTGGTTAAGTGGGAGGCTGTGGGTGGGTGAGAAAACTGTTGCTGTGACTCTGCCCCACTGGATGTGGTCAAGACATATCAAAAAGCGCTGATATAAAAGGAAATAAGAGCCGAGAAATTCAAATAATTATTTCCATACCTTAAAGGTAAAACTGAATAAGTGACGTATTAAGATAACATAGGTTTCACAGATAAATGCACCTGTTTTAGATTTTCTACGAGAGAAAACACTAAAAAAATTGTGAAAATTCTGTAGTATTAAAAATCAAAATTATGTGTGATTTTTCCCATCAACTCAATTTTTTTTTTCATTTCCGACACCCTCGGTGGGATTTGAAACCCGAGCTCTCGGCATGGGATGCAAGCACTCTACCAACTGAGCTACCGACCGGACAAACGTGATACCTAAGCTAATCTAATACAAGAATTTCATAGAAGATACCAATGAAATTCCTTAACTCGTGAGTCGGCATGAGGCTGACCACCCATACTGTAAAAAATGTTTAAAATGCTACACAAAAAATACGTCAAAAGGTATATTGAAAACACAAAATTATATGAGAAAAAGCCGCCAACATTACGCTTCGACAGATAGTCGAAAAACAGCTGGCCGTAAATAAAAAGGTCTACGCAGCTTTCGTAGATCTTGAGAAAGCCTTCGACTCGGTGGATAGAAGTATGATGTGGTGTGTGCTTGAGAGGTATGGTGTGAACAAAGCACTTCTGAACGCGATACGCGCCATCTATCTAAATAGCAGGGCGTGTGTCAGGGTGGATGGAGAATACAGCGAGTATTTTAATGTGTACAAGGGTGTGAGACAGGGTTGCATAATGAGCCCATGGTTATTCAATATAATTATGGATCATTGTGTTAAACAAGCGAATCTGGAAGGGCATGGCATACAGATTGGAGAGAGAAAAGTCGGAGTTCTGCTTTATGCTGATGATGCAGTATTAATTGCTGATTCAGCAGCAGAACTTCAGGCAATGCTCTCTAGTCTGAACCATGCTCTGTGTGTGAACAAGTTGAAAATTAATGCAAGTAAGACGAAAGTACTGATTTTTGACAGAACGGATGAAAATGAAGAATGCACGTTTATGTTGAGTGGTACGAAAGTTGAAATTGTGGATGAATTTAGATACTTGGGAAGTATGTTTGAGAAGAATGGAAAGATGACAAGAGAACTTGAGAATAGGGTGTGCAAGGGAAAGCAAGTGGTCGGTGCAATAGGAAGAATAGCAAAGAACAAGCGATTGACGATGGATCTGAGAATGGCGGTACACAATGGCATATTGTTACCGACTTTGATGTATGGAAGTGAAGCATGGACAGTGAACGATAGCGAAATGAGTAAAGTATGTACGGTGGAAATGAAGCATTTGAGAAGCATGACAGGAAAAACTCTGAGGGCTAGAGTTAGGAATGAATGGGTAAAAAAAGAATGTAATTTGAAAGAGGATGTGAAAGTTAAGGTACAAAAGAATGTGATGAGATGGTTTGGGCATGTGGAAAGAATGAATGATGATAGACTGACAAAGTATGTATACAAAGAAAGTGTGAAAGGAAAAAGAGGGAAGGGACGACCGAGAAAAGTATGGAGTGATCAGATTGAGGAGATTGTGAAAGAATGGGATATACAAAGTGAGCGTAAAAGAAGAAAATGCATGAAAAAGGTGATGGATATGAATGAATTGAAAGAGGTATGTAAGGATAGGAAAAAATGGAGGCAACTCTGCAGAGGCTCTGGCCACCCCTAGCGGAATGGCGGCAGAGTTACAGTTACAGTTACAGTTACAGGTTTGCTGCCATTTTTTCTCTCCATACATACCTACTACTTTCATTTCATCCAGAGTCATAACCTTTTTCATACACGCTCCCCTTTTATTATTACTTTGAATATCCCATTAAAAAAAAAACGCAACTAAGCTACACATATAGTGTAACTTCTTGCCGCGTTATCTCCGAAGGGGTCGCATGTGGCGAGTCGAACCTATTTATTTGTACAGCTAAGGGGGTCGGCCTTACGCAAACCACTTCAGTTGAAGTGGGAGTTTTCCCAGCTCCCGAAAGGGCTGGTACTTATTTCTTGTCAAGGCTGAGTATTTTATTTTGGGGTTTTGATATAAACACCGAAACGGGAAATCATTTCCGACACCCTCGGTGGGATTCGAACCCGAGCTCACGGCATGGAATGCAAGCACTCTACCAACTGAGCTATCGACCGGACCACTTTCATTCGCTGTATCAGAAATTTGATTCATCCATACCTCTCTGGGTTTTCGTCTACCACGACATAATATCCATCTATGTATTCTTGCAACATATATCAACCATCATTCTGCCGGTCGATAGCTCAGGTGGTAGAGTGCTTGCATTCCATGCCGAAAGCTCGGGTTCGAATCCCACCGAGGGTGTCAGAAATGATTTCCCGTTTCGGTGTTTATTTCAAACCCTAAAATAAAATACCGGCAAGGTTTACTCAGCCTTCACAAGAAATGAGTACCAGCACTCTCGGGAGCTGGGAAACCTCCACTTCAACTGAAGTGGTTGGCGTAAGGCCGGCCCCCTTACCTGTAAAAATAAATAGGTTCAACTCGCCACATGCGACCCCTTCGGGGATAACGCGGCAAAAAGTTACACTATATGTGTAGCTTAGTTGCGTTTATTCTAGTAATTTTGATGATATTTTGGTGTAAGGATGACGCAAAGTTGTCTGTTACGTTTGCCAGCCAGTCCCTCCAGAGCACGGGCCTCCCTGCCCGCTCCCCTCCTGGGCGTGGGCCTCCTCCTCGCGTTCCCACGGCCAGATAAGAGGAGAAGGAACGCAATTAAACCTAGAACTGAATCGATACAATATTTGTTCTGGAGAACACCGTCACACATACCGCGGCCGCATCTAGGGGAAGCAGGGCCCAACTCAGAGAGAAAAATATAAAGATTTCCATGTTAAAGGTAAAATGGAATAAGTAGGTACCTACTGGTTTAAGTTAGAATTACGGTCGTTTGACATTTTGACAATTATATAAAATTTTTAAAACTGAACAAATTATCGGATATTAACGAACCGTTTAGAGAGAACTTACATCATTCTCGACGTTTCGTCAGCGACGTAGCCGACGTCTTCTGTTCATCCTCAGTCGTCGTGCAGAGAGAAGCATGTTCTCCTGAAGACGTCGGCTACGTCGCTGACGAAACGTGGAGAATGATGTAAGTTCTCTCTAAACGGTTCGTTAATATCCTATTTAAATTAAGTTTTGAAATTGGTTCAGTTTTAAAAATTAATATAATTGTCAAGTACCAACTGATTCACTGATTTGAGCGATCGTGGATTGGACATTTTATTGTGTGTAACTTCTCATAGTAAGTGAACTCATTATAAGGAAGTGCTCATGACAAACTTCTGAACTACAGGATTTTCACACTTGGTGTTTTCTCTCGTAGAAGATAGGGAAAAGCTGCATTTAACTGTGAAACCCATGAAAGCTTATAGATATATTTTTGACTATAATAATAATCAGTAGCGGCTCTAGCTAAATCCTGAGAGAGGGGATGACCTTGTAAGATAGTCTGGTGCTCACCTGGCCATGCACTCCACCAGGGCACAGCCCGCACCTGGTCACCACCATACAGCACACAGGCACAGACACTACATACATATCACCAGGCTGGGCACTGTGCAGGTCCTCGCCTCTTACCAACTACTTTTTCTACATTTCTTACAGATATTAAATCACGGCATTTATAAACAAAAATAGAAATCACAACACAATTATACGAAATCAGAACAGTATCAACATAGGCGAAACTGTACGCAATCAATAATAACTGGCATTTGATTACTTAAAAATATTTCATTCAACAAGATTCTAAAGAAAACGAGATGTTTTCTCCTAAATTAGCTACCTATTTTATTTTTTTATTTTAGTGGATAGGTACTTATTTTTCCTATTTCATACATAGGGATAATCCCCTTCGTCCCCTAATGACGCACCGCTACTGATAATAATATTACTATGATTTATTTGTGTACGCTGTTTATGTGTGAATCGCATCTCAAAAGCCCTCTGACAGCTTGGTCGTCGCTAAAGAAATCACCAATTTTCATGCAAGACTCAGTTGCTGCAAGGCTGGATGGACCTTTGGTGACCGGTTATTGATAAATTTATTTGTATTTTTCAGTCCAGCGAAGAACATGTTTAAAAATATAAATGGTTTACTTTTTATGCTTCGTAGGGATTCAAACCCACGACCTACCATATTGATACGTCAAAGGTAAAACTGAATAAGTGACATATTAAGCCAATATAAGTCTCTCAGATAAATGCTTTTTTTCTATTTTCTACGAGAGAAAACACTAAAAATGTGAAAATCCTGTAGTTTAGAAGTTTTTCAAGGACACTTCCTTTTAATTAGTTCACTTACTGTGAGGAGTTACACCCAAGAAAATGTTTTATCCATGATTTCTCAGGTCAGTGAATCAGCACCTATTCAGTTTTACCGTTAAGGTGGCGATATATTTGTATGATTTCTGAAAACAACCCTCGATTGACGCCTTTGTTTCTTTCCAACTCATTTAATAGAAAATAAAAAGTAAAATCTATATCTATAAAGAAGGATGTATGTATGTATGTATGTATGTATGTATGTATGTATGTATGTATGTATGTATGTATGTATGTATGTATGTATGTCCCCTATAGACTCATAAACCGCTCATCCGATTTTGACGAAATTTTCAGGAAACATGTAACATATTCTTAGAACGAATCCTGTGAAGTTTGATGGTGATCAAATAAACAGTGGTTCTCAATTCTCGATATTTCAGCAACGAGGTCGGTAAATTTCGAAACCACCCAATAGAAGACGACCATTATATTCAACTACAATACATAATCTTTGTTGCAAATATACATTTACATTAAAGATTCATATAAAATGCATGCTCACAAGTAGACACATGTAAGTTCACGCTTACAAATGCTGCATGTGTACCCACTCATAATTTAAAATCCAAATCTAAAATGAACAACCCAGTAACTTTTACTTTACGCCAACTTGAAATGGATGTTATTCAGCTCCTGAGTGGATTGACACTCATTTCTTATGAAGGCTGAGTAAGACTTGCCGGTATTTTATTTGGGTTTAAAATAAACACTGAAACGGGAAATAATTTCTGACAACTTCGGTGGGATTCTAACTCGAGATCTCGGCATGGAATGCAATCTATCTATCTATATCTATAAAGAAGGATGTTTGTATGTATGTATGTATGTATGTATGTATGTATGTATGTCCCCTATAGACTCATAAACCGCTCATCCGATTTTGACGAAATTTTCAGGAAACATGTAACATATTCTTAGAACGAATCCTGTGAAGTTTGATGGTGATCAAATAAACAGTGGTTCTCAATTCTCGATATTTCAGCAACGAGGTCGGTAAATTTCGAAACCACCCAATAGAAGACGACCATTATATTCAACTACAATACATAATCTTTGTTGCAAATATACATTTACATTAAAGATTCATATAAAATGCATGCTCACAAGTAGACACATGTAAGTTCACGCTTACAAATGCTGCATGTGTACCCACTCATAATTTAAAATCCAAATCTAAAATGAACAACCCAGTAACTTTTACTTTACGCCAACTTGAAATGGATGTTATTCAGCTCCTGAGTGGCTTGACACTCATTTCTTATGAAGGCTGAGTAAGCCTTGCCGGTATTTTATTTTGGGTTAGAAATAAACACTGAAACGAGAAATAATTTCTGACAACTTCAGTGGGATTCTAACTCGAGATCTCGGCATGGAATGCAGTTACTCTACCAACTAAGCTATAGACCGGACTTTTTACAAATATGGTGGATCGATATCGGTTTGGTTAGGGGTAAGCAACCTGCGGCTCACCAGCCACATGCGGCTCTTTGGGTGTGAAGTTACGGCTCTTTAGCTTCATACGCAAATATAAAAAAAACACAGAATTATACTTCTGATCGAAAAAAACTAAATCGTTCTGAATCGATTAACGATCTCTCCGCTACTTGTACTCGCTTTTCACCCTCCCCCCGCCCCATCGACGCTATTTATTGTTGGCAAAAAAACATTTGTGGCTCTTTACAAATCCAAATCCAAAATAAGATATGTATCATTTGAGATTCACATCAAATGCATTCCCATAAGCAGACACGCATAATTTCGCGCTCACACATACCGCATGTGGAACTACAATATAAAAACCCAATCTTAAATGAACATAAGCCCTGCAACTCTTGCCGACCTTCCCTGAAACAGGGGCGACATTGGCAAAGTGAACCATTTTTTACAGTATGGGTGGTCAGCCTCATACCAACCTATAAGTCAAGGAAAAGCTTTGAAATTTGTAAATTGTAATTTTTGGCTCTTCCGACTCAAAAGGTTGCCGACCCCTGGCCTAGACAAAAGTTCCAAATTAAAAAATGTTATTCAAGTATTCCAAGTTGAATTTTAGAAATGTAAGAAAGCTTTTATATCCCGCACTTATAAAAAATACGATAAGTTCGTAGGTCACAACTAGAAGACCATATTGAAATATATTATTATTATTAAAACCTTTTATTGAAACATACTTTTAATTAAAATATACATAATATAGTTGTTTTTTCAAAAACCGCAATTCTGTAAAATTATATACTCACCACAAATTTAAAGATCGTTTTTTTCTCGGCGGTTAAACGTCTTTCTTCTATGTGACAATGGTCCAAACGCAAAAACGCAAACGCAACTAAGCTACACATATAGTGTAACTTCTTGCCGCGTTATCCCCGAAGGGGTCGCATGTGGCGAGTTGAACCTATTTATTTTTACAGGTAAGGGGGCCGGCCTTACGCCAACCACTTCAGTTGAAGTGGAGGTTTCCCAGCTCCCGAGAGTGCTGGTACTCATTTCTTGTGAAGGCTGAGTAAACCTTGCCGGTATTTTACTTTGGGGTTTGAAATAAACACCGAAACGGGAAATCATTTCTGACACCCTCGGTGGGATTCGAACCCGAGCTTTCGGCATGGAATGCAAGCACTCTACCAAGATAAACAAAATGTTTGCCTTTTACCTAACCCGGCCGTGCGACTTACAATTTTGTTGTCAATAGAAAATGTTCCGTGTGCACTACCTAAAACTTTCACTTATTGAAATAATGGATAGAGCACATTTTAAATGTGGGGAAAAAATGTGAATTCACTTGGCCGGGATAAAGACAGGACAGGGAGTCAAAAATTCAACATAAATTAAACACTTTTATGGAGATAGTTGAAAAAACACTTAAGTGCATCATATTGTATGAAGCATTTTCCCCAACTGCATACGTTTCACAGTGCGGTTACATTGAAAAATATTCCTGATTGTTTGGAATACATTTATTTCTTCACTTTGCTCAAAGAGTATAGTGAATTTTATAGATTAGTTCTTTAATTATATGATTATAAAATTTAATTTATTGTTTATATTCTTTTCTTGTATAGGTCAATATGCATCTGACCAACTATAAATAGAAAATGGTTCACTCTGCCAATGTCACCCCTGTTTCAGGGAAGGTCAGCAAAGAGTTGCAGGGTGTATGTTCATTTGAGATTTGGGTTTTTATGTTGTAGGTTCACACGCAGAATGTGCAAGTGTGAACTTATACGTGTCTGCTTGTGGGCATGCACTTAATGTGAATTCTAAATGTAACAATTATATCCATGCAACTTAGAATAGATTAGATGAGTGACGTTACATAGCCGATTTTTTTATCTTAAATATAAATGGAGCACCGCAATCGATTTTCCCTATGCTTGGCTCTGCTGCTTAACAGTTATACCTAGACCTTTTTTTTTAGAAAACGTGAAGATTAACCTAGAGATAAATTGTGTGAAGCTTGATTCCGATTAGCACACTTTTTTTTTTGATCCTGTTGTTTCCTCTTTTATCTGTAGAAAAAAAATGATACCACATGCCCAAATGGCGTAGTGAAACACGCCGGGTACTGCTAGTAAGAAAATAAAATAGAATAGTTTACAATGCTGCCCTGTGTCAATCGAACCGCGCTCTCATATTTTACGAATTTAATCAATGAGTGCTCTGTCTCTCTCCCTCCGCAGTGAGTGGGCGGCGGGTGCGAGAGGGACGCCAGACTCCGTTGGTGGTCTCCACTTCCGGTCGCTACTGTCCTCTAATTCTGTACCCAGAAACGCGACACTACAAAATAGTCTAGGCTTAGTGACAGCACTATGAATAACTCAACAGTATGTATAGTAAATATTATAAATTAATAATTTATTTAATTTATTCTAAACTAACTCCGCTCAATAGCTCAGCTGGTAGAGTGCTTGCATTCCATGTCGAATCAACCACCGAGGGTGTCAGAAATGATTTCCCGTTTCGGTTCACTTTGCCAATGTCACCCCCGTTTCAGGGAAGGACGCCAAGAGTTGCAGGGTGTATGTCCATTTGAGAATTGGATTTTTAAGTTGCAGGTTCACATGCGGCATGTGCAAGCGCGAACTTGCACGTGTCTGTC
Organism: Agapetus fuscipes; assembly: GCA_951799405.1. NCBI lineage: Eukaryota > Metazoa > Arthropoda > Insecta > Trichoptera > Glossosomatidae > Agapetus > Agapetus fuscipes. The sequence goes on along the minus strand of OX637354.1, from coordinate 3,699,490 downwards.
TAGGATGTCCAAGCGGGGATAGGGCAGACCCCAACTGACGTGGCTGGACGACATCAAGAGAACTGCAGGCAAGGGATGGCTGAACACAGCAGCTGATAGACAGGAATAGAGAGGATTGGAGAAAGCTCAGGATCTGATATTACCGAGGAGTCTGAGCGAGAGGGGGCTCACTCTGCGATCTGCCGACAGTGCTCTTACATCTGTCAGCACACAATGCAGAAAAAGAAGCACAGTGTTCGGATACCGCGCTTTCGCCGTTGCGGGACCGTCCACTTGGAACCAGCTGCCACCTGAAGTGCGCGCCAAGGAAGGGATCGAGAGCTTCAAGAAGGGAATGAAGACCCATTTCTTCACCGTAGCGTCAAGCCTGAAAGCGCCCTTGCACTGACAACACCTTCTCTCAGGGGTCAGTCTCCCCTCCACTGACCCACGCCCTGTATATCCATCCCATCCGGGGATGTGTCACAGGACTCGCATGCAAAAGTTATGTGAGATGCGAGTGGCAGAAGGCCCTCCCGTGAAGCTACACTTTCCCAAGTGTTTACACAAAGCAAAGGAGGCTCAGAAATCACTGAAAGATTATAGCCGTGAGAGTTTAGGGCTCGAGGATTTTAAATTTACAAACAAAAATGCAAAGTGATTCTGAGCGTCTTAACATATAACTTAAGGCCTAAATTCGAGATGTTACTACTGAGACTGTTCGGGAGGTTCTCTCCTGACTAAGTGGCCAACCACCATAGAGGTGGGAAAGAATAAAGAAAAGAAGAAAGAATGTCGGTCTAATTAGACCGACGAGTTCTCGCCATAGCTGGCACAAAACTTTGAAAAAGCCTCAAAGTTAGATTTGTTGGCCACAAAGTCCGCATATCCGATCGGGCCGATGGCCGGTCTGACAGCGTTGAAGAGCGCCTCACGACCAGGTTGCAAGGCTTCGCAGTCCCACAGGATGTGTCGCACGTCCTGCAGCGTCGCTCCGCACTCACAACCCGACCCCCTTGAGAGGCCAAGCTGGAAGAGCCTGGCCCTAAATTTACCGTGACCAGTCAAGAACTGACTGGTCCAATGGTCCGGGACCAACCAAGGAGCCTCGTATCTCTCACGGACCGAGGGAAAGAAAGAAAAGGTGGTTCTGCCTTTGTCGGAGGAGTCCCATCGTTTTTGCCACACGCGGAGAGCCATAAGCACAACCAGTTTCCGAGTTCCAGAGGATATTCCTCGGGTGGGGGGATCAATGCTATCTTCGCCGATAGTAGCGGTGAGGCCGCGTCTCAAAAGACTTATGGCGTTGGCAACCTGGAGGTGAAGATCCAGAGGAAGGACACCGGCAAGAACGGGGAGACAGTCCGTCCCCTTGCACTGACAGTAGTCACGAAACGGCGCTATAAAAATCATCATCATCAACCACCTAGACGGGATCTTGAGTGGCCTGTGTGGAGAGCACTCAACAGGCTGAGAACGGGTGTTGGCAGAGCTCGCTGTAACATGAGGGCCTGGGGAATCCTTCATCAAGATGACACCACGCTCTGTGAATGCGGAGCCCAACAGTCAATGGATCATCTTCGGATCTGCCCGGCCTGCCCAACAAGCTGCTCACTGGCCGACCTAATGGAGAGTAATGGTGAAGCAGTGGATGTTGCCCGACACTGGGCAAGAGTAGTGTAGTGTCTGACACGAAGAAGAAGATCATCATCATCATAGACTGGGAAAGGCTGAGGAAGAAGGAGCAGATGACTGAATTGAACAAAAAAGCTTTTTTTTAACTCTTCGTCTCCGCGCATCGACACGTGGCATATTTTTTTGTCCACCAGCAATAATGATTGTATATTCTGTATCGTATAGTGTATACACTGTATAAAGTATGCACGTGCCCATGCATCTGGGACCACCTGGTGTGTCGCACCCTCAAGGTTCCTGACCTCACGCGTCAACTTTGACAGCTGTCACATCGCCACATTGAAAAATGCTTTTGTTATCCATTTAATTATACTTGACTCTTTTTATGTATCTGAGTATTTTGCTCTATAATCTAAGTAGCAAAGGTATCGGTATCAATTTATAAGACAATTTTTTTCGTGTAAGACCGAAGTCTTTTTGCAGATTTCTTGTGTGTCGACGTTTCGCTTTCTCGAGCAGAAAGCATTCTCAAGGCGTGTTATCAAAACAATCAAAATGGCAACGACCATAAAAGTGAAAGTGCAAAACTTTATTACATAATAAATAATGAAAAACACGGATTTTACTGACCGTGCAAAAGAGAAGAACGATTTTCTCTACGTTTCGTCGGAGTCATATCCGACGTCCTCAGGAGACGTGTGCAAAAGCACGGTCAGTAAAATCCGTTTTTTTCATTCTTTAAAATGTCTAACGACCGTAATCATAATTTAAAATCTTTATTACATAAGATATTGTTGGCATTTCTTTGACCGGTCCGTAGTCCAGTGGCAACACTTCGGACTCGTAAATGGAAGGTTGTGGATTCGAACCCCGGCGGAGCAAAGAAATATAACATTCATGTTTCCAAATGTGCTCTTCGTTGGGTTGATAAATTCATAAACCTTTACCAAAGGCCGGTCACTGAAAGGTCCATCCAACCTTACAACAACTGGGTCTTGCTTGAGAATTGGCGCTTTGTACATCGACGACCAAGCTCGCAGAGGGCTCTTGAGGTGTGATACACACAAAAACAGCGCTCACCAAAAAAATCATCTTAATATTACTATTATTTATCAGCACAACTTTTCGGTAAACGTCATCACAGACAACTAGTCCATAGACACATCAGTTACGGATAATTTAGTCAAACGACAGTTCGGCCACACGACTTTTCAGTCAACGACATTACGGTAACAAATAATATATGGTCCACAGACAGCTCCATCACAGAAAACTTGCTCTCAAAAAAACTTTTGTCAATACTGTTGTTTAAATTATTTTAGTTTTCTATTATAGAGCTGTCTTAGGACCATATACTGTGTGTGACCGAAGTGCTGTCTTAGGACCATAGATATACTGTATGTGACCGAAGTGTCGTTGACCGAAAAGTCTTCCGGACGAACTGTCGTGTGAAGGAATTGTCGAGTTGGCAGAGACAACTGGCGATTGGCGAGTTGTCTCTGCTCGAAATGACGTGTACCAAAAAGTCGTATCGACGAACTATCGTGTGACCGATGTATTTTTGGCCAAATTATCTGTTACTGTTACTGTATCCTGCCGCCGTTCCACTAGGGGTGGCCGGTACCTCCGCAGATGCGCCTCCACTTTTTTCTGTCCTTACAAACCACTTTCATTTCCTCAATATTCATCACCTTTTTCATACATACTCTTCTCTTATTTTCACTCTGCAGGTTCCATTCTTTCGCAATCTCACCTATTTGGTCTAACCATTTTTTCCTCGGCCTTCCCCTTCCGCGCTTTCCTCTGACATTTCCTTTGTACACTTTCTTCGTTAGTCGTTCATTATCCATTCTTTCGAGATGTCCGAACCATCTCATCGTACTTTTTTGTACTTTCATTCTCATATTCTCTTTTATACCACACTCGTTCATCACCCAATCATTACGTACTCTATCATTCAGTGTTTTTCCAGCCATTGCTCTCAGGTAAGCCATTTCAACCGTACATACTTTACTCAGCTCACATTCATTAACTGTCCACGCCTCACTTCCATACATCAATGTCGGAACCAATATACCATTGTGGACCGCCAATCTCATATTCTTCGTAAGTTTCCTATTTCTTGCAATTCTTCCAATCGTTCCCATTACACTTCTTCCTCTACTAGCACGCTTTTCCAATTCTTTCGTCAATTTCCCATTCGACTCAAACTTGCTTCCCAGATAATCAAATTCTTTCACGACCTCCACTCTTGTTTCATTCAGTCTTATCTCAATTTCCTCGCATTCCTCAGTCCTGTCAAACACTAATACTTTCGTCTTACTGGCATTCACTTTTAAACCGTTCTTACTAAAAGCATCATTCATTTTGGTGAGTATCATCTGGAGCTCCTCCGCTGTATCAGCCAACACTACGGCATCGTCAGCATAGAGAAGAACTCCAACATTCGTCTCACCCACTTTCACACCATAATGAGAAATTTCTGCTTCTTTCATACAATTGTCCATGATTATGTTAAATAACCACGGACTCATTACACAACCCTGTCGTACTCCCTTGTAAACATCAAACCTAATCTAATCTAAGATGATAAGATATGTAACATTGGGGATTCACGTTATATGTAGGTATGCATTCTAACAAGCAGACACGTACAAGTGTGCGCTTGCACATGCCGCATGTGAACCTACAATATAAAAACCCAATCTCAAATGAACATCAGCCCTGCAACTTTTCCCTGAATCAAAGGTGACATTGACAAAGTGAACCATTTTGTAAAATATGGTTGGTCAGCTTCATACCAACCTATAGTCAAGGAACATACACAACCAGTTTAATTTTTTTAAATCACAAATAATAATATGTATCAAAACATCAAAACAAATACAGAATACAAAGTTATAATTTAAAAAAAAACCCTAGTCCTAACCGCCAACATTACAGATCAACCGTCATTTCTTTCTGTCCTTACATACTTCATTTCATTTCGAGTCTGTGACAGAAATGTCGTTGACCGACAAATGGACGAACTTTGGTGTGACTGATGTGTCCATTGCCGAGCTGTCAGTGGACGGCTTGTCTGTGACAGATTTGTCGTGGAACCTCATGTGGGATATGCAAAAAGAGCAGCACTGGAATGCCTGGTACACGCTGGGCCGCCTCACTAGGCGCACACCGTCAAATCTCGCCATAATTGATCGCCACAATTACGGATTGTGTTTCTGAGTTGTGCAGATTTGTAGCGGCTGTGCGAGAGACCACCCACCACGGAGAGTGGACCGGAGAGTGAAACTGGAGAGTGGAGCGGAGAGTGAAACTGGAGAGTGGAGCGGCGAGTCGCTGGAAAGGCTTTCGGTATTAAAATGTGTCGCTCGAAAAATGCAAACATCCCATAGCTCATTTTCCTAAATTAATTTTGTTCTTGACTAATAGGTTGGTGGGAGGCTGATCTCGCAAGCTGTAAAAACTTGGTTCACTCTTGCTTATGCCACTGGTAAAAGTTGCAGGGTGTATGTTAATTTGAGGTTTGGATTTTAATTTGTAAGCGCGAACTTACACGTGTCTGTTTGTGAGCATGCATTTAACATTAAATTTAAATGCCTATATATCTTTGCAACTTAGATTATAGATTACAGACTTCAGTTCCTTGATTAATAGGTTGGTACGAGGTTGAGCTCCCATGCTGCAAACATTTGGTTTATTTTTGTTAATGCCATCCCGGTTTCAGGGAGAGGTGACCGGAGTTGTAAAGCTTATGTTTATGTGGGGCTTAGTTTATCTACAGTCCGGTCGATAACTCACTGGGTAGAGTGCTTGCATTCCATGCCGAGTGCTCGGGTTCGAATCCCACTGAGGGTGTCAGAAATGATTTCCTGTTTCGGTGTTTATTTCATAACCCAAAATAAAATACCGGCAAGGCTTACTCCGCCTTCACAAGAAATGAGTATCAGACCCCTACTCGGTTGTGGTTGGCCCTTAGGTACTTATAAAAATAAATATATTCCACTTGCCACATGGGAAACCCTTCGGGGATAATACGACGAGAAGTTACACTATACGTGTAGTTAGTTGCGTTGCGCGGGTTCTCTAATTTTTTTTTCCTCGGCTATTTTCGTTTTCGCAAATTCCTCGCTAAAATTTCGCTATGCCATATTGGCGCAGTGCCGCGATTTCTCCGGGAACCTGGGACCACACACGACGCTGGTGTTGTGGGAGGGAGGGGGGAGGGGGAGGGCACACCTCCCACCTCAAGGAGCCCGCTGATAAAATTCCGTAATGACCCGGCAATGCGAATAGTGTGCAATAATGATGTTCACAAACTAGAAAAAGCACCAGCCCTCTAATCTATGTGTTTATTATCATGCGATAGGCAGCTCTGCAGAGGCTCTGGCCACCCCTAGCGGAATGGCGACAGAGTTACAGTTGCAGCAAGAAAATAATGTGGTGCAAGGAAAAGTATGAAAGTCAAGATTAAAAGAAGTTTGTTAAGATGGTTTGGACTTGTCTCTACATTTAATGTGAAAAAAATGAAGAAACGCTGATTCACTGATTTGAGAAATCGTGGATAAAACATTCAATTGGGAGTAACTTCTCATAGTAAGTGAACTCATTGTAAGGCAGTGCTCATGAAAAACTTCTTAACTACAGGATTTTCACACTTTTGTAGTGTTTTCTCTCGTAGAAAATAGAGAAAGGTGCATTTGTCTGAGAAACCCATGTTAGCTTAATATGTCACTTATTCAGTTCTACCTTTAAGGTGTCGATAAGTATATGTTGCAAGAATACATGGATGTCGTGGTAGAGGAAGACCGAGAAAAGAATGGATGGACCAAATACCCGAGTCTGCTTGAGTGCGTGCATTTAGTTTATAATAAATCTATGATCTATAATCTAACTTGCAAGGATATATTCATTTAAAGCTCTCAGATGTATGCCCACAAACCAACAAGTGTAGTTCGCGCTTACAAATGCTGAATGTGTACTTACAAATAAAATCCAAACCTCAAATGAACATAAGCCCCACAACTTTTGCCGACCTTCCCTGAAACAGGGGTGACATTGGCAAAGTGAACCATTTTTTACAGTATGGGTGGTCAGCCTCATACCAACCTATAAGTCAAGGAATATGAATAATAAATTACATTTAAATATAAAAAAGAACAAAACCTTACAAAGAAATCTATACAAAAAAAGTCAAAAATTTCCTATGCAAAAAATGTAGCAAATGAATACACCAACATTAGAAATCAACATTGCAGATTAGCCGCCACTTCTTCCTGTCCTTGCATACTTCTTTCATTTCATCCAGAGTCATAACCTTTTTCATACAAGTCCTCCTTTTATTATGACTCTGGATATCCCATTCATTCGCTATTTCAGAGATTTGATCCTTCCATACTTTTCTTTATTTAGTTTGATTGCCTAATTTTGCCTATATCGAATTCTCACTAGTGACTGACTGTAACTCTGTCACCATTTTGCTGGGGGTGGCCAGAGCCTCCACACATCTGCCTTCAATTTTCCCTATCCTTGCATACCTCTTTTAATTCATTCATATCCATCGCCTGTCTCGTACATTTCTTTCTTTTACATTCGCTTTGTATATCCCATTCTTTCACAATTTCACCGCTCTGATCATGCCATATTTTTCTCGGTACTCCCTTTCTTCTTTTCCTTTTCACATCAGTGCAACGTAGTCCGGTCGATAGCTCAGTCGGTAGAGTGTTTGCATTCCATGCCAAGAGCTCGGGTTCGAATCTCACCGCGGGCGGGTGTCAGAAATGATTACCTGTTTCGTTGTTATTTCAAAACTCAAAATGAAATACCAGCAAGGTTTAATCAGCCTTCACAAGAAGTAAGTACCAGTCCCCTCGGGAGCTGGGAAACCCCTACTTCAACTGAAGTGATTGTCGTAAGGCCGGCCCCTTAACCCGTAGAAATAAATAGATCCCACTCGCCACATGCGACCCCTTTGGGGATAAACACGGCAAGAAGTTACACTTTATGTGTATCTTAGAAGTTTTAGAAGCGTTAGCATGCCGGAAAACTAGAGTTCGATTCCCACCAAAATGTTTCAGAAATAATACCTAGTCAATTTAAAAAATAAACTCTCTCTTTGTGCACCTTGCAAAGCCATGGGAAAATTATTACGTCAGTGTTAAAAATAGCTCTGAATTATAATGATAAAAATGTCGGAATAATATTATTTATTTTATTTAGTGTTTGATACCTTGTGTCGCTTCATTAATATGAATCAATTAATAACGTGGAATAACCAAATTCCTCATGAGCGCGCGCATGTTCCAGCTCACGAGGGGTCACTGCTGGTTTGGGGTTCCCACGAAAACCCCGGTGTGACCTTCAGCCTTCGGTTTTGCCTGACTCAAGCTTGGGTCTTGCTTGACTCAGGCATGGATACGGTCTTTTGGTTTTCTTCGAGTGAGCCTTGGTAATCTTTTGACTTAAATTTGAATCTTGCATTTGTTCTCCCTTGGCTCAAACTTGGCTCTTGCTTGACTCAGACATGGATACGGTCTTTTGGTTTTCTTCGAGTGAGCCTTGGTAATCTTTTGACTCAAAATTGAATCTTGCATTTGATCTCCCTTGGCTCAAACTTGGGTCTTGCTTGACTCAGACATGGATATGGTCTTTTGGTTTTCTTCGAGTAAGCCTTGGTTATCTTTTGACTTAAATTTGAATCTTGCATTTGATCTCCCTTGGCTCAAATTTGGGTCTTGCTTGACTCAGACATGGATCTTAGCTTTGGTTTTTTTCTTTGATTCAGCCTTGAGAATCCTTTGACTTAAATTTGAGTCTGGCATTTGATATTATTTGGCTCATGCTTGGTTTTCGCCTGACTCAAACTTGGGTATTGCTTGACTCAGACATGGGTCTTGCCTTGGGTTTTCTTTGAGTCAGCCTTGGGACTCCTTTGACTCAAATTAGAATCTTGCATTTGATCTTCATTGGCTGAAAATTGGGGTTTATAATTGTTTTTTTTTGGCATACACTTCGGTTTTGAATTTGATTTTACCTGAGTGAAACACGCTTTTGGTTTTTCTTTCAGCCAACCTTAATTGTTCTTTGACTCAAACTTGACTTTTGCATTTGATCTTCTTCGACTTACACTTGGGTCATACATTGATTTTTTACTCATCTTCAGTTTTGCATTGACTGCATCTTAGATCTCACCTTAACACCTTACTTGCTTCAAACTATGGTTTCCTTTGACTTAAACTCTCATCTTGACTTAGACTGTCCATTCATTGAATTAACCATAGATCTTCGTTGACTTACATTTGGGTCTTACCTTGAGTCATTTAAACTTAAACTTGGATCTTGTCTGGGGTCTTCTCTGACTCAAACTCATATCTTTTCTAGGTCTTACTTGACTCAGCCTTGGCTATATCGTTAGACTCACTTTTGGGTCCTTAGTTTTGGGATAAGGAGTGACTCATCTCGGAAACTCTGATGGGATCCCCGTTGCTATGGTAATAGGGATACATTTTGTGGGTCGAATATGTTACAGGAAAATATGGATACGTCCTTAAGTTTCTAAATTCTAAGGAGTGATATTTCATCCTTCTTAAAAATGACAATCCTGGTGAGTAAAGTCAAGAATCTATAGATATAAAGAGAACGCAAAGTTTTGCAAGGAGTAGAAGAAAGAAAAGAGCTTATACGTAATATATTGAAGAGAAAAAAAAAACGATTAGACATATAAAGTTTCTTAATACCATATTTAAAATACATTGGAAATATGAATAAGTTGATGGACGTCTCCTCTGCCAACACTGAAGCGCTATCCTTGCGACCTGCAGGCGACAAGATAGCGACTTGTTTCCATAAATAAGGTGAAGGTACTTTGATATCTATGGAGTTCTTTCGCAAGCGCTAGTAAGTTGCGACTTGGATTGATAACCAAAGGAAATTAGCAAGATAGCGCTTTTGGTCTCTGCTCTCAACTCCAGAGATAGACTGTTCCAGCAGGATGGACCAGCCAAACTAAAAGCCATGCCCTCGAAACCCATTCTCTTCCATCAAAGCGGCATTTGAAGCCAGTTAATTAATCATTTCTATCTAGCACGACAAAGTATTTACTTTCTTTAGAAGATGATGATAAACGAAAGATCTAAATTCTAAACAAGAATCGCTTCTAAACATATTTAGTTCTTCATTTGCCTTACATGCATTTGTTCTTCATTATTTTAAGTCGTAAAAGATGCGGTAATACTGATTCTTCCAGATTTATGAATGTATTTCACGCTTAAAATTTGTCATTGTTATCGTCTCCTCGTGTATTGTTAGCTCTGCGGTATGTAGGTATAAGGTCGACTGCTGATGCAATTTCGATGCAGGGTCAGCGACCTCTGCGGACATAAAAACCACAAGGACGTAACCTGGATCAGAAAAAACATTAAATTAATACATATAATACTTAATAGATAGACCTAAGATTTTTGTTCGTATTCTTTGCTATTTTTGTATAGGCCCCTTTCAAAAATTCCAATCTCTATTTTGAACTAAACAAACTACTCTTTATGAAGATAATAATAATATTAGGATGATTTATTCCGTGAGCGCTGTTTTTTGTATATCACACCTCAAAACCCCTTTGCGAGCTTGGTCGTCGCTATAGAAAGCGCCAATTTGCAAGCAAGACCCCGTTGCTGTAAGGCTGGATGGATAAACAAGATTAACTTTACCGGGCCGCAGTCGAGTGGTTAACACTTGAGGCTCACAAATGGAAGATCGTGGGTTCGAATCCTGATGAAGCACAAAAAATATATCAAATTTCAAATATACTCTTCGCTGGGTTAAAAAATTCATATAGATACTTACCTTTACCAAAGACCGGTCGCCAGAGGTCTATCCAGCCTTGCAGCAACTGGGTCTTGTTTGATAATTGGCGCTTTGTAGCGACGACGACCAAGCTCGTAAAAACGTCGATAGCTCAATTGGTAGAATGCTTGCATTCCATGCCGAGAGCAAGGGTTCGATCTCAAGGCTTACTCAGCCTTCACAAGAAATGAGAACCAGCCCCCCTGGGAGCTGGGAAACCCCCACTTCAACTGAAAGTTGTTGGTGTGAGGCCGGCCCCCTTACCCGTAAAAATAAATAGGTCCCCAATCGCCACATGCGACCCCTTCGGAGATAGCGTAGGCAAGAAGTTACACTATATGTGTAGCTTAGTTGCGTTTGCGTTATTTACCAAAGACCGGTCGTCAAAGGTAGATCCAGCTTTACAGCAAATGGAGCATTGCTTGATAATTGACGCTTTCACTTCGACGACTAAGAGCTCGCAGAGGGCTCTTGAGGTGTGATTCACACAAAAACCACGCGCACCAAATAAAGCATCCTAATCAACCCTCCAAACATCACCCATTGACCAACTCGCAACTCGCATGGGTTAAAAAAAAACTCCCGCGAACTGTTCCTGTTTATAATTTTTAGCGCCTTTAAACATGTGATCGATTTTATTGAAAGGGGACTTCTCACTTTTATTTTCACTGGGAATATTATCAATAGTATGATTAACTGGCAAAATGATACTTTCAGATAAAGAAAAGCACACTCGCAACCAGACAAAAGTCACTCGCAATTTGCGAGCTAGCGAGTAGAATTTTGGAGGGTTGATCCTAATATTATTATTATTTATTTTTTAATGTCACGTTACGCCCCTGTGCTCTCCTTGGGTGGTCCGCCTGTAGTAATCTGTGTTGGCACTACTACCGATACCCACAGCGGCTGTGCCAGCCCAGCACTGCGGACCAGAGCAGTGATGCACAACCAAATACATTCATAATAATATAAACAATGATATGAGGAAGTTTTTTTGGTGAGCGCTGCTTTTGTGTAAATCACACCTCAAGAGCCCTCTGCGGGCTTGGTCGTCGCTGTATAAAGCGTGATTCTTAAGCAAGACACAGTTGCTGTAAGGCTGATGGTGATGCGTCGATGATTTCTTTATAGCGCCGTTTCGTGATGTAGTCACTCCAAGGGCGCTTGTGCAAATTAAGCCAGAAATTTGCTTGTCTTCAGTGCATTCCGCAACTTTCCATGGTCCTCTAGCTCTCTCACATGATGTGGCAGGTGGTTCCAGGCCAGAGGACCAGCAACTGCAAAGGCTGGATGGATTTATGGTATCGTTTTTAGACAAAGGTAGATTTATTTATCAACGCATGTAAGAGCAAACACTAACTATATACAACTCCTACAACTGATCAATGAAATAAAAATATGGACAATCAGAGCCGTTCGGTGTGCAAGCATTTTAGTGCAATTTTTCACGCCTTGATGCAATCAGTTGCCAGGCAACTATGCGATACGACTTTCATAGCAAGTATGACAAAAATAATGCCTGGTCGCGTTGTAAAAAAAAAACACTTGAATCTAAAAATACTCAGATTACAAACCTTGATCTGAGGCGGCCCTTGGATGCCGCTTACTGTTCACAGCTCAAGAGAATGGCGAACGGCATAGACAATTGACTATAACAACAAGGCACTGCCTTTAAAAGAAAATGGCAACCAACAGTGACAAATAGATAGCACAAGGAGGCATAAGAGAATGGCAGCCAACAGAGACAAATAACTATTACAACAAGGCACTTCCTTTACAAGAGGATAGCTACCAGCAGAGACAAATGGCTAGCACAACAAGGCACTGCCTTTACAAGAGGATGGCTACCAGCAGAGACAAATGGCTAGCACAACAAGGCACTGCCTTTACAAGAGGATGGCTACCAGCAGAGACAAATGACTAGCGCAACAAGGCACTGCCTTTAAAAAATGATGGCGACTAGCAGAGACAAATCGCACGCTTAATAATAAAGAGAAATAACTAAAAAAATAAGAATGTTGGGAAATCACGTTTGAAGTTCAGACAACCAGTACAACTTGTATGGGATGAAAAAGGCGACCGATGTTTTATCTCGGTCATATTCGTCCAAATTGAACGGCTGTCGCATTCTACCTATTCTTCTCGCATTGTTCTTGCGTTTTATAGCAAAATCTCGATTTTCCCAATTTTTGAGTTATTGCTCTTTATTATTAAACGTGCGAAATGGCTAGCACAACAAGGCACTGCCTTTACAAGTGAATGGTGACACAACGAACACCGTTTAATAAGTCAAACAGGGTAGACACCTGGCATGAAAAAATAATCTGAGATAAAACTTTTACAGGATTATAAATTCAAATGTAATCCTGTCGGTAAACTTCGGAAGGCCAAAGACGTTTTAAAAATAAATTAAATTTATTATTTTGTGCATGGTTGGCCTCCGCTGCCTCCCTATCGGCTAACAGTTTAATTTCTTCGCGCAACTTATCATCTCTCCAATGTGGAACCTATTTATTCGTACAGGTAAGTAGGTGCACGCTCGCAGAGACCACGATCGGCAATAATACGCCGTTTGCCCGCCGTGTAATCATTATTAAACATTTTATTCCACAATCTCACTTGTGAATGATTTTGCAAAATATTAAAGTTCTACCAGATAATAATTGTGCTGTGGGCTTTTAAATATACATTTGTGTATATAGAAGAAACGAAGAAAGTGTAGAGAGGAAATGTCAGAGGAAAGCGTGGAAGGGGAAGACCGAGGAAGTAATGGATAGACCAAACAGGTGAAATTGCGAAAGAATTGTGTCTTTTCCTTGACTTATAGGTTGGTATGAGGCTGAAAACCCACACTGTACAAAATGGTTCACTTTGCCAATGTCACCCCTGTTTCAGGGAAGGTCGACAAGAGTTGCAGGGCTTATGTTCATTTGAGATTGGGTATTTATATTGTATGTATGCGTTTAATATTAATATTAAATGATACATATCTTTGCAGCTTAGATTTAGATTTAGATTGAACCTGCAGAGTGAGAATAAGAAAAGAGTACCTATGTATGAAGAGATGAAAGAGGTACCTATGCAAGTACAAAAAATATTAAGACGCATCTGCGGAGGTACCGGCCACCCCTAGCGGAACGGCAGCATTATACAGTAAGAGCAACAGTACAGAAAAACTCACTGACGAGAGTTCATCCTCAACCGTCGTGCAGAGAGGGTGTCTCCTGAAGACGTTGGCTACGTCGCCAACGAAATGTCGAGGATGGGGTTAGTTCTCTCATAAAGGTTCGTCTAATATCCATAAAGTTTAATTGCCTACGAGTCAGAAGTGTTAAGGCTACGGAACGATAAAATTTACTTTACTTAGCTGTTTCCGTCCAGGCAAAAATAGGTTGATGAATTGCATTCCCCTTTACGATTTTTTTTAAAATTGTTATAAACGAAGAATATAAAGAATGGTGTGATGTTAATGGTGCGAGTGTGTTGCGTGCAGAAAAGGTTTACCCAGCCTTTAATATAATAGCTAGGCGAGTGTGGCGCACACTAAGGGAGATGCCACACCGATAGTAATGTTCATAATTTATTAATTATTATTACACGGGCAACACTCACTCACTCATTATTATATTATTGCACACAAACAGGGCTGCCAATTCACGGGAAACCGGTAAAACAAAAACCGGTAAAACAAAAACCGGTATGTTGAACACTCGTTAGCTAATCGCCAGAGTTATTTACACCGGCTTGGAAGTCTCATCACCACGGTAATTCTTACCTATCGAATATCGGTACTATTTCGCTCCCCCAGTTCTTGTTTACCGTATACCTACGCCGATCTTGTCAAATATGACTTTTTCATGCAGTTGTCTTAAGAATCAAATTCTACACAATCTGATTTAAGAAAAATCGTAAAAATCGATAATGTGAGAGTTCTTTTAAATATTTTTTAAATAAATTTCTTGTTTTCATAAGACACATTGGTCCAGTACACATGTAAACATTGCTCATGTAATTTTTTTTAAATGGCGTATACGGCAAACAAGAAGGCAGCGATTTAGGGATTGGCCGGACTGTGCGCGTGCTAGATTGAGTGAAAAACGAATCGACAAAAATAAGATTGTAAAGGGGAATAAAACGACTTGATTGTAGTTTCTATAAACTGATACAGTGTAATCGCAACTCCAACTGTCTAATATTCTTAAAAATATACGATTTTACACACATACAATTATTTCTATAATCTATAATCTATAATCTAAGTTGCAAGGATATATTCATTCAAAGCTCTCAGATGTATGCCCACAAACAAACACATGTAGTTCGCGCTTACAAATGCTGATTGTGTACTTACAAATAAAATCCAAACCTCAAATGAACTAAGCCCTGCAACTCTTGCCGACATTCCCTGAAACAGGGGTGACATTGGAAAAGTGAACCATTTTTTACAGTATGGGTGGTCAGCCTCATACCAACCTATAAGTCAAGGAATAAAAAGTAATATTTAATTTATCAAAAAACTAATTCTGTGTTATTGCAACTCCAACCGTGTGTGATATCTTAAAAAAAATTACAATCTTACAAAACTAGTGATATCTTTAAAAAAATTACAATCTTACACATATATTTCCGATATTCGGTTGGTAACAATTACCGTGGTGATGAGACTTCCAGCTCTGGGCCCCATCTAAGACCTTTCTGACCATCCAGAAGGGCTATCGCGCGATACGACCTTGAGGCGACGAGATAGCGATTACTACAAAGAAGAACTTTGTAGAAGAGACACGTCTCCTGAGGACGTCGGATATGACTCCGACGAAACGTAGAGAAAATCGTTCTTCTCTTTTGCACGGTCAGTAAAATCCGTTTTTTTTCATTCTATAGAAATTTCTCTGTTTCGCGGTATTGTTGTGAATCCCGGGCGTGTGGCAACCCTGAATCGCAGCAGCGAGAGTTTTCACACATACAGGGGCTTATCCGTGTTAGTTTATTTATTTATTTATGTGGTAAGTAAATAAATAAATAAATATCATCTGTGTGTTAATTAACAGGTTCATCAGTGTTGATAATGTGAAAGATAACGATGATTATCTTTCAACGCAAATTATAATTATAATAAGCATGTTTTTAAGCCAACAAGAATGCAGTTTACATTTTTTTTTCGTACTTTTTTTTTTTTAAGAAATCCTGTGCGGGAGACTGCATAGATTCTAGAGACTCTAGCTTGGTACGTGCTTGGTCGTCGCTACAAAACGCCAATACTCAAGCAAGACCCAGTTGCTGTAAGGCCGGATGGACCTTTGGTGAAAGGTTTATGAATGTTTCAACCCAGCGAAGAGCAAATTTGAAAATATAAATGGGATAATTTTTGTGCTCCGCCGGGATTCGCACCCACAACCTTCCCATTCAGAGTCCGCAGTGTTACCACTGAGCTACGGACCGGAGATACGGACCAATAACTTAGATTTATTTTCAGGTCCGATCGGTAGCTCAGTTGGAGAGCTTGAGTTCGAATCCTACCGAGGATGTCAGAAATGGTTTCCTGTTTCGGTGTTTACTTCGAACTTAAAACAAAATACCGCAAAGTCTTACTCAGCGTTGAAAAGAAATGAATACTAGCCCACTCTGGAGCTGGGAAGCCTCCACTTCAAATGAATTGGTTGGCGTACCTAAGGCCTACCCCTGATCTAATCTAATCTTATCTAATCTAAGTTGCAAAGATATGTAACATTGGGGATACACATTACATGCATTCTCACAAGCAGACACGTACAAGTTCGCGCTTGCGCATGCTGCATGTGAACCTACAACTTAAAAACCAAATCTCAAATGGACATACACCCTGCAACTCCTGCCGACCTTCCCTGAAACAGGGGGGACATTGGCAAAGTGAACCATTTTCTACAGCATGGGTGGTCAGCCGCATACCAACCTATAAGTCAAGGAATAGAACCTGAAAGAATAAATAGATTACACACGTCACATGCGACCTCTTCGGGGAGAACACAACAAAAAGTTGCATTGTATGTGTAGTATACTCACGTTTTTTCATGATTGATTTCAAGGTAAATTTTTGGGAGAACTTACATTATTCGGCATTTCGTTGGCGACGTAGCCAACGTCTTCAGGTGACACCCTCTTTGCACAACTGATTTTCAATATCACAAATTATTCCTTGACTGATAGGTTGGTATGAGGTTGACCACCCATACGGTAAAAAATGGTTCACTTTGCCAAAGTCACCCGTGTTTCAAGGAAGGTCGGCAAGAGTTGCAGGGCTTATGTTCATTTGAGATTGGGTTTTTATATTGTAGATCCATATGCGGCATGTGTGAGCGCGAAATAATGCGTGTCTGCTTGTGGGAATGCATTTAATATTAATCTCAAATGATACATATCTTTGCAACTTAGATTTAGATTTGTTTGCTTGGCGTAAGGCCGGACACTTGATCTGTAAATAAAATAGATGTTCCTTCCATTTAAGAGTCCGAAGCGCTAACCACTAGACTACGGACCAGTCCAAATAAGTTAAGTCTGTATAAAAAGTAAATAAAGAAATAATAAATGATGTAGATAACGTAATGAATTATTTAGTATTTCAGTGGAAACGCGTCAAGGGTACAGTGCGGGGGTCTTTAAGGGTACACGCCATTAAAATATGAAACCACCGAAATGTTATTTTTATTTAAAACACGGCTCTGTGGGAATTAATAGCGTGGGCTACATAGTGGAGGGGATAAGGGCTGGCACGGTCCACGACAAGAGTAGCCCACAAGGTTTAGTAATATCACCACGTCAAAGCTTTTTTTGCCTTCCCAGTTGTCTTCATGCGAAAGCAGGAGCTTGTGCGCATGCAATTGCATCAGTTGAACCAGGGTCGAAATAATGGTCAAATGGGCCAGACTTGATTCGAACCAACGTTATTCTGTTCCAAATACGATAGTCAGGAACAGCGACTTGATCCCTTGGCCATAACACCCCAGGTAAAACTCAATAAGTGCTGAGGCACTGATTTGAGAAATCGTGGATGAAGCATGAAAAACTTCCTAACCACAGGGTTTTGTACACTTTTGTAGTGTTTTCTCTTCTTTAGGGAAAAAGGTGTTTTATCTAGGAAACCCATGTTAGCTTAGGATGTCACATATTGATTTTTACCTGTAGAGTATCGATAGATAGATAAGACAAAATTTGCATAGCGCCTTTTATGACAGTGTGTCACTACAATCATACTTGTTCGTGTGATTGGACGAAGAGGTGAGTCTTGACACCTCTTTTAATGTAATAGAACCCTGGCATCAAGTAAAAGTTTAAGGGTTTTTGGTATTGACAGTGAATGTGTGATTAATTTTAAATGAATAATGTAAAAATAAAACACAATCAACTCGTGAAGAAAAACTTCTCTTATCCTCACTCTGCAGGTTCCATTATTTCGCAATCTCACCTATTTGATCTATCCATTCCTTCCACGCTTTCCTCTGACATTCCTCTGTAGACTTTCTTCGTTATTCGTTCATCATCCATTCTTTCAAGATGCCCCAACCATCTCATTGTGCTTTTTTGTACTTTCGTTCTCATATTCTCTTTTATACCACACTCGTTCATCACCCAATCATTGCGGACTCTATCATTCAGTGTCTTTCCAATACCCGAAATTGGTGGTTCACTCTTGAGTTGCACCGAACTGCAGTACACTGCGCATAGCTCGGCAGTGGCTGATGGCTGCCCGGCATGCCATACAGCCATAAGCGCCCCCTCCACAGAGGCAAGCACTATGTGCAACTAACATGGGACATTATGCGTAAGTACATAAACAAAACGTTAAATAATGCGATACTCATACCAAGGAACAAACACGTGGCATGATTAACAGGGAAGTAAGCTTAGTAGAGCCATGTTAAGTTCCAAAAAATATAAGAGAGTCTGGTGCTAGTTCTATTTTTTAGTTCTTCCGCGTTATTGGGCGAGCTGCTCAGAGTCAAATCTTCCAAGAGTCGTAGATCATCCAGAAATACGCATAGGAGTCAAGCATTATTAGATAGGACTCACCGAATTCCAGGACTGATCTGCTTCGAGTTTTTTTCTTGAGTTGAGTCGTAGAGCATCCAGAAGTACGGATAGGAGTCAAGCATTATTAGATAAGGACTCACCAAATTCCAGGACTGATCTGCTTCGAGTTTTTTTCTTGAGTTGAGTCGTAGAGCATCCAGAAATACGGATAGGAGTCAAACATTATTGATAAGGACTCACCAAATTCCAGGACTGATCTGCCTCGAGTTTTTTTCTTGAGTTGAGTCGTAGAGCATCCAGAAGTACGGATAGGAGTCAAGCATTATTAGATAAGGACTCACCAAATACCAGGACTGATCTGCTTCGAGTTTTTTTCTTGAGTTGAGTCGTAGAGCATCCAGAAGTACGGATAGGAGTCAAGCATTATTAGATAAGGACTCACCAAATTCCAGGACTGATCTGCTTCGAGTTTTTTTTTTAGTTTTCAGCCGGTCGCACGCGTCGAAGATGACAGTCTTCGGGATAGTACCTCTGCGTCTGTCCGCTGTCACTGGGAAAAGTAGTATTTAACAGGTTTTGTGGCATTATTGTCATTCTTTGACTTATAGGTTGGTATGAGGCTGCCCATCCATCTAAATCTAAGCTGCAAAGATATGTACATATCATTTGAGATTCATATTAAATGCATCCTCACAAGCAGACACGCATAATTTCGCGCTCACACATGCCGCATGTGGACCTACAATATAAAAAACCCAATCTCAAATGAACATAAGCCCTGCAACTCTTGCCGACCTTCCCTGATGCAGGGGAGACATTGGCAAAGTGAACCATTTTTTACAGTATGGGTGGTCAGTCGCATACCAACCTATCAGTCAAGGAATGCTGTAGAAAATGGTTCACTTTGCAAATTTCACCCCTTTTTCAGATCGACAAGAGTTGCATGGTATGTAGGTATATTGATTTAAGATTTGGGTTTTTATGTTATAGTTTCGGCATGCGAAAGCGCGAACTTATACGTGTCTGCTTGTGAGAATGCATATAATGTGAACCCCCAATGTTACATATTCCAATTTATAGATTAGATTAGATTAGGTCAAAGTCAAATCTTCCAGCGGCACAGACCATCCAGAAATACGGATAAGAGTCAAGGGTTATAACATAGGACTCACCAAATTTCAGGACTGATCTGCTTCGAGTTTTTTTTTAGTTTCCTGCCAGTTTTCAGGATAATTTGTGTCAATTCGCTGTCACTGTGCAGTGAAATACTTTGCAAGTATTGTTGCATTATTGTTGACCAGTGATTTAAAAGTTTTTTTACGGAGGGACCAGGTTAATTAAGCCGAAAGGATAAAGGAATTAAGTAGCCTGCGACCCATAGACAAATTGCTCAATTAAAGTTCAATCTCGAACAGAATGAATGTGTTAGAAGGGCCTATGTTCCTAGAAATTCTGTAGAATAGTTACTGTGGCATGTCGATCCCACTGAAGTCTTCTTGATTTCCTTACTGAAACGATGTTTACCCTTGAAATATGGACCTAAACTCCACACTGCAATGGGTTGCTACATCTGTTGCTACATTGTCGGTGTTATGGCCGAGGGGGCCAAGCGGGCTGATCTTTCTAGCGTATTTGGAATAGAATAACGTTGGTTCGATCCCCGCCTGGGTCGTTTGAGCATAATTTTGATCCTGGTTCAACATAAGTCATTGTATAATAATAATCTATAATCTAAGTTGCAAGGATATATTCATTTAAAGCTCTCAGATGTATGCCCACAAACCAACAAGTGTAGTTCGCGCTTACAAATGCTGAATGTGTACTTACAAATAAAATCCAAACCTCAAATGAACATAAGCCCCACAACTTTTGCCGACCTTCCCTGAAACAGGGGTGACATTGGCAAAGTGAACCATTTTTTACAGTATGGGTGGTCAGCCTCATACCAACCTATAAGTCAAGGAAAATTGGGTAATTAATAATTCATTAAAATAAACATAATGAGTTATTAATTGATGATGTTCATACCTGTTTCTCGCCATGCAGAATAGATTGGTGAATTGCATTCCTCTTCACAAATCTATTTGAAAAAACAATTTTGAATTATTAATTGATGATGTTTATACCTGTTTCTCGCCAGGCAGAATAGATTGGTGAATTGCATTCTTCTTCACAAATCTTTTTTTTTAAAGAAACAAAATCTGTCACCTTCAGGCACCTACAGATCGGAAAAAGCGATGAAGCATTTTATTCTCAAAGACCCGGAGGGATTTCTCTTGTTTCCGAGTCAGATAATAATTATTATTCAACATAGGAAGCCCAATTTCCATGACGACTTTAAAATCTTTTAATTTTCCTCCCCTATTCTCGTTCTCAGATAACTGTCCGAGAGTATTTTTTTATTGAAACACCAAAAAAAACAACATTCAAATTAAATCCGGGGATGAAATCACCCTAAACGATTTTACAGAGTGTCAAATAACTGTTTTGTTGTGTCGTGGGGGCGGTAAGATTGCAAGGGGCGCGCCCTCCATGGGGCATATTGCAGATTTGTCTCGGCTCTCCGCCCAGCAGGCCAATAATGCTCCAACCGCCCCCCCATACAGTGCAACCTCGATTATCCGAGCTCGCTTGCATAGGGTAGGTATAGGCAAATACATTTCAGAAGAAATATAATATTAGTATGATTTCTTAGGTGAGCGCTGTTTTTGTGTGTATCACTCCTCAACAGCCCTCTGCGAGTTTGGTCGTCAATGTAGAAAGCGCCAATTTTCGAGCAAGACCCAGTAGTGATTGTAAGGCTTTGTATTGTACACACTACAGTACCTACCTACTTCCTACGTACCAACACTTTTTTCAGTACTGACAACACTGCTTTAATTCTTTTATTGACATTGACGTTTAATAGTAAGTATCTAATGTCAGTGATTGTTGAGAAAATATTCGAATAGTTAAAATGTATATGCGATAGATTCCTATTATTGGAGCATTGGAGATACTTATGTGTTTGTATTATGTGTTTTGTGTATGTGCAACTCTTTTGTTCTGTTGGCGTCTTCATATTAAATAAATAAATAAATAAAAGGCTGGATGAGCCTTTTAGTGGCTGATGGTCTTTGATACAGGAGTACTTGCATTACATGTCGAGAGCTCGGGTTCGAATCCCACCGAGGCGAGGGTGTTTTCAAATGATTTCCCGGGTCGGTGTTTATTTCAAACTCAAAATAAAAATACCGGCAAGGTTAACTAAGCCTTCATAAAAAATGAGAACCAGCCACCTCGGGAGCTGGGAAGCTCTCACTTCAACTTAAGTGATTGGCGTTAGGCTGACCACCTTACATGCAAAAATAAATAGGTTCACTCGCCACATGCAACCCTTTCGGAGAGAACGCGGCAAGAATTTACACGCCTAGCTTAGTTACGTTTTATTTAAAAAAAAAATGTTTTTTCAAAAACGTAGTTTTATTTTCACAATAATATTTTCTACCTCAAGTACTTTCGACCTTCAATATTCAGGTCATTATCAAGAGTAAGACTCTTGATAATGATTTTTTTTTAAATAAAATGAATTTTCACTGTGTGTATACACAAACCCTACAAAATCTACTTACGTTTTTAAGTGCTATCAAAGCTTTTGATTATTCAAGGTGATCTTGGTGCACGATAGCTCAGATAATCGAGGTTCTACTGCAGTAAGATACTGTACTCCTCCCCTGATGTAGGCTACCATCCCAGGAGTTTATTTTAATGGGGATCCTTGGGGGAGATCGGGAATTTCAACTATTTTTTTATTTCAATAAAGTTCATCGCGATTCGCTGCAGAACTAATGTCGCATACAGACTACTGCAAAAGCGGAGACCGGCGCGGCAGTCAGACTATAGAACACGGTGGTCCACAACTCATATTCTTAATTCTGACCGGTCCGTAGTCTAGTGGTAACGCTTCGGACTCGTAAATAGAAGATCGTTGGTCCGAATCCCGGCAGAGCACAAAAAAATATACCATTTATATTTTCAAAAAAAATCTTCGGTGGGTTGGAAAATGCATTGCCTTTTATCTTTACCAAAGACTGGTCACCGAAGGTCTATCCAGCCTCATCGCTGCCTTAGTTCTTGTTTATCGTATACGCCATTGAGAAAATTTTACATGAGCAATGTTTGCATGTGTACTGTACCAATGTGTCAAGAAGAAATTTATTTAAAAAATATTTAAAAGAACTCTCACATTATCGAGTTTTACGGTTTTTCTTAGCTCAGATTGTATAGAATTTGATTCTTAAGACAACTGCATGAAAAAGTCATATTTGACAAGATTGGCGTATACGGTAAACAAGAATTGGGGGAGCGTCATAGCAATTGGTTCATGCTTAAGAATTGGTGCTCTGTAGCGACAACCAAGCTCGTAAAAAGTTCGCTAGATGGCTCAGTTGGTAGAATGCTTGCATTCCACGCCAAGAGCAAGGGTTCGATCCCCACCGCGGGTGTCGGAAATGATTTCCCGTTTCGGTACTTATTTCAAAACCAAAATAGCAACCAACAAAGTGCGCTCAGCCTTCACAAGAAATGAGAACCAGCTCCCTCCGGAGATGAAAAATCCCCACTTCAACTGAAGTGGTTAACCCTTAGGTACCTACCCGTAAAATAAATAGGTCCCGAAATCACAAAAACACATGCAAACCCCTTTCGGTGCTATTCTTAGGGATTTTAGTCGTCCGTTGAGCCCACGTTTTGACAAACTAATGATGCATTCGCTTGATTTTTTGGTTCCGGGTTTTGACCGTGGTCCATATTTTTGCTTCTTTTTCTTCTTCCTTGATACTTCTTGAAGACTTTCAGCTGACGTTTCGTCTCCTCTGTGGGTGTCTCTTCGGAGCTCTGCTCACTTCTCGGACCCAAAACCCGGAACCAAAAAATTAAGCATCTGGATCCGGCCGTGAAAACCTACAAACATTTATAATGATGCATTTGCTGTCAATCCAAGATGGCCGCAAGTGAACAGCTGAATAGTCTTCATACAAATATTACCAAAACTCGGTATATAAGAATGACCGTGGTGATGAGATTTCCAGCCCAGGCATCATTAGTTTGGCAAAGCGTGGGCTCAACCAACGACTAAAATGTCTAAGAATAGGCCCGTTTGAATAAAACTCAGACAGGCAAGAAGTTACACTATACGTGTAGCTTAGTTGCGTTTTTGTTACCAAGTCTTGCTTACTTAATCCGGCTCACAAACCTTGATAGAATTACTCTGCGCACAGTTTCCTCGGACGTCCGAGTGTCAATCAAAAGAGAGGACATCAAAAAAGGCCTTAAAAATCATTTGTAATTTAAGTACAAAAGTGTTTGATTTTGCAGAATGCGAGAGCAATTTTGAACACAACACGCTCCCCCAGTTCTTGTTTACCGTATACGCCAATCTTGTCAAATATGACTTTTTCATGCAGTTGTCTTATGAATCAAATTCGACACAATCTGAGCTAAGAAAATACGTAAAACTCGATAATGTGAGAGTTCTTTTAAATATTTTTAAAATAAATTTTGATCTCTGTCAGGTGTCTTGTGTGACCAAAGGATTCCTATCAAGACTAAGGGCAAGGTCTACAAGACGGCAGTAAGGCCCGCCATGCTATATGGAGCAGAATGCTGGACTTGCAAAAACGTCCATGAACGGCAAGTCCATTCTGCCGAGATGAGAATGCTGAGGTGGGCTGGAGGCGTCACTAGGCTAGACCACATAAGGAACAAATACGTGAGGGGTAGCTTTAAGGTTGCCCCAATAACAGACAGGATTAGAGAATCCCAATTCCGGTGGTTCTGCCATGTGATGCGAAGAGATAATGAACATATTGTCCAAAAAGCCCTCAGCATTCCCACAGGACCAAGAGGCAGAGGCCGCCCAATGGCAACATGGCGGGACAATATTGAAAAAGAAATGCAAAAGGGAAACCTGACAGAGGAGATGAGCCAGGATAGAAAAGTTTGGCGTCTTCGAACAAGGAGGGCCGACCCCAAATGATGAGACAAGGCAATGGAAAAGAAGAAGAGAAGAAAATTCTTGTTTTTATAAGACACATTGGTCCAGTACACATGCAAACATTGCTCATGTAAAATTTTCTCAATAGAGTATACGGTAAACAAGAACTAAGGCAGCGAACAGTCGATTGAGGCCAAAAAAAGCATTGCTGCTGGAATCGATTCGAGGTATATTTCTGTGAATCATATTTGTAGCCACCCTGTATTTGAATCGAGAGTCTACTTGATTAGGGTGCTGGGATCGATTGCGGAATTTTAAATTAAAAATCCCCTCGGGGAGTGCCACCCTCCCCTCCCCCACTTCTGTAATGCACCCTAAGGGTAGTCAAACACTTCACAACTTGTCCTGCGGCACTTCTCACCCTGGTGTCCCCTCGGATGAAATCTTTTGCAAGGAAATGCAACGCTCAATGGACCAAAATACACTTAAAGAGAGAGTAGTGCATAAAAGTGCATTATAAAAAATACCGGCAAGGTGTAACTACACACTTTTTAAAAGAAAACTGAACCAGTTCCCTCTGGAGATGGGTAAGGTCGGTCTTTTTCCTTTTGAAAATAATCTGGTTCCGGAAATTATTGATAAGAATCTGCTCTAGATGTACAGTTTAGTTGCGTTTTGCGTTTCATCCCCTCAGTCTTTATTTGGCTTATCCACCATTTGAATTAAAGATGACCTTTAAATGAAATTGTCTTACACGATCTGATCCTTCCGGTCGATAGCTCAGTCGGTTGCATTCTATGCCGAGAGCTAGGGCTCGAATCCCACCGAGGGTGTCAGAAATGATTTCCCATTTCGGTGTTTATATTTCAAACCCCAAAATAAAATACCGGCAATGTTTAATCAGCCTTCACAAGAAATGAGTATCAGCCCTCTCGGGAGCTGGGAAACCCCCACTTCAACTGAAGTGGTTGGCGTAAGGCCGGCCCCTTACCTGCAAAAATAAATAGGTTCAACTCGCCAAATACGACCCCTTCGGGGATAACGCGGCTAGAAGTTACACTATATGTGTGGCTCAGTTGCGTTTCGTTGCATTGATCTAAGAAAAAAACAAGTAAAACATGATATTGCGAGAGTTGTAATAAATATTTTTTTAATCAATTTCCTGCATTCATGAGGCATATTTGTCCAGTACACATACAAACATTGTTTATGTGAAATTACATCTCATGGACATAACACCAACAAGCACTTAGGCTACGGTTTGTCATCATCATCACTGGCACAGACGTAACACCTGAGATGGGTTTTGGCCTCTTTGATTAACCGCAGCCAGCGCTGTCTATCCAACATCTTCCTCATTCAGTCCTATACTCCGGCCTGCTACCACTACGTCTCTCCGGTCTGCAAACTAAACGGGCGTCAGTAGATCATGTCGTATATTTGAAGGTATTAGGTTGGTATGAGGCTGACCACCCATACTGTAAAAAATGGTTCACTTTGCCAATTTCACCCCTGTTTCAGGGAAGGTCGGCAAAAGTTGTGGGGCTTATGTTCATTTGCGGTTTGGATTTTATTTGTAAGTACGCATTCAGCATTTGTAAGCGCGAACTACACGTGTTGGTTTGTGGGCATACATCTGAGAGCTTTAAATGAATATATCCTTGCAACTTAGATTATAGATTATTATTATAGATTATTAAAGCAAGAAAATACCGGTCCGTAGCTCAGTGGTAACAGCACGGACTCTGAATGGGAAGATTGCGGGCTCGAATCCCGGCGGAGCACAAAAAATATACCATTTATATTTTCAAATTTGCTCTTCGCTGGGTTGAAAAATTCATAAACCTTTACCAATGACCGGTCACCAAAGGTCCATCCAGCCTTACAGCAAATGGGTCTTGCTTGAGTATTGGCGCTTTGTAGCGACGACCAAGCTCGTACACCTCTGCGGCACTACAACAAGTGTCATAGACCCCTAGAATCTAGGGGTCTCCCGCACAGGATTCCTTAAAAAAAATAGATGGTGTCGTATAAACAGCTGATCTCTTCATGTAGGTACAGTGTTCTAATATGGATCATGTTAATCTGTCATCTCGCACCTGTCATTCATAAGCCATATTTTTCATGCTTTTTATATGTTTTTATAAGCATTGACATTACCTGAAAATAGGGAGAGAAAAACAATTGACAAATATACATCGCCACCCGAAAGGTTAAACCGAATAAGCGCTGATTCACAGATTCGTAAAATCGTGGGTTTAACCTTTTACTGGGTGCAACTTCTGCTAGTAAGTAAACTCATTATAAGGAAGTGCTCATAAAAAAACTTCTAAACTACAGGATTTTCACAATTTTTTAGTGTTTTATCTCGTAGAAAAGAGTAAAAAAGATGCATTTATCTGAGAAACCCATGTTAGTTTCATATGGCACTTATTCAGTTTTGCCTTTAAGGTATCAATTTATTTAAAAAAAAAAAACATTAGATATTTTCAAATTTTTCATTTTATTCTCAGCCTCATCGTCATTCTTTTTTTTTTCGTTTTATTTAAATTATAATTTATTTTAATTTTAATTAAAATTACTTACAATCAAGATAAGTAAATATTGCAGCTACCTACACGCTAATTCGTTTCTATTGATTTCTCCTAATGTCTAAATAAATAGGTTTTTTTCTATTATTAATAATCTGTCAGCTAGAAACTTACAACTATGATAATTATTTAAATTTATACACTTAGTAGGTACTTCTATTTTTTTCTATAAATAATAGGTAGGCAGGTATAATATCTCCAATGTTCAGCAAAAAACACACAATAATTATAGGTCATAAACACTTGTGCGCACAGCATTCGCACAGGCATGAATTTCAATGCTGCCAACATTTTGGAAAGATTTCGAAGTTTGTAGTTTAAATAATGTAGATGGTCGTTTTTAACACTCAAAATCGAACATTTACGAGTTAAAACCCGCTACGATTTTTTTTGCATGACTCCATAACATTATTGCTATGTCAAATAATAATCAATAATTCTATTCTTTGAACAATTTTTGTAGATAATTGTTATAAAATACAAAGAAAATGTAGTTTTTTGCTGAACAATTTTAAATACCTATGTACAGTTTTTAAATAAATATAGATACTAGGATTTTATTGACATTGTTTGTAAAAAAAATGCTTATAAGTATAATTTAAAATTAAAGCAAAAAACACCTAAAATAAAATACCGGCAAGGTTTACTCAGCCTTCACAAGAAATTAATACCAGCCGTCCTCGAACGCCGGGATAATCCGAACTTCAACTGAGGGGGTTGACGCAAGGCCGGCCCCCTTACCTGTAAAAATAAAAAGGTTTCACTTGCCACATGCGACTCCTTATGGGAAAACGCTGCAAAAAGGTACACTATATGTGTAGCTTAGTAACTTTTTTTACAATGTTTCAGTATTATAATTTTTGTTAATAATTTTATTTAAAAAAGCAATAAGTCGAAATTAATAAACCTTTTAATAAAAAAAATAAGTCATGAGGTAATTAAAATTTAATTATTAATTTCGTAACAAAAGTTGTGCACTTTTTATATTTTAGTTTACAATATATTTTTGTACAATACATGTATGAAGGTGATTTTTTACAATTTTTACAGAAAGGTTTTTTTACAATTTTTAGGATACTTGATACTAATTATAAAGGTACAGTGACGTAATCTCAACACAGGCTAAAAGTTGATGCCGTGCTAAAAAAAAAATACAAAATAAGTTTTTTTTGTAATAGATTTGTGAAGAGGAATGCAATTGACTGACTGAATTGATTGACTGCCTGACCAGAAGCAGGTATTAATATCATCCATTAATAATTCATTAAGGTTTATTTTAACGAATTATTAATTAATAATAATTACCCAAGCGGGGATCGAACCAACGTTATTCCATTCCAAACACGCTAGAACGATCAGCCCACTTGGACGCCTCGGCCATAACACCGACGACTGTTTTACTGTGATATGAAATGATTTTTAACTTCAAACTTAGTAATGCACGTTATTTTCAAGTTTAGCAAAGTAACCTACATACAATGCAAATTTAGTTTTTATTGAACTCACTGAATTTTGCCAGTTAATACTTCGTACTATTTTCAAGATGGCATCGTCTTTACTTACAGCAGCTGTTTGTTTTTGTTGTAAGGATATATGAAAATTGCGAACGGAACATTTTTTGTGTCGTTTTCCAGCTTGATAGATGTTATACAATAAAGTTATATGACCAGCTGTTTTAAAGCTTTTCAATGGTGTTGTAATCATTTTGTTCCCTTATTGCTTGCTCTACCGTTGGATTAAAAGATGACATTTCAATGAAGTTGTCTTAAGAATCACAATCTGAGCTAAGAAGAAAACGTTAAACACTATAATGTGAGAGTTTTTTAAAAATATTTTTAAATTAATTTCAAGTTTTCATAAAACACACATTGGTCCAGTACACATACAAACATTGCTCATGTGGAATTACCTCTGACGGACATAAAACAAACAAGCACTAAGGGGACAATTTATAAGATCTGGGGCGGGGTTTGTCTCTGCGAGTGTATTCGGTTTACCTATTAGTTAACTAAAACTGAAGATCAGACACTGGAATTTTGAATCTGCAATATATTTAAAAATTTAATCGTCTGCAGCTTAAAGTACCGGGCCTAAGTAACTATTGAATTTTTGATAGCTTAAATTTTTTTGTATAAATAAATGCTTGATCTAAAACCAATGAAATTCAATATTGTTGCCTACCCAGGTTTGAAATGCTATGCACGTCCCTGACTTATATAATGAAAACGAAAAAGTTGTCGATTGAATATTTTTTATTTAGAAAATCTAAATAAAAAAGATTTTTTTTTTAATTATATATTTATGGAATTAGGTACATGGGAAAGATTAAAAAATTAGTATTTAGTATTTACAAACATGATGCATTTTTAATAATAGTTTGTACCAAAAATATTGCATTTTTTATACAGTCGAAAATTCATAAATAAATTAAAAAAATTGCAAAAAATAAAACGATTTACATTACAAGAATTCAACTAAAAAATAGTTTAATTTCGCCAATGCTACCCCTATTTCAGGAAAAAGAGGCAAGAGTTGCGGACTTCTAAGTTCATTTGAGGTTCAGAATTTCTACAATTATTAGCTTAGGTACTCCCAATAAAATGTTTGATCCACGATTTCTCTAATCAGTTAATCAGCACTTATTCAGTTTTACCTCTAAGGTGGCGATATCTTTGCAACTTAGATTATGGAATAGGCACTAGAGATAGCTGTTTAGACTGACAACTCGTAACTCCATAAATTATGGACATCTTGATACATTTATTTTGATTGACTGATGTTTATTTGGTCCACCCGCACTAGCGAAGAAAAACCGAGAAAAAAACTGGCGCAATCATACGAGGCTAATCCAAAAAACAAGGTGACATTTTAAATTTCTAGAACTATATATCAATAATCTATAATCTAAGCTGCGAAGATATCGCACGTTTAATAATAAAGAGCAATAACTCAAAAAACATGAATGTTGGGAAATCACGTTTGAAGTTCAGACAACCAGTACAACTTGTATGGGATGAAAAAGGCGACCGATGTTTTATCTCGGTCATATTCGTCCAAATTGAACGGCTGTCGCATTCTACCTATTCTTCTCGCATTGTTTTTGTGTTTAATTACAAAATCTCGATTTTCCCAATTTTCGAGTTATTTCTCTTTATTATTAAGCGTGCGATATGTTAACATTTAAGGCTCATTTATAAGAAGAGTTAACACAATGTTTGGAGAGCGTGCATTTGCAGTTGCTGGTCCTCTGGCCTGGAACCACCTGCCACATCATGTGAGAGAGCTAGAGGACCATGAAAAGTTCCGGAATGCACTGAAGACAAGCAAATTTCTGGCATCGTTTGCACCAGCGCCCTTGGAGTGATTACATCACGAAACGGCGCGGGCGCTATAAAGAAATCATCAACTCATCATCATTATCATCATCTCATATTAAATGCATGCCCACAGACAGGCATATGTAGGTTCGCGCCTGCACATTCTGCATGTGTGCATACAAATAAATAAAACCTCACATGAACATAAACCTTGCAAATCCTGCCGACTTTCCCTGAAACCGGGAATGGCATTGGCAAAAGTGAACCAATTTTTACAGCACGGGGGGGTCAGCCTCATACCAACCTATCAGTCAAGGAGAATGAATATTATTTATTTATTATCAATGCTCATTTTGTCTGTTGCTAAGCTACACATACAGTGTAACTTCTTGCCGCGTTTTCTCCAAAGTTACCGCATGTAGCGAGTGGACCTATTCATTTTTACAGGGTCAACGCAACGCAAATCACTTTAGTTATAGTACGAGTTTCCCAGATCGCTGCCGAAGGGGCTGATACTAATTTCTTGTGAAGGCTTAGTAAACCTTACAGAGTTGTTGTTGGCCAAAAAATTACGTGTACGCTGTCGCATTATCGTCGTGCAATATTCAAGCTTGCCCCAAAATAATTCTAGTTTTTTTTGGATTAGTTCACGCAAACATCGCATAACTTCTTGGTAATACAAGTTATTGACCGTATACTTCCTTCGACACAGCAAAAAAATACTTAGTCCCATAAATTTAAAAAGTCACCTTCTTTTTGAATAAGCCTCGTAGATATTTATATTATCAGATATGTCAAACATGGATTTATTGAGGTAATAAAGATATGAGATTTCCTTTCACTAATTTATAACAAATCCATTTTTTTTTAAGATACATTTTTTAACATAATTTAAATCAATAAACAATACATCAAAAAGCCAGACATCATTAAAAACAATCATCAAGTTCTTATATGTTATATTTTTGTCATGACATTAATTTATATAATAAACAAAATCTCTAGGTACAGGAACATTAAAATATTATTAAAAAACGAAAAAAAAATTAAGTAAATTAATCAATTCCTACAATTTTCATCTTGTCCTATTTTTTTCTCAAAAAGTTTTGTAATTTACAATTTTTTTTTTGAACAAGACAAATCGTATTTTTACCAAAATTAAAATTTAACAATTTTAAATTCCAAAAAAAATTTTCAGATGATAAATTATATGTCTTTTGGAAACTGGATTTAAAAAAAAGTTAGCCTCTTTCACAGGGTATTTAAAAAGTCTATTTGATTTATTTACAAGTAACTAGTATTGGTGGAATTTAATTTTTCCACCTTTGTGACCTCATGGTCCTTTATATAAGACCTTCTGTCAACCATCAAAAAGAAAGAGCTGGCCTTGAACACGTTTGGGGAACAATAATTATTGTCATTGCAGAGTTTCTTACCGATATATATTGCCGTGGTCTATCGAAACTGGGGTAGAAGTCTCGATGGCCGTCGCTAGATCTTACCGTACCTACCTTACCGCAATAAAACATGGCGCTGAGTGAACAGCTGATCGTTGTTCCATACTAGCTGTTGATACGCTGCCATGTTTTATTGCGTTATATCTAGTAAGCTCTACAAATGGCAGTCTAGACTTCCACTTCTGGATCTTCCAGATGTTATGCTTGTATCAATTACAATTTCATAATGCTATCATAACAGTTTTACCTACATCTCATTATGCTGAAGAAGTCTATCGTAGATATGGGCGAAACATCTGGAAGCTCCAATAGACCACGGCAACAGATGCCTGCTCTGACAGGTTAAAACTCCTTTTTTATAATGTTCATGTCTCAATCCGAGCTTAATATCTTAAAAAGAGAAGGATTCAAGGACGCTCAAGGACATCAAGTCCTTATGATTGTCATTCTTAAATAGGAGTGGAACATTAAGAAACAGGTCCTCCTATAGAGTCCTCGTCAGACTCTAATATTAACTTGCTTTCTTTGTATGCAGCTACAGCACTTCGTTATTCGTTTTCCTTGCTCCTAAAGTTGGTCGACACTCCCATGCTATGATCTGATAGTTGGATTCCTTATATTCACTATCCACCTGATTTCCTCTCATGCGTCTCCTCTATCCTACGATTGCAAGAACTTGGCTGGTCTTTCATTGAAGTATAAACAGCACTGCACTTCTGCTTCCCTGGTATTCAATTCCCGCATCTCTTCCTCTTTAATCCTTTTGTGATTAGTAGACTTTCGTGTATCCACTGTTTGAGGGCTCTGATAAGGATCTAACTGTCTATTTTATTCTCCTCTTGCATGCAGCTAATGCAGCTCTCCCTTAGTCCTGTTCATGTGATTGGTTGACATATAATGACCTAATGCTCCTTACTTGGAACCTTGCTGAAGACACAACTGTCCACTTGCTTTTCCGCTAACATCTAGCCCCTACAGCTCTTCTTTATTCCTGTTCATGCGATTGGTTGACATTCGTATGATCTAATGGTCTTAGCTTGGAACCCTGCTGAACACCTCATTGTCCTCCTGCCTCTCTCGCATGCAGCTCCTGCAACTCCTCCTCCTCTCTGCTGAGTGGCACCGTGCTGTGGTTGTAGAGTCCCTGCGCCATGAGCTGCAGCGCCAGCGGGTTCTTGTGCCCACTGGCCTTCTTGATCTTGGCCCGCTTGTTCTGGAACCAGATCTTGATCTGCGCCTCATTCAGGCCCAGCTCACCCGACAGCTGCTGCCGCCGCCGCTCAGTCAGGTAGCGGTTCTCCGCGAACTCGTGCTGGGGACATCAAGAAAACATTGAATACTCTAGTGCGGATTACTCCAAATCATCTTCTTGGCCTATTCTACAAGATCCTCTATTGAAGAACAAATTAACCAATATAATTTATTAAGTGTAGAGTGAAATAAACAACATGAAGTTGAGGAAAACAAATGTTTCCCACAAGGCATTCAAACTTTTAGCTTTCCACGAGCAGATCCAGAAAAAAATCCACAAAATTAGTGCTGACCCAACTGTAAAGCTGAATCAACCTCTTACTTATATTTGCCTAATAAGACTTGCAATCTAATCTTGGATAGATTTGTTGTCAAAAAGATCAAAAATGGTTTAATAATATTTTGTAATGACTACCAAGATAATTGAAGAGTAAAATCTTGCTTTGAGAAGCTACATACAATGTGTTTAGAAGAAGGTTACTGGGAAGCTTTGAATAATTAATCTGATGATGTCATAGGAAATCCTGTTCACCTTCAGTCTCGCCAACTGTGGTCCACTGAACGCTGTCCTCGGTCTCTTTTCCTCGTCTCTAGCTCCTGGACTTCTCTCTCCAGGCTGCTTCTTTGGTCTTCTCG
The DNA here is from genome assembly GCA_951799405.1 of Agapetus fuscipes. NCBI lineage: Eukaryota > Metazoa > Arthropoda > Insecta > Trichoptera > Glossosomatidae > Agapetus > Agapetus fuscipes. The sequence continues at coordinate 3,665,805 of OX637354.1, read as the reverse complement.
TTCTGGGACCTGGAAAGAAAGGAAACATGTACACCTTGAATGTGCACAAATGGGATAGCTGTAGGATTGGATCAAAATAGTTAAAAAAAACAAATGAGAAAATGAAGTCAAATGGATGAAACTATCGAAACTCTGGAGTAAAAAGATCCACCATAAATAAAAGACCAAGAACAAAAGTTACATGACAAGTTTTAAACAGGAAGAGGAGAAATCGATGAGACTTTGTCAAAATGGCCAGGCAGCAAAGGAGTTGGAGAATCAAAACAAATTTTAGGTCAAAGAGTGAAAGAATGGGAAGCAAAGAAAGGATGTAAAAAATGAGAACTCCATGCTGTGATTTGCTCGATGATTTGCGGTGATGAATGTCTTTGCCGGCATCCCATGATGCAATGTCTTAACCAACTCAATCTGATCAATGCGGTGCAAAAATTAGTCAAGGCATGGCACCATGGGACAACTGACTGACGCTACATGCTTCCAGATCCACAATGGTTTCGAAGATATCCTGGGCATCTTGGGAGTCAGCTTCAAATAATTGTTAATAAATTTGCCTTAGACTGTTTTATTATTAGTTTACACCATGAGACAACGGACTGACGCTACATGCTTCCAAATTCACAATAGCGTTGAAGACACTCTAGGAGTCTTGGAAGTCAGGTTCACATTATTGTAAATTATTCATAAAACTGCCTACAACTGTTTTATAATTGGTTTCCCCCATGGGATAACTGGTTAACGCTTCATGCTTCTAAATCCACAATGACCTTGAAGACATCTTGGGCATCTTCAGAGTTCAGCTTCACATGATTGTAAATTGTGAATGAAACTGCCTTCAACTGTTTCATCATTGATTTGTCTATGGAAAAACTGGCCAACGCTACATGCTTCCAGATCCACAATGGCATTGAAGACATTTTGGGCGTGTTGGGAGTCAGCTTCACATTATTGGAAATTGTTAATGAAGCTGCATTCAACTGTTTTATCATTGGTTTGCCCCTTGTTTCTTTCGGTTTGTCGCTTCTAAGATATCAAAAACCTCATAGAAATCATGTTTCATATCAATGGTCGAATATTAGTGCTTAAACCCCACTCTCGTGATGGTATCCTTTGATTGACTTCAACTTTATCTAATCATGTCACCTGACTTTTTTTTCATCTTTTCCATTATCCATTTTCAATCTTCCATTCATCTGCAAGGGTATTAGAGGTCTTCCAATTGTCAGCGTGTTTTATGGTCCTCAAAAAAGGAGCTTTTTTTTTAGGTATTTGTTTGTTTAATAAATTCGTTTGTACGTTGCTTGGGGTACTCGTTATCCTTGCAGCGTTTATATTCTCATCCTACATTATATCAAACTTTTTTCATCTTTTAATGAGGTTTTCACATTTTTTGAGTTGTGACAAATAACTGTACAAAAATCTATCGTCGGGGTGACGTCACAATTCATTTCTGGATTTTTTCTTTCCGATTTCATTTTATTGACCTACCTACTATATGTGTCTCATGAGGTCCGAATATTTTTGAATTTGAAACTTTTACTTGGCGAGCAAACGTCAGTCTTGTATGGGACAGCCGTCCTTGGCAATCAACAACAACATGTAAGAATGCCTTTTCCCTAGCAACCTAGCCAAATGACGACACAAATTTTGTCTATGTCAATCTATGTACGTTCGGACCTCCTTGGCAACTCTTCTGTCTTCACATTCTACAAATAATAAAACAAATCTTTGCAATGCAAAAATGTCTACTACATGCGAATTTGATAACTAAACCCTCTTAATTAAATTGTGAAAAAAATGGCATGAAAAATAATTGTTTAGTAGATTATAAAGCAAGAAATGCATGCATGAAAACAATATGAAATTTAATAGATATATAACATAAAAATCTTTAAAAAATCTTTACTTCAAGCACATTGAATAATTCAGTGTTATTCACAAGACAATAAATCCATGAGTGATCTATGGATCTGAATTATTTTTTGTTCAATTTGATTGGCAGATGAGCCATGGATTTACTGTGTGTGAACAATAATGATTTTTTTTTTAATTTAAGTACGATTTTTTTATGCCATATGTCCAGCAGAATTGATTTTTTCTTGTATTTTAAATAATGAAACGAGTACAAATGCCAATAGTTTAGTTAAAATTTGATACTTTTTCTGCTGATTGGTTTGTAGCACTATGTGGTTGATAGGCAGGGTGGATGCAAGCAGATGATACTTACTTCTTCCTAAAACAAAAAGAAAAAAAACAAAATTAGTCACAACGCTCAGAAATTAAAGTTAAAAAAGCATCACAGTAGCGATTGTCATACATAAAAGCTTGAAAAAGCGCGATTGAAATGGTTAACATGAAAAAAATACACACACTAAGTACTAGAGACCAAAAAATGTATAAAATCAATGGTGTACTGGATCATGTTTGTAGAATAATATCAAGAACGAAAAAAAAAAACAATATTTTGGCACTGATGCATGTCAAATAATTTAAAATCATATTTTTTCTTATGGTTTTTCATAAGCAAATACATTTTACATGTTCAGTTTAAAATTTATGCATTTATCGTCGAAAATGATTAAGATACAACGTTTTAAAGATTTGACTCGCAAACGGTTTTTGACAGTTGCGAATCACGTCACTTGCAACAAACTTAACAGTCAGAAAAAATAATAAAAATGCGACAAGTGTGTTTTTTGTGATTGCCAACGGTCGGCATTTCGTAACTAAATTCATCTACAAGGTGGTCGAAAACAATCGAATAAAAAAATTAAAATGACGAAATGTAAAATAAACACACACGGTGAATATTTATTGTCGTTATTAATTATATGGTTGTGTATTTTGTCTAATAGAGTCAATTAGCGGCCATCTTGGCCATAACGCCATAAAGTCGGACTCTTTGACCGCCTTTATGGTACCTGCCATAAAGGTTTATTTAGAGTCTAAATGAAAATGGACAATGATGATGTTATTAAGATTTCTAAACAGCTTAATTAGTGTCTTTTATTGGAGAGGCCGTCAGCGCGACCGCCGATTTTTTTGTTGTTTAAATACCTGCTTAGCTCTATCATATTTTTATTGTCTCTATTGCTATCTATCTAACCGGGAGGCTTATTTCCAGCATTCCAGACATTTTTTGTTACCTTTCAGTGTGCTTATCATTAAAACAACGGTTGGTAGCATTCATCTACGAAAAAAATCCTTGATGTTCCAAACTTGAACGCAGCTGAATATGCAGCTCCATTGTCGATGGTATTTTTTAAGAACTCTATACGGGAGACTTCCTAGACTCTAGGGGTCTATGACACTTCTGCCCTAATCTAATCTAATCTAATATAAGCTGCACAGATATACATCATTTAATATTTATATTAAATGCATTCCCACAAGCAGACATGTATAATTTCGCTCTAACACATGCCGCATTTGGACCTACAATATAAAAACCAAATCTCAAATGAACATACACATACACCCTGCAACTCTTGCCGTCCTTCCCTGAGACAGGGGAGACATTGGCAAAGTGAACCATTTTTACAGCATGGGTGGTCAGTCGCATACCAACCTATAAGTCAAGGAACTAACTAATTGCTAATTGCATACGCAGTACTTGCAAAATGGCAGTTTGGAGATAAACGAATGCTGCAGATCCTGTGTGTAAGTACCTACTGCGTTTTTCCTTAAATAAAACACATAGTTCTAATAAAAACAAACATGGAAATTATTTTTTAAAATATATATTAAGCCTAGGAGATGCCATTTTTGCAAAAAAGTGAACATCTCAAAAGTGTCGATTACTGCATTTGTAATTGGCAGGGCAGACTTGTTGATGTGCCGCAGAGGTGTTGGTGTTGTGACAGTTGATGTCCTAATCAGTGACGGCTCGTCGATTTTTCATCGGGCAGTGCATTTTTATACCAGCCGTCATTGATTGAATATCTACCTACTCGGAGTATTTTCATGTTCGCGGAGCTTTATAATATGTAAAATCATTATGAATGGATAATAGGACTTGACACAAACGGTATTTTATGCGGAACAAGTTTGTAAGTATTGGATCGTGGCATTATTACTGGGGGTGCAATGCACCGATGCACCTTACCTGGAGCCGTCACTGGTCCTAATCCAGTTGCAGGGTCTAAGGCGTCAGGGAGAAGGCGTCGGCACTCGAATTTGCGTTATTGAAAAAATTGCAAGTTCAAACCCGAGCCCGATCGTCCATAGCTTTGACCCTGGGGTGGAAGTCTCGACGACTGTTGAAAGATCTTGCCATATCTATTTAAAGATAAGACGGAATAAAACATGGCGGTGCATGAACGGCTTATCGTTGTTCCATATAAAATGGATCAGCTGTTGATAAGCTGCCATGTTTTACTCCGTCCTATCATTCAAATATCTATCTTCGTCCTATATTGTCAACGACGTTACCATGTTGAAAGCACCGGTTCCCATAGATCACCGAAGTTAAGCAACATTGGGCGCGGACAGTATTTGGATGGGTAACCGCTCAGGTACACCGCGTGTCGTTGGCATCTTGGACCGGTCCGTAGTCCGTAGTGGCAACACTTCGGACTCGTAAATGGAAGGTTGTGGATTCGGATCCCGGTGGAGCACAAAATATACCATTTATATTTCGAATGTGCTCTTCGCTGGGCTGAAAAATTCATAAACCTTTACCAAAGACCGGTCACTGAAAGGTCCATCCAACCTTACAACAACTGGGTCTTGCTTGAGAATTGGCGCTTTCTACAGCGACGACCAAGCTCGCAGAGGGCTCTTGAGGTGTGATACACACAAAAACAGCGCTCACCAAATAAATCATCCTAATATTATTATTATTATTATCTTTATAATATAGATACAGTAAGATCTACCGACGCGACGGCCATCGAGACTTCCCTCCCTGGTTCAAGATTTGATGTCATTGGGTAATTGTTTATTAAAAGATTTTTTTTAAGTATGAAATAATGAATTATTAATCGATACGCAGTTCCTTGACTTATAGGTTAGTATGAGGCTGACCACCCATACTGTAAAAATGTGTTTCACTTTGCCGATGTCACTTCTGTTTCAGGGCCCATACATAAGCCCCGCAACTTCAGCCGAACTTCCCTGAAACACGGGCGACATTGGCAACGTAAACCATTTTTTACAGTATGGGTGGTCAGAGTCATACCAACATTCCACTTAAAGGAAAACTCAATCATAATAAAATATATGTTTAATAATCTTTCGGGTATATTATATCTCTTTGCGGATAGCCGGTAAACACGGATTGTAAACCATTTCAGCAATCCAAATATGTGGCAGGCCGTCCACCTACGACTGTGGCGCAGTGCCATTAAGGCAGTCGGTGCCTTTATCCGCTATAAACGCTGGTTTTATTGGTTTAGTGGGTCCGTTAGACCCGCCTGCGTCTGCGGCCCGAGCGGGGAGGTCAGGTTGTATAGACCTCCGGAGGTTTATTGGCCCTGCAGTCCATTACTGCCTTTGAGTATGCAAATAAATACTGAAAAATGCAAAATTCTTAGCATTCTGAAACACGTACATCAAATGAGTTTACCATCACTTGTCGTGGAGAATGTATGCCTCTTGAAGACGTTGGCTACAACGCCATTGAAACGTCGAGAATAATGCAAGTTCTCCGATAACGGTTTGTTTTTTTAATCTAAGCTGCAAACAGATATTGATATTTAAGGCAAATTTTTAATGCACATAGTCCCATCTATAGCTCAGTTGCCCGAGTGCTTGCATTCCATGCCCAGAGCTCAGGTTCGACTCCCAACGAGGGTGTCAGATATGATTTCCCGTTTCGGTGTTTATTTCAAACCTAAAATAAAATACCGGTAAGCCTTAACAAAAAATAAGTGCCAGCATCCACGGGAGCATGGAAACTTCCACTTTAATTTAAGTGGTTGACGTGAGGCTGGCTTTCTTATCTGTAAAAATAAATAGGTTAACTTACCACATACTACCCCTTCGGAGAGAACGCGGTAATAGTAGCACTGTATGTAAGTTATAATAAGTTCGCGCTTACACACATGCTGCACGTGTACTTATAAAATAAACTAAACCTCACATGAACATAATTCTCGCAACTCCTGCCGCCTTTCTCTGACCCCGGGGTGCCATTGGCAAAAGTGAACCGAGTACCGAAATGTCGTTGACAGAAACATTGTGTGGACGAACTGCCGTGTGGCCGATTTGTCCATGGCCGAACAGTCTATGGACGAGTTGTCTCTAACCGACTTGTCGTGGAACCTTCCATCGTCAACCATTTTATCTGTTACTGTATCCTGCCTCCGTTCCACTAGGGGTGGTCGGTATCTCCATTTTTTTCTGTCCTTGCATACCTCTTTCATCTCTTCAACATTCATCACTTTCTTCATGCATACTCTTCTCTTATTCTCACTCTGCAGGTTCCAGTCTTTCGTAATCTCATCTAGTTGATCTATCCATTCCTTCCTGGGCCTCCCCCTTCCACGCGTTTCTTTGACATTTCCCCTGTACTCTTCGTTAGTCGTTCATCATCCATTCTTTCAAGATGTCCGAACCATCTCGTTGTGCTTTTTTGTACTTTTATTCTCATATTCTCTTTTTTTACCACACTCGTTCATCACCCAATCATTGCAGACTCTATCGTTCAGTGGCTTTCCATTCCATTGCTCTCAGGTAAGCCATTTCAACCGTCATACTTTACTCAATTCACATTCGTTAACTACTGTATGTTATCTATTACGTAAAAAAATTATAACTGTCAAAGTTAGGGGTGGTCTATAATTTCTTTACGCTAAATTGCAATTAAAATACGAGTATACAAATATTGTAGTGACGGTTTATTTAGTAGGTACATAACAGTGAGTATTTTTTGTATGAAACACTGAAATAGATTGGGAATTTTACAACCGGATAATGAATTTAGAAAATTCCTATACAGGGCGACCATATTGACGGTTAAAAGGAAGTAGGGCGAAGTAGTACCTACAAGCGACGTTTTGGTCAAAAATGAGTTATGAATGCTCTCCCATAGCCTAAGAAAACAACTGCGTTTTTGAAGTATGGTTTTGGAGTAACCGACAAGATTTTGGCCTTTTTTATCCAAAAGGCGCTTGTGACATAAAAAATCGTAAAACATCGTAGAACCACATTAATAGGAACGCCAATAAATGCCTCACTCTTTGGACAATCTCCCATCAATACATAGCCAAAGGACGTCAATAATGCAGGTGGAGCTTTCGACTTTGACTCTATTATTTTACCCAAATAAATGAAAGGGAATAGTTGTGCTCCCAACACAATGTCTACTACACCAGGGACATTCCAGGATAAATCGGCCATTGAAATGTCCTTTTACCCCTCAAATGTAAATTTATTTGCTGTTTTGATTTTAACGATATGATAGAAAATAAAAATATGTATGCCATTTTTCTGCAATCTCAAACTTTAAACTGCTCTCCTGAACAATTTAGTTTTTGTCTAGAATAATATGGAACTATACAGAAGAGTTTGGTTGACTATAGAAGAGTCCGGAATATGCGAGAGGCGTCTGTTTACATAGACGCTATATATTTGGACCGCAATTGTGTGAGAGATGAGAGTCTTTTAAAGCATTGTGCCGTGAAGTCGATAAGTAACAGCTAGAAATCAGTACATTGTAAACCGATATAAAAATAAATAAATGGCAGTTTGATTAAAAGAACCTTTAAAACAAATCATTAAGATTATTTTAAAGTGGCCTTGTTTCTTAACTTATAGGTTGGTACGAGACTTTTTTCAGGAATCCGGTGCGGAAGGCTCCCCATTTCTCAAAAGGCTTGGGGTCTATGTCACCCTGGAAGAGTGACGCAGAGGTTTTGTTAGAATGTTTGCTTCTGTCGTGAGGCGCTGCAAGGAAGTGGCGATTGAGGTTGGTTTTGAATAACACCGAATTAAATTGGTAAGGGAACACAGACACTGGTAGATTATTCCATAGACAGGAAGTTTGGCAAAAGAATGAGTCATGAAAACGCCATGTTCTCATAGTTTTGAGATCGACTGTAAAGGTATGAATGAGAGTCATACTACGAATTTCCCTTTCTGAAAGGCTAAGGGGCCTATCGCACCAACCTCCAATCAATATTTGATTGACACATAAAATTTAATTGCTTAATTCTGGTAAAGACCTCGGTTAAATATTTCTCGGAAGTGGGTATTAATATGATGGAATTGGAACAGGAAATATGATGTATATCAGTTGACTTGCGTATATGCAACCAAATTTTTGATTTGGGAGAGATCACACTTCATTTTGATTTTTGTCTTATTGGAGTTTGTTGCAAAAGGACCTACGTAACTCTTGAAAATGTCGGGCGTTACAATCGACATTTGACTGAAACTTTCTTAGAAATTTATAGATTTATTTGTCACATGTAGGTTTTGGTCACCCTTACGTCAAAGTGGTAGGTGGTACCTAGTGGCAGGTGGTCATCACACTAACCACTCCCATGTAAGTTACCAAAAAATGTACGCAAACTCACGCAGCGCCTCTAGGGAACGTTCAAGTTTACATACATTTTTTTGGTTAACGCTTGGCGAGAGTTGGAATGACATGTTTTATATGCTCGGACTACAGATATGATCTGTCGACCATTAATTACGTTTAATTGACGACAGGTGACAAATGCGCGCTTGTCCAGGCGGGATCACACACGTCGATGCGCGCACATACCTGTTCTAGCAAAGCCAAAGGGGTGCACGAGAAAGAGTTGCTGGTTTGTGGCAGTCAACAAGGAGTCGCACGAAAATTTCAACTGTATATAACTTTTACTATTCCTTGGTTCGAAGGTTGGTGTGAGGCTGACCACTATAATCTATAATCTAAGTTGCAAAGATATATTACATTTAAGATTTATATTAAATTAATTCCCACAAGCAGACCCGTATAAGTTTAGCGCTTACACATGCTGCATGTGGATTTGCAAAATAAAAATCCAATCACAAATGAATATAAGCCCTGCAACTTCTGCCGATCTTCCCTGAAACAGGGGTGGAAGTGGCAAAGGGAAACATTTTTTTACAGTATGGGTGGTCAGCCTCATACCAACCTGTAAGTCAAGGAATACAAACTATTAATTGGAGTTAAATATATAAAACGAGCAATCACTAAGTAAAATAATAAAATTAAAACAAAAGGCGTTCTTTGTAAAAACCTATCTATAATCTCTGTTGCAAAAATATCGCCACCTTAAAGGTAAAACTGAACTAGTGTTGATTCACTGATTTGATAAATCAGTGAATCAGTGAATCAGTGAAAAAAAAACATGTAAAAATACCCTTGAGATGAATCGTGTGAAGTTTAGAGGCGATCGGATCAACTCACATGCTTAGGGCCTGTTGCACCAACAGCTCCAATCAATATTTGATTGACACATCCAATTTGATTGCTCAATTCTCTTAACTACCTCGGGCAAATATTCCTCGGATTTGAGTCATAATGTGATGGAATTTGAACAGAACAGATGATGTACATCACTCATCAGCTAATTTACGTACATGCAACCAAATTTTTGATTTCTTGGGAGAAATTGCACTTAATTTTGTTTTTTTTTCTGATTGGAGTTTGGTGCAACAGGCCCTTATTATGGACGTGCAGCAAATATGAAGCAACTTGTATGATGGATTATAGATATATTATTTTGAAGTCAAAGGTCAAATAATTTTGGTATGTGTTTGCCTCCATTCGGTGCACGCGCCGTAATGACTGTAGGTCCTGCCTCCCACTCGTCCTCATTATCCCCTAATCACCCAATTATTATTAAGCTTGGAGGTCCAGAGAACTCGGGACTCTGCTTTCTCAAGCCAGACGCTCTACCCATTGAGCAATAACATAGAGGAGCAGAAACTAACATACTGCATTGATACATACTGGGGGTCTTCCCACTAGATCTCCAGCTACAACTCTCAGCTGCCTTCGGTCTTTTCAGACGCGGCCTTTCGGCGGCGCTCGATGCCACAATTGTCGAACATCCCGTGGGACGCGTAACGCAAGCCGTTAAAGACACTCTTTTTTCCCTCGCCACACGGCAATGGCAGCGAGAGTGGAATAGTTCGGAGAACAACATATTGTACTCTTTTTTCCCCTCCGTCGAGCAGCGCTTGGCTGCAAAGTGGCTTGTCCCGAACCACTTTACCAGCCAGTTTTTAACTGGCCACGGAAACTTTAAAGCCAAACTACACCAGCTGGGTATCCCATCCATCTTATCAGCAGAGTGCCCTTGCGGCGCCAGCTCCCAGGACGTGCCTCATATATTATGGTACTGTCCATTGCGACACTCTGATCGGGTTGCGCTCCTTGCTGCAGTACGGCCGGCCATTGGCCCAGTCGGTTACGCAGACTTTGTTGCTACAAAATCAAATTTCTCCGCTTTTGAGCGATTTTGCGCTTCATTTTGCCAAGCTGCATCCGCAGCGGATTCACAGTAAATCCTGTCCTTAGATTTAAATTATTATTATTTCGTATTATGTGTATCACTATTCACGCTACTCGTGATCTAGCAACAATCCCACAAGGAGTGCCACCCGAGGTATGCTATTAACTTCAGTAACATCGAACCATTTACTTTTAGAGTCATGAGCACGCCTCTGACCTAGAGGTTCTTGTTTTGTCGTGCCGTTGCTTTCACTTCACGGGAAGGCCTTTCGCCACTTGAGAAAATATATAGCTTTGCATGAGCGTCCATGTGCTGTGGGTCCTTCTGACACATACATACAGGACGGGTACGAGGAGGGTTTGAGCATCCCATGTTGCGTTTGTACCTACACACCTACATCAAAATGATTACACACCCTGAAGATTAGATTAGGATTAGATTAGATTAGATTAGATTAAGCATTTAATACAGAAACATCTGAGTATTCGTGTCTTGGAATGACATTCTAGTGATTGTGTGTGCGTAAATGTTCTGGTGGTGGAATAATTCAGAAATTACGAGAAAGACCTCTCCGGTTTATTATAAAAGAGATCAAAATGGCACGAACAGAGAGTCACAATATAGCACTTTGCTAAGTAACACATATAACCAGTGACTCTCAGGTGGTGCAATAAATTGTAAATTGTGAAAAACAAATTCTTTAAAAAATAAATTCTGACATTTTTTAATTAAAAATAATCCAGTAGAAAACGTTCAAAGCTCATATCATGCCCACAAACAAAGACGTGTAAGTTCGCGCTTACAAATGCTAAATACTTACAAATTAAAATTCAAACCTCAAATGAACTTATGTTCATATTATAAACCCCGCAACTTTTGCTGACCTCCCCTAAGTGAACCATTTTTTACAGTATGGGTAGGGTAGTCAGCCTCATACCAACCTATAAGTCAATGAATGCTTTCTGTCTCCTTAATGTCTTAAACAAGGCCTTTTTATTTTCAAATTCGTCAATTTTATCGATCACAAGATTTAAAGCGCATGCGTCAATGTTTGGACTGGTTCGGACATAGTACGCACGCGGCAATGCTGCCACCATTTTAGAAACATTCTTACTTCACTCGAGTTTTTTTGTACAGATGGAAATGCAACCGTATAGTTCTTTGTTCTCTTTCTTACTAAGGACATTTTCGTAAGTAGGTTGAAACAGATGTAGGTAGGTATAATGTATATTTTCGAGGATATATTTTCCAGTCCACAGATAACATAAGTCAAATGCGCTCTACCCAAAAACCAAAATTCGCTGATTATCTACCAGGGTATTAATTAAAATTAATATCCTTCGTTAACTCGAAATGTTAATTTGTCCGGTCGATGGCTCAGCAGGTAGAGTGCTTGCATGCCATGCCGAGAGCTCGTGTTCGAATCACTCCAAGGGTGTCTGCAATGATTTCCCGTTTCGGTGTTTATTTCAAACCCAAAGTAAAAATACCGGCAAGGTTTTATTTTTATTTTTTATTATACAAACAAACAGTTATACATGTAATATATGGGATAAACAACATAGTTATACAATTTCAAAAACCAGCAAAGTTTACTCAGCCTTCACAAGAAATGAGCACCAGTTCCCTCGGGGGGACATTATCTCTCATCATGTGTGCTCTTCGTTTTCTCTAAGATTTTCAGCACATATTTTCTGTACCTAGATTCCAGCCATGTGAAATTTGAAATCTCAGTTTTTTTATCAATCCATTCTTTCCTTGGTCCTCTCCTTTCATGCTTACCTTTGCCATCTAATCTATGTAAAAGCGTGGATTCACATCGCATGTATTCTCACAAGCGCTGACACGTACAAGTTCGCGCTTGCGCATGCCGCGTGTGAACCTACAACGTAAAAAGCAAATCTCAAATGGACATAAACCCTGCAACTCCTGCCAACCTTCCCTGAAACAGGGGTGACATTGGAAAAGTGAACCATTTTCTACAGCATGGGTGGTCAGCCGTATACCAACCTATAAGTCAAGGGACAGTTTCATTCAATATTCCCTTTGTAAAATGTTTTTTTTTTTCATCAATTCTTTCTAGATGCCTAAATAAACTCATTGTACACTTTTGTGCTTGTTGCTAAGGACGGCAGTCCCATACAAGACTGCCGTTTGCTCGCCGAGAAAAAAAATCCAAATTTAAAAATGATTTTGGGGTCACATATGAGTATGTAGAACCAATTTATTTCTACAAATAAGAGGACCGGCTTTAGGTACTTTACTAAGCTACCAAGGGGGCTGGTACTCATTTTTTGTGAAGGCTGAGATTTTTTTTTTTCTGACACCCTCTGTGGGATTCCAACTCGAGCTCACGGCATGGAATGGAAGCACTCTACCAGCTGAGCTATCGACCGGACCGTAGCAATAAAGAAAATAATTATTTCATTTCAAGAAAAGTAGGTAGGTATTTTTTTTCTAATTAAATTGAAAATTGTTTTTAATCTCAGTTCACTGGTACTTTCACACATGATCGAATTAAAACAATAGGAAAATACCAATTACCTGCAAAACAAATAAAAAGAGTTGCATTCAACAAATAAAACTGTTCACTGTAAATTGTAATTTTTAATTAAACCGACAGCAATAATAGAATAATAAAAAAAAACGGAAATAAAATGGTACCCTCGTAGGAAAATAATAAAACAAAACATAAAAAGTACCAAACGCAGGTAATGTCTCAATCTAAAATTAAATTGTAAAAGGGTGATAATTTTTTTAATTGAATCCCGACGTCTCCACATCAACAAACTGGTCCTTGCATACAATTTCATTTTTTTTTCGTATTAAAATACCAATCTATTTTTGTTAGACTAATTGAACCATTTATATAAATACAGGAAGTTAATTGGTACTTTGGTGCGATTGTTGTCGTTTTTTGTATGAGAGTACCATTTGAGGGTGCTACGGTGATTATGTGTCCCTTTCTTGTTGTAGTTTTCGCGTGTGAGAGAGGGGGACGGAGAGAGCCATAAAGCTGGGAGTCGCATGTTCAGTTGTATTTATTTATTTATAGCGGTGTGTGTGTTGGTCTCATGCCGCACACGTTGTGTTTGCTTAGACAACCACAGATCCTCAAACTGTCGAAAATAATCGAATCAATTGAAAAAATCCAAAAATAAAATACTGGCAAGGTTCACTCAGCCTCACAAGAAATGAGTACCAGCCCCCTCGGTAGCTGGTAAACCTCCACTTCAACTGATGTGGTTGGCGTAAGGCTGGCCCCCTTACCTGTAAAATTAAATAGTTTCCACACGCCACAGCTAAACCCTTCGAGGATAACGCGGCAAGAAGTTACACTATATGTGTAGCTTAGTCGTGAGTTGCGAGTGGCTAGAGCCTCTGCAGATTAGCCTCCATTTTTTGCATCTTCATCTGCTACCTCAGCCTTTCTCATTCTACTTCTGGACGTGACCGCCACTGGACGATTCTTTTCGGCCACCTGTCATGGTCCTGCCTTGCGACGTGACCAGCCCAGCACCACTTTAAGCAGGGCACTCGCTGTATGACATCAGTTACACCAGTGCGTCTACGGATCTCCTGGTTTGGAACCCTGCCTCTGAGGCTAATTCCCAGCATCCTCCTTTCAATGGCTCTTTGGCACGTCCTCAGTCTGTTGGCGCTATGCTGAGTGAGCTATAGGTGGATACTGGAAGCACGCATGACTCAAAGACCCTGCGTTTCAGGTTAACAGGGATTTTCATGTCGTCGAGGATGCACCCTAGATTTCCGTAAGCAGACAGCGAAGACAAATAGTTTACACAACAAGGCACTGCCTTTTCAAGACGATGGCGACTGGTAGAGACAAATGGCTAGCACAACAAGGCACTGCCTTAAGAAGAGGATGGCAACCAGTGCCCTGAGTACGATTTGCAAAACTTGAGTAATGTAAAGTTTACGGAAAGTATTAAAGAGTGGTTTTCCCCAAAATCTGCCGTTTTTGTTTGTTTGAACTTGATTTTCTTTATCACTGTAACTCTTTTGCTAAGACAATAAAGTGTAAGAAACAAAAACGGCAGATTTTGGGGAAAATCACTCTTTAATACTTTCCGTAAACTTTACGTTACTCAAGTTTTACAACTCGTACTAAGGGTAGAGTAGAGACAAGTGACAAGCACAACAATGTACTGCTCTAACAAGAGGATGGCGATCCTAGGACCAGCATTTAAAAACAATCCTTGGATTAAAAAGAAGAAGACTAGAGGTCGTAGTTGTTGATTGTAAGAGTATGTAGGCGGATGAGTCGACGTTGTGTGGCATGTTGGGAGGCTGTGCCCGCCCCTGTGTGGTCCTCCAGAGAGGCCGTGAAATTAAGACGTTACCGGCTGTCCGGGCTTTGAGCGCACCGCTCTCCTCTCCTCTCCTCTCCTCTCTTCCTCTCTTCCCCTCCTCCCTGCTCCCCTTCCTCCAACACAGCTGATCACTCTTCATCAAACAACTTTTGACTATCCACCTAGACTTCACAGGACTCGTCCTCTCTTCCTCTCTTCCCCTCCTCACTGTTCCTCCTCACCAACACAGTTGATCAGTCTTCATCGAACAACTTTTGACTATCTACTTAGACTTCACAGGACTCTTCCTCTCTTCCCCTCCTTACTGTTCCCCTTCCTTCAACACAGCTGATCAGTCTTCATCAAACAACTTTTGACTATCCACCTAGACTTCACAGGACTCTTCCCTATCTGGGCTTTCAGTGCACCGCTCAACTCTCTTCCCCTCTCTTTATTCCTCTCGTTCCTTGCACACAGCTCCTTTTCTCATTTGTCATCCCCCTCTTCACTGTTCTCTACCCTCCAACACAGCTGATCACTCTTCATCAAACAACTTTTGACTATCCACCTAGACTTCACAGGACTCTTCCCTATCTGGGCATTCAGTGCACCACTCATCTCTCTTCTCCTCTTCAATGCATCTCGTTCCTTCAACACAGATTCTTTATTCATCCCTTTTTCCCTCCTCACTGTTCTCTACCTCTACGACAGCTCATCAGTCTCCAGCGACTAACTCCTGACTATGCATCAAGAGTTCACAGCACACTTCCCTAAGACCTGTCCGGGCTTTAAGCACACTGTTCTTCTCTCATCCACTATAGGTAGGTACTCATTTCACATCCCCTCGTCAATGTTCCCTACCCTCTAACACAGGCACAGATGATCAATCTCCATCAGACAACTCCTGACTATCTTCCTGAACCTCCTAACAATCTTCCCTTAGGACCCTAAGACATAATCAGCTGTCCGGGCTTTGAGTACACTATTCTCTTTTTTTCCACTATACTCATCTCTCTTGTCTCTTCCCCTTCTCCCTGATATCATCGCTCCAACACAGCTGATCAGTCTACATCAAACAACTCCTGACAATCCTCCGACCTTGCAACAATCTTCCCTAAGATGTTACAGGCTCTCCGGGCTTTGATCACACCGCTCTCCTCTCTTCTACTCTCCTCATTCCTCTCGTTCCTCGAACATAGCTCCTTTGCTCATTTCTCATTCCGTCCTTATCGCTTTCTCCCTCTAAGCTGATCAGTCTCCAGCGACTAACTCCTGACTATCCTCAAGGAGTTCCCAGCACGCATGTCTAAGACGTGATAAGGAACCCATCAGTTGATCCTGATCCAGGGTTAGAAGTCTCTGAATTACCAGTCTGTAGTCTGGTGGTTAACACTTCGGACTCGTGATTGGAAGGTAGTGAGCTCGAATTCAAGCGGAGCATAAAAAAAACTTTATTTTTTCAAACTTCTTCGCTGGGTTGAAAAAATAATCTGTTTTTATCAAAGACCGGTCACCACAGGTCCATCAAGCCTTACACCAACCGTGTCTTGCTAGAGAGTAGACAGTTTCTATGTGTATAGTTTTGGTGCTCCGCCGGGGTTTTAACTCACGACCTTCCATTTACGATGCGCTAACCACCAGACTACGAACCCTTCAAGCATGTTTCTAAAGGACCCACGTTACATGTACCGCGTGGATCTCATACAAAGCTACATTTTTCCAAGTGACTGAAGACATTCCCGAGAAGAGAGATCTTCAGGTACGAAGCGTGCCCATGAAATAAAGCCATAAATATTTAGACACTTTAAAATAAGTGAAAAGATTGTGTAACAAATCTTTTTGCTCCACTGACATACCAAACGAAGCATATACACGGTGTTATGCACACACAGCTAATCCATGACTCAACCGTCACCTAACGTAAATTATCCATACAAAAAAGCAATGATCTACGGATCAGCTATAGATCAAATGTGTTGTGGATACCCCTGTTATAATGTCTTACCACCCAAACTCAGTTCTCTTTCACGAGCTGTATTGATTTCTGTGAGCGATGTTTTGGCTTATCGGAATCGAACCCGGTCCATTGTGTTGGTCACGCGTGCAATGCGACACTTTTGGACCCGCCACCCCGACCGGCTGGCTGGGTGGCACAAGTTGCAGCCTCATAACGCCATGTTTACACTGGCACGCTGCCTTTATGGACCAAAACAACGCTATACACTCTAAACTAGGTCTTAATCCGTAATCCTAAGACAGATTGAGCTTTGGCTTTCAAAGTAGAAACCACAAGATCGAATCCAATGACAGTCTGATATTTTTTTTCGCTTTTAGTGTTTCTTTTTACATTATTCTTATGCGCACGGCAGCTGCTGGTAAGTTTGTTAATGTGATTTATTGTTATTATTTATGTTGCTTTACTTTTTGTTATAAACTTATTCATATTTAGGTTAGGTTAGGTTAGGTTCATCAATTTGCACGGTGCCGTGTCTATAAGTTTGCAACTTTGCGAATAAAGTAATAATAATAAATAATAATTAGTAAGTAAAGTAAGTCAACTTCGCCGTGCAAATAATAAAAACCTTTTTTTAAGAAAATGACCAGTCCGTAGTTCAGTGGTAACGCTTCAGATTCGTAAATGGAAGGTTGTGGGCTCGAATCCCGACGAAGCACAAAAAATATACCATATATATTTTCAACTATGCTCTTCGCTGGGTTGAACAATTCATAAACCTTTACCAAAGAACTGTCACCAAAGGTCCATCTAGCCTTTCTGCAACTGGGCATGGGAGAGAATTGGCGCTTTCTAGCGACGGCCAGTCTCGTAAAAAGTCCGGTCGTTCGCTCAGTCGGTAGAGTGCTTACAATCTATGCCGAGATCTTGGGTTCGAATCCAACTGAGGGTGTCAGAAATAATTTCCCGATTCGGTGTTTCTTTCAAGCCCAAAATAAAACCTTGGGAGCTGGCAAACCCCCATTTCAACTGAAATGGTTGGTGTGAGACCGGACCCCTTTTCCATAAAAATAAACGGAAGGTTGTTGGGGAGCACAAAAAAAAAAAAAAAATTACATTTTCAAATATGCTCCTCACTGGGTTGAAAAATTCATATACCCTTACCAAAGACCAGTTACCAAAGGTCCATCCAGGCTTACAGCAACTGTGTCTTGCTTGATAATAAATTTTCGCTTTCCATAGCAACAACAAAGCTCGCAGAGTTTTCTTGAGGAGTGACTCACACAAAAACAGCGCTCACCAAACAAATCATCCTATTATTATTTTAGCTCCCCAAGTTAAAAAGAAATAAGGATTCTTTAGGGCAAAGAGTTCGCAAACCAAATAATGAATTTAAAAAAAACATGGCAACTGAAAGGCTAATCATTACAATTAGTGAAATACTTAACTTCCAAAAACGTATAATTTAATTTTTTTACCAACTTTAAGAAACAGGGTTGCCGACGTGTAAATTAATTTTAAATAAATATTATTTTAATGATTTATTTGGTGAGCGCTGTTATTATGTGAACTAGGGGCTGTCCATGTATTACGTCATTCGCATTAAGGGGGGGGGAGTCTGGTCTGCGGATAATGGCAAATGATGTACGAGTACCAAAAGTGACGTCGTTCTTGTAAATACCAATTTCTACAAAATATACAAAACATTATGGAAGTAATATGGTGGTACAAGAATAAATACATGAGGTTTGAATGAAAAATCGAGGGTTCCGTTTAAGAGACTACCAATTGGAAAACACAAGTTTTGGAATGTTCTAAGGAAGCTTCTTGTAAAAGTTTTAGAGATATTCAATAGAATTGTCTAATTTTTAATTACTTTATATTGTGTCTAATTATTCCTTGACTTATAGGTTGGTATGAGGCTGACCACCCATACTGTAAAAAATGGTTCACTTTGCCAATGTCACCCCTGTTTCAGGGAAGGTCGGCAAGAGTTGCAGGGCTTATGTCCATTTGATAATTGGGTTTTTATATTGCAGGTCCACATGCGGCATGTGTGAGCGCAAAATTATACGTGTCTGCTTGTGGGAATGCATTTGATATGAATCTCAAATGATACATATCCTTGCAGCTTAGATTTAGATATAACATTATTAATTATTAAGCTCATCCGTTGAAATGGACTTTCTAAGAAGTATGATTGGGAAAAAACGGAGTGACAGGGTGAGGAATGATTTTATAAGAAAAGAATGTGGTGCAAAAGAAAGTGTGAAAGTGAAGATTAAAAGAAGTTTGTTAAGATGGTTTGGGCATATGGAGAGAATGAATGAGGAAAGACTGACGAAGAAAGTATATGTTGGTAGAATAGATGGATGTCGTGGTAGAGGAAGACCGAGAAAGGTATGGATGGACCAAATATCCGAAATTGCGAATGAATGGAATATCCAGAGTCATAATAAAAGAAGAGCTTGTATGAAGAAGGTTATGACTCTGGAGGAAATGAAAGAAGTATGCAAGGATAGAAAGAAATGGCGGTTGATCTGTGATGTTGGCGGCTAGGGTTTGTTAAAGTGAATTTGGTTTTATGATTTAGTTTTTATGTCCATGTATATATTATAATTTATTGATTTTAAAAATGTAATTTGTCATGTATGTTCCTTGACTTATAGGTTGTTATGCGGCTGACCACCCATAATATAAAAATTGGTTCACTTTGCCAATGTCACCCCTGTTTCAGGGAAGGACGGCAAGAGTTGCAAGGCTTATGTTCATTTGAGATTGGGTTTTTATATTGTAGGTCCACATGCGGCATGTGTTAGCGCGAAATTATACATATCTGCTTGTGGGAATGCATTTAGTATAAATCTTAAATGATATATATCTTTGCAGCTTAGATTAGATTAGATTAGATCCATTCTTACAGCAAGAAGGGGGGGGGGTCATTAGATAATGACTATAGGATGATTGTAAGGGGGGGTGGGTCGAAAATCAGCAAAAATCGATGACGTAATTTATGGACGGCCCACTAGCACCTCATGAACCCTTTTCCGCTTTTGATCGTAGCTATAAAGAGCGTCAATTCTCAAGCAAATCCCAGTTGCTGTACCTAAGGATCGACCTTTGGTGGCCGGTCTTCCTGAAGATTGAGTTATTATGTTGTGAGTCCACATGCGGCATGTGTTAGCGCGAACTTATACGTGCCGGTTTATGGGAATGCATTTAATAGAATCTGAAATGTAATATATATTTGCAACTTACATAATAGATTATTGATTAATGATGTTTATTAAATGGTTCACTTTGCCAATGTCACCCCTGTTTCAGGGAATGTCGGCAAGAGTTGCAGGGCTTATGTTCATTTGAGGTTTGGATTTTATTTGTAAGTACACAATCAGCATTTGTAAGCGCGAACTACACGTGTTTGTTTGTGGGCATACATCTGAGAGCTTTGAATTAATATATCCTTGCAACTTAGATTATAGATAGATTATAGATAGATGTTAACCCCTGTTTCAGGGAACGTTGGCAAAGAGTTGCAGGGCTTATGTTCATTTGAGATTGGGGTTTTATATTGTAGGTCCACATGCGGCTTATTTAAGCGCGAACTTATACATCACTACTTATGGAAATGCATTTGATATGAATCCATAACATTACAAATCTTTGCAACTTAGAAAAAAATAGAGTAGATTAGAAATACGTTCCAGGCAAAAGAGGTTGGTGAATTGCATCATTTTGCACACGTCTATTGGCAGCCCTGCCGGCATTCTCTCCCCGCAGATTATCACATTAAGCCCATACACAGTTGTGCAGCATGAGTACGCGCGCGCACACATGTTCGCATGCGCTTGTACATGCGTACCAACCGGAGTTGGTTGGTTGTTTTTTTGGCACTTGGCGAAACTTCTTGTGTGGTCCGCGACTCACTGTTGGGTATTTATATTATATGCATACCTAAACGTCAAAATAAATACCTACCGACACAACGACTAATAATGAGGCTGGAGATTAGCATTGCGAGAGATGAAATCTGCGAGGAATTTTATGATCTAAGTTGCAAAATGATTTATTTTCATTTGATATCTCGTCTATTTGCCTATGATGTCAACCGTGTTTTTTTTTTCAATAGATTTGTGAAGAGGAATGCAATTCACCAACCTATTCTGCCTGGCCAGAAACAGGTATTAATATCATCAATTAATAATTCATTATTGTTTATATTAATGAATTATTCATTAATAATTACCCAATAACATCTCTTGAACTAGGGTCAAAGTGACAGATCAAGTGACCCAAGCGGGGATCGAACCAAAGTTATTCTATTCCAAATACGCTAAAAAGATCGGCCACTTGGCCCCCTCGGCCATAACACCGACTTGTGCTTTCTTGTGTTTTCAGAGAAGAGCGGCAATATTTGCAAGGCTTACGGTCATTTGATTTTTTTATGCGGCTGCCCACCTATGCTGCAGAAAATGGTTTACTTTGCCAATGTCACCCCTGTTTCAGGGAACGGCGGCAAGAGTTGCAGGGTGTATGCCCATTTGAGGTTTGGGTTTTTATGTTGTAGGTTCACATGCGGTATGTGCAAGCGCAAACTTGTACGTGTTTGTTAGTGAGAATGTATTTTTTATATGTGAATCCCCAATGTTCCTTCATATCTTTGCAACTTAGATTTAGATTTAGATTTGGACCTTGTTTTTAGGGAAAGGCGGCTAAAATTTTAGGGTTCACTTGAGATTTGTTTTTTTTTTAATTTTATAAGTACACACGTGACATGTGTGAGCGCAAACATACACGTGTCGGCTTGTGAGCATGCACTAAATGTGAATCCAAAATGATAACATATTTTTAAAAAAGTAGTTTTATTTTCACAATAATATTTTCTACCTCAAGCACTTTCGACCTTCAATACTCAGGTCATAATCAAGAGTATCAAGAGTACTCTTTACACAAACCCTACAAAATTTGATAACATATTGTTGATATGGGCCTACAACAACTAATAATGAGGTAAGAGATTAAATTTTCAAGAGAAGAACCCTACTATGACTGATCAAAGTTGCAAAAATATATATTTAGTTATATCAATCGACTTCCTTAACTTCGGTATACTTTTACTAATCGCTCCCCCAGTTCTTGTTTACCGTAGGTATTACGCCAATCTTGTCAAATATGACTTTTTCATGCAGTTGTCTTATGAATCAAATTCTACACAATCTGAGCTAAGAAAAACCGTAAAACTCGATAATGTGAGAGTTCTTTTAAATATTTTTTAAATGTATTTCTTGTTTTTATAAGACAAATTGGTCCAGTACCTACACATGGAAACATTGCTCATGTAAAAATTTCTCGATGGCGTATACGGTAAACAAGAACTAAGGCAGCGTAATGTCACCTTTGTTTCAGAGCTACACTCTACGGATAAGATTCATTCGCAGTCTTCACAAGAAATGAGTAGCAGACCCCTCGGAAGCTGGGAAAGCCCCACTTGAACTGAAGTGGTTAGCGTAAGGCCGGCCCTTACCTGTAAAAATAAGAAGGTTCCACTCGCCACATGCAGGGAAAACGTAGCAAGAAGTTACCCTACATGTGTCTATTATTAATATACCTTGGAGTTGGAGACTTTCTAGAAGTAAGTATGTACCTACTATAATTTTATGCAGTGCAGTAACTACAAATTAAAAAGGGAGACGTGGGAACTAAATGCTCAAACCCTCCTCATACCAGTCCAGTGGGTATGTATGTGTCAGAAGGACCCGCATTGCAACTAATGCCACCTTTTCGTGGGCATTGGCAAAAGTGAACTAAGTTTTTACAGCATGGGGGGTCAGCCTCATACTAATCTAATCTAAGTTGCAAAGATATGTTACAATTGGAGATTCATATTACATGCATTTTCACAACCAGCCAAGTACAAGTTCGCGCTTACACATGCCGCATGTGAACCTACAACATAAAAACCAAATCTCAAATGGACATACACCCTGCAACTCTTGCCATCCTTCCCTGAGACAGGGGTGACATTGGCAAAAGAACCATTTTTACAGCATGGGTGGTCAGCCGCATACCAACCTATAAGTCAAGGAACCAACCTAGAACTTGTCAACGACGTTACCATGTTGAAAGCATCGGTTCCCATCAGATCACCGAAAATAAGCAACATTGGGCGCGGATAGTACTTGGATGGGCTACCGCTCCGGTACACAGTGTCTCTTTGGCATCTTTGACCGGTCCGTAGTCCAGTGGCAACACTTCGGACTCGTAAATGGAAGGTTGTGGATTCGGATCCCGACGGAGCACAAAAACATGTCATTTATATTTCCAAATGTGCTCTTCGCTGGGTTGAAAAATTCATAAACCTTTACCAAAGACCGGTCACTGAAAGGTCCATCCAACCTCACAACAACTGGGTCTTGCTTGAGAAATTGGCGCTTTCTGCAGCGACGACCAAGCTCGCAGAGGGCTCTTGAGGTGTGATACACACAAAAACAGCGCTCACCAAATAAATCATCCTAATATTATATTATTAGGAACTCACTGAGCTAAGACCTGATTGCTATTTTCGAAATAAGAAAAGCCTTTTCAGAGTGTTCAAGACTCAAGGAGAGAAATGGAAGCCCAAATCCGAAGACCGCCGAGCGTCGCTCGTTTGTAATCTGATATTCAAAAGAGTAATAAAACAAATAAGGCTCCGGCAGAGTGGTGTGAAGGTCACATTTGGCGCCCTTGCCGGAGACCACATAATTCGAGTTGACCTCACGGGCATGGCCATCCAAAATGGTGAAACAGATAGCTGTGGGATCGATTACCCAACAGGTAAAAACAAACAGCGACAGTGAGTGAAAGAGCGACTACCACGCTGAACCATATCGAGTTTTATCGAAGAAATGATACCATCTCCAGATTTGTTGTACTGATTTACAATATAATGATTACTTTGCTTATATCGACTTCGCGTGACAATGTTTCAAGCGACTCTCACTCTTCACACAATTTCGACTCATATTTATACAATTCATAATGATTGTTATAGGTATATTATAACTTATATATATATTGGGTTTTTTATACTGTAGGTCCACATGCGGCATGTGTGAGCGCGAAATTATGTGTGTCTGCTTGTGGGAATGCATTTAATATGAATCTCAAATGATACATATCTTTGCAGCTTAGATTTAGATTTAGATATGGAAGTTTCGCGTGTACCTATTCCAGATTCTGCTATAGAGCAGTCTACTATCATCCATTTCATCATTGCACTAGCTGTTCGACACTATTCCAGTTACGCACAACAGCAAGCTACGTGCCTAGGTACATGTACACGCAAACTCATAGTTCGTAACAATACCATCTCATTATTTATTGATTTGTTACTTCGAAAACTTCGTTTTTCTTTTCGTAGAACTTTGGGTAGATGTTACCTTTTACCTTTGATGGAAGACTTGTGGAAGTCGCCCAACTTTCGCTCGATCTTTTTTTTGGTCCTCGAGCCTTTGGATTCTTCCAATGATGCAACTGGGCAAATATGAGCCATAAATGCTAATACATATTTGTTACCTAAATTAACTGTTAACCTGAAACGCAGGGTCTTTGAGTCATGCGTGCTTCCAATATCCACCTCTTGGAAAGAAAAGGGCTCACTCAGTATAGCGCCAACAGACTGAGGACGGGCCAAAGAGCTGGGAATCAGCCTCAGAGACAGGGTTCCAAACCAGGAGATCCGTAGACGCACTTGTGTCACTGATGTCATAAAGCGAGTGGCCTGCTTAAAGTGGCGCCGGGCTAGTCACGTCTCAAGGCAGGGCCCTGACAGGTGGTAGAAAAGGATCGTCCAGTGACGGCCCAAGATGTCCAAGCGGGGAGTGGAAAGAACTCAACTGAGGTGGCTGGATGACATCAAGAGAACTGCAGGCAAGGGATGGCTGAACACACCAGCCGACAGACAGGAACGGAGAGGATTGGAGGAGAAGCTGAGAAAGGCTGAGGAAGAAGAAGAAGGAAGAACCTGAATTATAAGTAGATAGATACGAGTATATCGATCTATTGAATTCTTCTTCTTGTGCCACTTCTAACGAAGATCGGCGATCATCATAGTTTTATTTTTATTTTTGATGCTGCGGTTCGAAATAGGGACTTGGTGCTTCTGCCAAACCACTGTCGCAGGTTCTTCAGCCACGATGTCCTTCGGCGTCCCTGAGATCTTCTCCCCTCAATCTTACCCTGAATGATAAGATGAAGGAGACGGTACTTCTCATTTCTCATAATGTGACCGAAGTACATTAGCTTTCTCTGCTTAATGGTAGGCAGGAGCTCTTTTGTAGTGCGCATTCGTTGAAGGACTTCTTCATTGGTGACTCGATCACGCCAAGAGATCCGAAGCATTTTTCGGTATAGACACATCTCGAATGCTTCAATACGTCTCTCCAGTGCCTGCGTGAGAGTCCATCCCTCCATACCATACAGAGCGATTGGGAAAACGTAGCACCTCACTATGCGCTTCCGGAGTTCAAGGCTTAAATTTCGGCACAACAGTAATTTGCTCATTTTAGCGAAGACATTTCGGGCTTGCTCTATTGAATGGAAAATATAAATTATGTTGAAATACGAAAGAATTGCAAGTGCCCTATTGGGTTACGCCACTGGATGTCAAATAAGAGAAGAGATAAATGATATTTTTATTGAGAAAGTCTAACCGAATGCTTGATAACATCATCTCTATGTAAATATATTTAACTTAAAAGCATATTGTATTGTACTGACTGTATCCGAAAGTTATAAATGAACGTAGCTCAAAAGTTACATACCTTAAAAGCTCTCTGGCAGGTTAAAATGTCAAGTTTGACATTTGACATTTCACAAGCAGATATAAAAAAATATATATTCTCTAAGTTGCAAAGATATATTAACATTTAAAATTCATATCAAATGCATGCTAATCTAATCTAAGCTGCAAAGATATATATCATTTAAGATTTATACTAAAAGCATTCCCACAAGCAGATATGTATAATTTCGCGCTAACACATGCCGCATGTGGACCTACAATATAAAAACCCAATCTCAAATGAACATACCCTGCAACTCTTGCCGTCCTTCCCTGAAACAGGGGTGACATTGGCAAAGTGAACCAATTTTTATATTATGGGTGGTCAGCCGCATAACAACCTATAAGTCAAGGAACATACATGACAAATTACATTTTTTAAATCAAAGAATAAAAATAACAATATATACATGGACATAAAAAACTAAATCATAAAACCAATTTCACTTTAACAAACCCTAGCCGCCAACATCACAGATCAACCGCCATTTCTTTCTATCCTTGCATACTTCTTTCATTTCCTCCAGAGTCATAACCTTCTTCATACAAGCTCTTCTTTTATTATGACTCTGGATATTCCATTCATTCGCAATTTCGGATATTTGGTCCATCCATACCTTTCTCGGTCTTCCTCTACCACGACATCCATCTGCCATGCCAACAAACAGGCACGTTTACATTCGCGCTTACAAATGCTACATGTGTACTTACAAATTAAAATCCAAACCTCCCAAACCAAAGTTTAGTGGTAACATTTAGGACTCTGAACGGAAGGTTGTGGGTTCGAATCCCGGCGGAGCACAAAAAAATATACCATTTATATTTTAAAATTTGCTCTTCGCTGGGTTGAAAAATTCATGAACCTTTACCAATTACCGGTCACCAAATCCAGCCTTACAGCAATTGGGTCTTGCTTGAGAATTAGCGCTTTGTAGCGACGACGACGATCAAGCTCGTAAAAAGGTCGATAGCTCAATTGGTAGAATGTATATATAACAATAGGTAGATTCCTTGACTTATAGGTTGGTATGAGGCTGACCATCCATACTGTAAAAAATGGTTCACTTTGCCAATGTTACCCCTGTTTCAGGGAAGGTCGGCAAAAGTTGTGGGGCTTATGTTCATTTGAGGTTTGGATTTTATTTGTAAGTACACATTCAGCATTTGTAAGCGCGAACTACACTTGTTGGTTTGTGGGCTTACATCTGAGAGCTTTAAATGAATATATCCTTGCAACTTAGATTATTATTATATTATTATTATTGCATTCCATGCCGAGAGCAAGGGTTCGATCTCAAGGTTTACTCAGTCTTCACAAGAAATGAGAACCAGCCCCCCCGGGAGCTGGGAAACCCCCACTTCAACTGAAAGTGTGTGGTGTGAGGCCGGCCTCCTTATCCGTAAAAATAAATAGTTCCCGAATCGCCACATGCAACCCCTTCGAGGATAACGCAGACAAGAAGTTACACTATATCTATGTGTAGCTTAGTTGCGTAACTGGGTATCCTTTGCATGTGTTAGTGCGAACTTGCACGTGTCTGTTTGTAGGCATGCATTAATTATGAATCTTAAAAGTGGTAACATGTCTTTAACACATAGATTGTAGGTAGATTCAACTTGCAATATAATTTTCAGTTTGAGGTCTTAATATTAAAAATATACTTATATACGTGCTATTTTCAGTGTATATTTTGGCTTATACGGAGTGCTCGCCTCTGACATGTGTGTAGGTATTTAAATATTTATCTTAAGTTGCAGCTTAGCGACAGAGCCGCATTAGTGACGGTCCGAGGCGCCAGGGATTACGATAATAATGATAATCCTTTGCGGACCTGGTGAGGGAGTCAGCCAGTCAAAGACGCAGTGAGCCAACCAGTCAGAATGAGTCATTCGTTTGGTCAGTCAGCCAGAATCTTATCAGCCAGTCAAGGATTTAGCCAATCAGGGAGTCAGCCAGTCAGAATGAGTCATTCGTTTGGTCAGTCAGCCAGAAGCTTATCAGCCAGTCAAGGATTTAGCCAATCAGGGAGTCAGCCAGTCAAAGAGCCAGTGAGTCAGCCAGTCAGAATGAGTCATTCGTTTGGTCAGTCAGCCAGAAGCTTATCAGCACAGTCAAGTAATCAGCCAATCAGGAAGTCAGCCAAAACGGTCAATGAGTACTCAAGTCAGTCAGTCAGGGAGTCAGCCAGTCACAGTCAACGTGTCAGCTATTCGGTGAGTTAAAAAGTTAGCAAGTCAAGAGTCAGGTAGAAAGTCTGCCAGTCGGTTAGTCATCCAAAGAGTCAGCCAATCAAAGAGCCAATGAGTCAGTCATGAAGTCCGCCAGTCAGGAAGTCAGCTAGTCAGTGAGCAAGCCAGTCAGCCAGCCCAAGAGTCGACTAGTCAAATATTCAGCCAGTCAAAGAGTCAGCCAGTCAAAAAGTTAGTCAGTCAATTAGTCAGCCAGTCAATGAGTCAGCCAGTTAAAATGTCAACCAGTCAAAGAGTCAGTTAGTCAATGGTGAACCAGACAAAGAGTCAGTAAGTCAGCCACTCAAAAATTCAACTAGTCAAAGAGTCAGCCAGTCAAAGAGTGAACCAGCCAAAGAGTCAGCCATTCAATGGTGAACCAGCATCGAAGCCAGTCAGTCAGTAGAGGTTAACCAGTCAAAGAGTCAGTCAGTCAATGAGTCAGGCAGTCAATGAGTCAGCCAGTCTGTGAGTCAACGAGTCGGCCAGTCAGCCGGTCACTCAGCGCAGAGCCGGAGAGATGTAATAGAGACATTAACAAGTGAAACACGTCGCGCACGGAGCAGTAGGTGCTCTACTCAATGTGCCATCATAAATAAAGTTCATTGTTTAGTTATTGTGACACACAAGACACTGAAAGATGAAAAAAATTGACAGAGTCACTCATCCCCCCAGTCATGTTGGCTCAGTCAAGGACAAGGGTTCGATCCCGAGAGTGTCAGACAAGATTTTCTGTTTAGGTGTTTCCTTCTAATAGTAACAACTTAAATTACTGAAAAGTTTTACTCAACCTTTATAAGAGACAAGAAACCACTTCAAATCAAGTGGTTGACATAAGGCTGGCCTCATTGTCTATGAAAATAAATAAGACTCCTCAGCCATATTCTAACAATTTGGAGCTAATGACCGCACAAAACTTTGCAAATTGCATTTATGTGTGTTTTGTTTGACAATGTAAAAACTTAACACAAAGCTTTTCTTTACGAGTTGATTCATTTCCACGAGCGTTTTCTATGATATCACATTATAACAAGAGGACCACTCGACTGATAACGATGTGATAACATAGAAAGCACTCGAGGAAATAGATCAACTCGTGAAGAAAAACTCTGTGTTGTATTTTTGCATTATTAATTTTAAATGATTCTTCACAATAGCAATACACAAGCCCTTAAACTTGTATTATTACCTGTTATTGAACCGGTCCGTAGTCTAGTGGTAACGTTTCGGACTCGTAAATGGTAGGTCGTGGGTTTGAATCCCGACGAAGCAAAAAAAAAACATTTATATTTTCAGATATGCTGTTTGCTGGGTTGAAAAATTCACATACCTACCTTTACCAAAGACCGGTCACGAAAGGTCCATCCAGCCTTACAGCAACTGGGTTCTAATCTAATCTAATCTAATCTAAGTTGCAAAGATATGTTACATTGGAGATTCACATTACATGCATTCCCACAACCAAGACACGTACAAGTTCGCGCTTGCACGTGCCTCATGTGAGCCTACAACATAAAAACCAATCTCAAATGGACATACACCCTGCAACTCTTGCCGTCCTTCCCTGTAACAGGGGTGACATTGGCAAAGTGAACCATTTTTACAGCATGGGTGATCAGCCGCATACCAACCTATAAGTCAAGGAATTTGTGATTGAGTATTGACGCTTTCTATAGCGACGATCAAGCTCGCGGAGTGCTCTTGAGGTGTGATTGACACAAAAACAACGCTCACCAAATAAATCATTCTAATATTATTATTATTATTTATTTGTTGAGTAGAGCACGTTGCCGTTTCGCTTCGACTGCACGGAATTTATGTTGTTTTTTTTAGTCTGGTCTTTATTTATGAATAAGAGGCATAAAAAGTCAATCTGTGGACCTCCCACGGCTCAAAGCGAGTACCTACTCACTCACACACGCCCGCGGACTGTACTGGACCATACCTACCGCACTCGCTTGACTGACAACCGGACTAGACCGACTACTAGCCCGGCTACTGGGTACGTGTGACTCATCCACCAGAATACAAAATAATATTAGGATGATATACCTATTTGGTGAGCGCTGTTTTTGTGTGAGTCACACCTCAAGAGCCCTGTGCGATCTTGTTCGTTGCTATAGTCTTGTCTTGTATCCTGCTGCCATTCCTCTAGGGGTGGCCGGTATATTTGGTGAGCACTGTTTTTGTATGAATCACACCTCAAGAGCCCAGTGCGATCTTGTTCGTTGCTATAGTATTGTCTTGTATCCTGCCGCCATTCCTCTAGGGGTGGCCGGTACCTCCACACAAGTGCCTCCACTTGACTCTGTCCTTGCACACTTCTTTCATCTCATCTAGTTTCATCACTCTTTCCATGCACGCTCTTCTCTTGTTTCCACTCTGTAGATTCCATTCATTCGCAGTCTCACTTATCTGATCAATCCATTCTTTTCTAGGTCTTTCCCTTGCACGGTTACCTATTACATTCCCTTTATAAACTTTTTTTGTCTGTCGGTCTTCATTCATCCTTTCAATATGTCCAAACCATTAAAAACTATACAAACAAACTATAGAAAGCGCATATTCTCAAGCAAGACCCATATGCTGTAAGGCTGGATGAACCTTTCGTGACCGGTCTTTGGTGAAGGTTTATGAATTTTTCAACGCAGCGAGGAGCATGTTTGAAAATATATGTATGTTTTGTTTTGCTCCGCCGGGATTCGAACACACGACCTTACATTTACGGGTCCAAAGCGTTACCAGACCGGTCCTTAGTCGCTTTTCACACTAGACGTATTCTGCCCGGTTTGTCTATGGTTAAAAACAGTTCAGCCGGCTTCAATCTGTGCTGAGCTCTGCAGCAAGACTCATATTCGGGATGTCTAAATTTAACCATATTACTCCATAATTGAAAAAACTGCATTGGCTTCGTTTTCCGGAGAGGGTGGTCTACCGTGTTTGTCTGATGGTTTACAAAGCTGTCAATGGTTGTCACCTACACATATAGTGTAACTTTTTGCCTTGTTATCCCCAAAGGGTTTCACATGTGACGAGTGGAACCTATTTATTTTTACAGGTGGGGGGGACCGGCCTCACGCCAACCCCCTAAATTGAAGTAAGGGATTTCCAACTCCCGAGAGCGCTGGTATCACTTCTTGTGAAGACTGGGTAAGTCATGTCAGTATTTTATTTTAGGTTTTAAATAAACACCGAAACGGGAAAAAAAATCTAAAACCCTCGGTGGGATTCAAACCTAAGCTCTCGGCGTGAAATGCAAGCACTCCACCAACTGAGCTATCGACCGAACAAACGGGCAGAATTCGTCTAAGTCTGTGACGAGCCTCACAGCCATTGCGCACTGGACATTCCGACACAATTTCGTCAATGGTTCTTTTCTATCTGGCGAATACCTGAGAAAATAAATAGGTTCCACACTTTTCTTTCATAGACAACGCGGTGAGTAGTTACTTTATGGTTTATCTTTTAGAATGCAGCCACGAAAGCGTTTCTTCTGCGTAGTTTTGGATTGTTTTTTTTGTGTCATTGTGCCGGGAGAGTTGTTGACCATAAAGGTGTCATGGCGTCGATAAACACGTCGTGGCGCCCCACGTGGACCGACTAGAAGTCGCCCACGTGGACTCACAAGCTCTGCACCTAAAGAACCAGAACACCCAACAAAAAACTGTTCTTTTTTGTTACAAGTAATTCTATACGGGAGACTTATATATTTTAGAGAGTCGAGAGGTCTATGACACTTGTTGGAGTGCCGCAGAGGTGTGGGTGTTGGCGATGGATATACATATATTATATAACAAGGATTCATTGACTGAAATTCAATCCCACAATCAGACACGTATAAAAGTTCGCGCTTACACAAGCCGCATGTGAACTTACAGCATAAAAAAACCCAATCTCAAATGAAAATAAGCCCTGCAACTCTTACCGATCTTCCTTGACACAGAGGTGAACTTTTCAAAGTGAACTATTTTTTTACAGAAAGGGTGGTCAGCCTCATACTAACCTATAAGTCAAGGAAATTATTTAGTTTAGTTCTATATAATCTAAGTTTTACCGACCTTCTCTGAAATAGGGGTGACATTGGCAAAGTGAACCATTTTCTACAGCAAGGGTGGTCAGCCGCATTAGGCAACCTATCTAAAATCTAAGCTGCAAAGACATATGAAATTTAAATTCACATACACAATATGCCGCATGTAGACTAGACATACAAAATAAAAACTCAATCTTAAATGAACATACACCCTTCAACTCTTCCGTGAAAACGTGGTGACATTGGCAAAGTAACTGTATGGGTGGTCAACCAACCTATAAGTAGACTAACTTCCAGAAATTACTGTTAATTACGAAAAAGAATCTTTAATGGAAGCGTTTGTTGTTATTTATATGGGCATTCCTTGAAAACGGCTCACATATCTTGCCTTGGAAGGGTCCGCACTTGTGTTGGGTCGTTTTTTTTTTGGGATCTTGGGCTGCCGGAGGTCCAAACTCTAATAGAGACATCTCCGAGACCCTCTGCTGACGTATGAGACCATTCCACCGTACTTTATGCCCAGTTTTATATGAACACTGATTTTTTATGGCGTTTTTTTTTCGGGCGGCACTTCTTCGAGCACATCGCCACCCTAAATGTAAAACTGAATAAGTGCTGATTCACTAATCTAATCTTATCTAAGTTGCAAAGATATTTGGGATTCACATCATTTGCATTCCCACAAACAGACACGTATAATATTTGTTAGGGCTTGGTGGTTCACACTGTGAAAGTCCATAGTATTTCACAGTTTCAATTCACTCTTATTTATTATTTATACTTAAACGTTTTCGCCTTTAAAAGGCATCATGATAAAACTTTTTCTGATGATACCTTTTAAGATGAAAACTTATTTATTATTTATGTTTAAGCATAAATAATAAATAAGAGTAAATTGAAACTATGTTTAAAAAAAAAATAAAGACACGTATAAGTTCGCGCCTGCACATGCCGCTGTCACCCCTGTTTCTGGAAAGGTCGGCAAGAGTTGCAGGGCTCTTATTCATTCGATGTTGGGTTTTTCGACCTTGATTTGACCTTGTTTTGTGTATAACTTCTCATAGTAAGTAAACTAATTATAGGGAAGTGCTCATGAGAAACTTTTACACATTTTTAGTATAGTTTCTCGTAGAAAATAGGGAAAAAGGCGCGTTTATCTGAGAAATCCATGTTAGCCTAATATGTCACTTATTCAGTTTTACCTTTCAGGTATCGATATAAGCGATGAATGGACCTACAAAAAAACTGTGCATAATTAAATAATAAATCTTGTTTTTTTTTAAATAAATATTATATCATTATAACACTACCGGTTATAGACATCTTGAGACTATTTGTAAAATCATTATTAACTAAATAAAGAGACGGATATTTGTCAGTGGAGAATATCAGTACTCTCGACGTTTCGTTGGCGACGTAGCCAAGGTCTTCAGGAGACACCCTCTCTGTACGGCGACTGAGGATTAACATCTGATGAAGACGTTGGCTACGTTACACGAAACGTCGAGATATGTCAGTGTTATGTCCATGTCAGCGTTAGTGTTATGTCCATGTCAGTGTTATGGCCACCAGTCAGGTTATTTGGAATCGGATAACGTTGGTTCGAATCCCGCGGCGATAACTTCGACCCTGGTTCAACAGATGCCGTTGCATGCACACAAGCTTCTGCTTTCGCATGAAGACAACTGGCCAGCCAAAATAGGTTGGTGGATGGCATTCCTTTTCACAAATCTATTTAAAAAAAAAATGTCATTCTCCACTAACGGTTCGTACAAATATCCGTTTTTTTAAGGAATCCTGTGCGGGAGGCTCCCCGATCCTTGAAAGTCTTGGGGGTCTATGTCATCCTGGAAGGGTGCCGCAGAGGTGTTGCTTCTGTCGTGAAGCGCTGCAAGGAAGCGGCGATTGATTTTGGTTTTGAATAAAACCGGATTAAATTGGGTAGGGAACACAGATACTGGTAGACCATTCCGTAAACGAGCAGTTTGGCAAAGGAATGAGTCATGAAAACGCCAAGTTCTCATAGTTTTGAGAATGACTACAAAGGGATGAATAAGAGAAAAGGAAAACACCGAAACGGCAAACCATTCCTGACACCCTCGGTAGGATTCGAACCTGAGCTCACGGCATGGAATGCAAGCATTTTACCAACTGAGCTACCGACCGGGCTGGACTGCAGGAAGGCGGCGAGAAGTTACACTATATGTGTGGCTTAGTAGCTTGTCGTTTTTGTAGGAAGAAAGAATGAAAGTTTTTTATAATGATTTTAAAATTGTTAATTGAATAAAACAAGTAATTTTTTGAAACCCAGTTGATACACGGTTATTAGGATAGGTATATTTTTTTTTTGTGTGTGTGAACCCCTTCATTTTTTTCTGCTGTCCCTTTCGGGACTCGAACCCCGTACCCCTCGTCGTCTGTCAGCACATCTCAGCCATGGAGATGACTCAATACAGCGTCATTAGAGCGCATACCAAAGGTTGGGCCTAACGCATAGACATGTCGCAAGAGATTAGGAAGATGAGTGAACAAACAAAAAAACAGAAAAAATCTTTCTCGTTAATAACTATAAGGGTAATACAATAATTAATATTTAATCCTTTAATTTAAAATCTAAGTTGCAAAGATATATCAACAACATTTGTTATACTTCCATATTAAATGCATGCCCACAAGCAGACATGTGTAATTTTGCGCTTACAAATGCTGCATGTGAACTTACAACGTAAAAAAAAAAATCTCAAAAGAACATAAGCCCTTCAACACTTGCCGACCTTCTCTGATACAAGGGGGGCATTTGCAAAGTGAACCATTTTTTTACAGTACCTATGGTTGGTCAGCCTCATACAAAAGGATTTATTAATGGTAAGTGATTGGTAAATTTTTGTTTCAAGGAAGGGTTGCAAGGTTTTGAGATTCAGTTTGATATTTTGTTTGTACCTACATGGCATGTGTACCTAATCCCAAACTTATGGGGGCATGCATTTACAATGAATCTTAACTTTTTATATATCTTTGTCATTTGGTTATCAGATTATAGTGTAAAAGAAGGTGTTATAAGAATATGAATGTAATAAATGAAAATATTTAAAGAAATGTACAAGAAAATCACGAGGCTAAGTAAAGGAAGCTCTGAAGAGGCTCTAGCCATCCCTAATTTAAAAGCGAAAGGGTAATAGCTTCTATATCAATACCTACAAACATACCTGTATTTGTATTTTCTCTACCTCTAATCTTATCTAATCTAAGTTGCAAATATATGTAGATAACATTGGGGATTCACATTACATGCATTCTCACAAGCAGACACGTACAAGTTCGCGCTTGCGCATGCCACATGTGAACCTACAATATAGAAACCAAGTCACAAATGGACATACACCCTGCAACTCTTGCCGACCTTCCCTGAAACAGGGGTGACATTGGCAAAGTGAACCATTTTCTACAGCATGGGTGGTCAGCTGCGTACCAACCTATAAGTCAAGGAACAAGCTATATAATTTTTCTTTAAACGGCTAATATCTCCGAAATTATTAAATATATCAAAAAAATATATTGAACAAAATTTGTTGAAAATTTTATGAGGTACATTTTTATAGTATTCATATTTTTTATAACGTTAATAAATTCTGAGATATTTACAAAAAAACTGCACACATGACCTGCGACCTCTCGTAAGATTTTGACGGCTGCCTGATGGATGAGGACATTTTTCCATAAACTTGCTTCACTGGGAGTATGGAGAGCTTTGAGTCATGTGCAGTGAGTGTGCGGGAACCTACCAGTGTGTAGGTATGTGTGTGTGTGTGTGTGTGTGTATTTGTTACGTCATACACATGTCGAACATATGAGGTGGGCACTGGTGTGGTCCAGATGTATATTCAAACATTACCTCACGCGAGATCCTAGCCAATGAAATTAATTGGTCATCAATTAATATTCCTTGACTTATAGGTTGGTATGAGGCTGACCACCCATACTGTAAAAAAACGTCCACTTTGCCGATGTCATCCCTGTTTCAGGGAAGGTCGGCAAGAGTTGCAGGGCTTATGTTCGTTTGAGATTGGGTTTTATATTGTAGGCTCACATGCGGCATGCTTAAGCGCGAACTTAAATGTGTCTGCTTGTGGGAATACGTTTAATATAAATCTTAATTATTATAATCTCTTAATGTATTATATGTTTGCAACATAGATTATAGATCAATTAATTGATAATATTTTTAAGACAGTGCGTTGTTATGTAAGCCACCGGTCCTTCTATATTTCTTTCCTTTTCGATTCAGATACAGAGTCACATGAAACTTTTACAATACAACGGTCAGTTGGCTTCTCTGCTACAGAGAGCTTTGGTCCTTATTTTATAGCAAGCATAAGGATCATTCTCGAGTCAATGAGAATAGATGACTTTACTAGAACATTCGAATAAACCCTCGAGCATCCTCGAACAATTCACATCATAAAAGTAATAAGAAAAATAATAATAGTAGGATGATTTATTTGGTGAGCGCTGTTTTTGTGTGTATCACACCTCAAGAGCCCTCTGCGAGCTTGGTCGTCGCTGTAGAAAGCGCCAATTCTCAAGCAAGACCAATTTGTTGTAAGGTTGTATGGACCTTTCAGTGGCCGGTCTTTTTGGTAAAGGTTTATAAATTTTTCAACCCAGCGAAGAGCAAATTTGAAAATATAAATGGTATAAATTTTTTGTGCTCCGCCGGGATTCGAACCCGCAACCTTCCATTTACGAGTCCGAAGAGCTACCACTGGTATATAGTGACCGGTATATACCTTTATCAAAGACCGGTCACTCAAAGGTCCATCCAGCCTCACAGCAACTGGGTATTGCTTGAGAATTGGTGCTTTCTATACAGCTCCGATACAAGTCTAACGCTACAGACAGCTTTGGCCCTTATATAGCATGACATAAGGATGGTTCTTGAAACATTGGGAACTGGAACTGCAACTCTTGCCGAACTTCCCTGAAACAGGGGTACAATTATTTAAATACGTATGTCTAGAGACGCACACAGACACAGACACCCTCACACAAGTAAAAACACACAATCACACATTACTAACAATAGTTTTGTGCTCCCTCAAGAGACTTTGAGTATTTTATGGGTTGAAGCCTAGGATTCTTTCAGATTAGTAGTGTAAAGCTATAGCCAGTAGACTAATTATTTAATTTTATTTAGAGTTCCTGGTCCCCGGCAGGCAGGAGTGTGATTGTTCTACCAGGCGGGCCCCTACCGCCGCGCGCAGCCCGCCCAAGTGGTCAGGGCCTCACAACCGAGACCCGCAGCGAATCCGTGGTGTAGGATTCACTCATCAGTCACCAATATGTGTAGGATTCACTCGTCAGTCACCAATATGTGTAGGATTCACTCGTCAGTCACCAATATGTGTAGGATTCACTCGTCAGTCACCAATATGTGTAGGATTCACTCATCAGTCACCAATATGTGTAGGATTCACTCATCAGTCTCCAATATGTGTAGCATTCCCTCGTCAGTCACCAATATGTGTAGGATTCACTCATCAGTCTCCAATATGTGTAGCATTCACTCGTCAGTCACCAATATGTGTAGGATTCACTCATCAGTCTCCAATATGTGTAGCATTCACTCGTCAGTCACCAATATGTGTAGCATTCACTCGTCAGTCACCAATATGTGTAGGATTCACTCATAAACGCAACGCAATTACTAAGCTCCACATATGGTGTAACTACTTGTCTGCGTTTTCCCCGAAAGGATCGCATGTGGCGATTCGGAACCTGCTTATTTTTACGAATAACAGGGCCAGCTTTACTCCAACCGCTTTCGGTAGAAGTGTGGGTTTCCCAGCTCTTGGGAGGCTGTTTTTTTTTAAAGCTCAGTACACCTTGCCGATAGTTATTTAGGGCTTGAAATAGACACTGAAACGGGAAATCATTTCTGAAACTCTCGGTGGGAATTGAACCCTTGAGCTCGGCATAGAATGCAAGCAGATCGTACTTTTTACGAGCTTGATCGTCGCTACAAAGCAAGACCCAAATGCTGTTAGGCAAGTGGGGTCCATACCCATCCTGTATGTATGTGTCCGAAGGATCCCCACCACTTGGACGCTCATGCAAGGTTGTACATTTTCTCAAGTGGCGGAAGGCCTTCCCGTGAAGTAAAAGCAACGGCACCACGACAAAACAAGAACCTCTATGTCAGAGGCGTGGCCTTGACTTAAAAGTTCGATGTTACTGAAGCTAATAGCATACCTCGGGTGGCACTCTTTGTGGGATTGTAGGATAGGCAGGATTCGTAGCAGAATCAGTCGAATTGATAGTTTTGTAGACTGTAACTGTAACTCTGTCGCCATTCCGCTAGGGGTGGCCAGAGCCTCTGCAGAGTTGCCTCCATTTTTTCCTATCCTGACATACCTCTTTCAATTCCTTCGTATCCATCACCTTTTTCAAGCATTTTCTTCTTTTACGCTCACTTTGTACATCCCATTCTTTCACAATCTCCTCAAACTGATCACAATCTGATGATTGTAGGATTGGTAGGATTCGCAGCGTTGTAGCATTGGCGATGTCGTGGCCCTACCTCCCGCCAGCGGTGGTCCGCGCGGGTTTTTTGACAACTAGCCCACTGGGAAAGTCAAACAAACTCTTGCCTCTCCCTCGCCCCCATACTGCACGGTAGAGCGGCGTCCCTCTCGCACTAGAGCAGACGAGAACTAACCTTTTTTCACCTTTTGTCGGACGTTTAAGCCTTTAAGCCACTCTCCCACCGATCACAATAACCGCTAATAACTTAATCACCAATCACCAACAATGACTCGATCACCAATCACCAACAATTCACCAATTTAGTCACCAATTTGGTCGAAAATCAACTCATTTCCGCAAAATATACATGGTCAACGACGTAACCCCTAAATCCCAGAAGCGCTATTCTGCTAAATTCCTTTCACTTTGGATATCAATCCAAGTTGGAGCTTGCTAGCGCTTGCGAAAGAGCAGTACCTACACCTTATTTTTGGGCACGAATCGCTATCACGCCGCTTTGAGGTCGTAAGGAATATAACAGAATATCGCTTCTGGTTAATCCATTAATTTAAGAGCCTAAAGTCGGTCCAAAATTGTAAGAAATCTAAGTAGGTAGTTTTTTTAATATACTCTTCGCTTGGTTGAAAATTTCCCAAAAATAATAATATTAGGATGATTTATTTGGTAAGCGCTGTTTTTGTGTGAATCACACCTCAAGAGCCCTCTACGAGCTTGGTCGTCTCTATATAGTATATAAAGCGCCAATTCTCAGGTGACAGAGAATCGACGCTTTCTATAGCTACAAACAAGCTCATCCATGAAGTCCATCAAAATATTTCAAATTCAAAAACATTTCATTTCCGGTAAACATACGAGTAGAACACCTCTTGGCACTTAATTCCTCTAAAATAAATAGTATTTTATTCAAATCAATTCTTAAAAATTGTATAAAAATCTAAAATCAACACAAATATGTTAAAAATTAATTCTTAAGCATTCCTGCAACTAACAGATGAATCCACGGCTGTAACATCCTTCAGGGTGAGATGCCAAAAAAAAAAAAAAAAGTCCATCATAAGACAAAAACTAGTTTATTTCGGCCACATAATGAGAAATGAGCAGTATACACTCCTGCGTCTCATCACACAGGGAAGAATTGAGGGAAGACGAGCTCCAGGTCGAAGAAAACATCTTGGTTGAAGAACCTGAGACAGTGGTTTGACAGAAGCACAAGATCCCTCTTTCGTGCCGCAGTGTCGAAGGTATGATAAATGATAATTGTTGCATATCAGATAATAATTATTGTAAACTACCTTTTCGTGTTGGAAAAAATCTGTAAATAAATTGAATCAGTTCATCCTTGCTCTCCGCCGAACAAGGATGTGTCTCCTGATGATGTTGGATAAGAAGCCAACGAAACGTCGAGAACATTGAAATGCTCTAACTAACGGCTCATATAAAGATCCGGTTATTTATGTTATTTAAAGTAATTTTACAAATATGTCTTAACGACTGTAATTCGACCGGTCCGTAGTCCAGTGGCAACACTTCGCCCTCTTAAATTGAAGGTTGTAGGTTCGAATACCGGCGGAGCACAAAAAAATACCATTTATATTCTCAAATTTATGCTCTTCGCTGGGTTGAAAAAATCATTAAACCTATACCAATGACCGGTCACTAAAGGTCCATCCAGCCTTACAGCAACTGGGTCTTGCTTGAGTATTGGCACTTTGCAACGACAACCAATCTCGTAAACAACACTTCTGTGGCACTACAACAAGTGTTATAGACCCCTAGAGTCTCTGAAATCTAGGCAGTCTCCCGCACAAGATTTCGTACAAAATATCTTACCTATATTCGATTATACATTTATTTAAATTATTTATTTGTGGACAAAAATATAAATTAAGGAATCTACAGATGTGGCAGCTTCCTCTGCCCCTCCCCCCTCCTCCCTCCCATGTTAATTTCACATCATCAGTAATGACTTCATTTGAGCTAACATCACCACGCGACTATGGTCCTTATGCTGTGAGCGCTAGGGTCTATTCTAGCCTGGTGGCGTTTGTGACCTTGTGCCGCTGCTGCCAGTCATTACCCACATCCTGATGGGATCAATTAAAACGTCAGCGACATGTCTGCTGTCTCAAGGACATGCATGTCGTCTTAGGACATGTCTGCTGTCTCAAGGACATGCATGTCGTCTTAAGACATGTCTGCTGTCTCAAGGACATGCATGTCGTCTTAGGACATGTCTGCTGTCTCAAGGACATGCATGTCGTCTCACTAGACTGTGTGCTGTCTCAAGGACATGCATGTCGTCTCACTAGACTGTGTGCTGTCTCAAGGACATGCATGTCGTCTCACTAGACTGTCTGCTGTCTCAAGGACATGCATGTCGTCTCACTAGACTGTCTGCTGTCTCAAGGACATGCATGTCGTCTTAGGACATGTCTGCTGTCTCAAGGACATGCATGTCGTCTCACTAGACTGTCTGCTGTCTCAAGGACATGCATGTCGTCTCACTAGACTGTCTGCTGTCTCAAGGACATGCATGTCGTCTTAGGACATGTCTGCTGTCTCAAGGACATGCATGTCGTCTTAGGACATGCCTGCTGTCTCAAGGACATGCATGTCGTCTCACTAGACTGTGTGCTGTCTCAAGGACATGCATGCCGTGTTACTGTAGGACATGTCTGCCGTCTCAAGGATATGCATGTCGTCTTAGGACATGTCTGCTGTCTCAAGGACATGCATGTTGTCTTAGGACATGCCTGCTGTCTCAAGGCCATGCATGTCGTCTCAATAGACTGTGGGCTGTCTCAAGGATATGCATGTCGTCTTAGGACATGTCTGCTGTCTCAAGGACATGCATGTCGTCTTAGGACATGTCTGCCGTCTCAAGGACATGCATGCC
This sequence comes from Agapetus fuscipes, assembly GCA_951799405.1. Classification (NCBI taxonomy): domain Eukaryota; kingdom Metazoa; phylum Arthropoda; class Insecta; order Trichoptera; family Glossosomatidae; genus Agapetus; species Agapetus fuscipes. The sequence continues at coordinate 3,624,607 of OX637354.1, read as the reverse complement.
GTCTTAGGACATGTCTGCTGTCTCAAGGAAATGCATGTCGTCTTAGGACATGTCTGCTGTCTCACTACTGGACGTGGACATGTCTCAGTAGGACCGTCTCACTAGCACTAACGCATGTGGATTTACAACATAACATCCCAATCTCGAGTGAACATAAGCCCTGCAACTCTCGCCGACCTTACCTAAATCAGTAAGGTAAGATTGACAAAGTGAACCTTTTTTTACAGCATGGGTTATCAGCATCACCTTTAAGTCAAAATCTCTAAATCAATTATATTAATTAATTGTGCTTCGTTTGCGGAAAGGGAGATAGCCACCCTTCCACTCTCTCCCACTATCTGATATCCGCTAAGTGTTGTTTTGTTCCCGGAGTGACTGGCGGAAATCCGAGTGGTAATTATTGCAGCCGCGGCGCCTTCTTAGGGGTTGTAGACCCCTTCCGAGGAGAGCGGATCCCTGAAGTTTTGCCAAGAGATGAAAACACCCGAGACTAATTTAAAAGGGGGAGCAGAGAGGCTGCACAGCAGGACCTCGAGAAGTGAATGCTTTAGTAACCGTACAATTGGTTTTTCGATTGTGAAATGAGTAAAGTATGTACGGTGGAAATGAAGTATTTGAGAAGCATGACATGAAAAAATCTGAAGGATAGAGTTAGGAATGAATGGATAAAGAAAGCATAGCATGTAAGTTGAAAGAGGATGTGAAAGTTAAGGTACAAAAGAATGTGATGATATGGTTTGGGCATGTGAAAAGAATGAATGATGATAGAGTGACAAAGTATAGATATATACAGAGGAAGTGTGAAAGGAAAAAGAGGTAAGGGACGATCGAGAATAGTATGGAGTGATTAGATTGAGGAGATTGTGAAAGAATGGGATAAACAAAATGATCGTGGCAGAAGAAAATGCATGAAAAAGGTGATGGATGTCAATGAATTGAAAGAGGTGCGTTTTCCAGAAGAGACTCTTGCCCTAAATGACGTAAGCAAGTCAAGAGTATGTAGGTACTCGAGGGGAAATAAATACTTAATTTGTGAAAATAAGACTCTAACTATAGATACATATGCTACGCTACAATATGACAAAATCTGATTTTTCGTTTTTTTTTTTTAAATTCTTAATTTTTTTTTCTTTTTTGTTCTTGATGTCTATTGAGTAGCTATATGTAGCTGTAATCATAAGAAACAATTGTATATTTTCAATAAAACAAAGATTAACATTGTTGTAAGGAATTGGCTCAGTACATTTCCTTGATATCCAAGGGGGTGGGGTATAAAAAAAATTGGACCAGAAAACGTCCTGGCAACATTCAGTACCATAATCTGGAAGCTTTTCTGAGTTCAAAACTGTTCACAGAATGCGGTCCTCATATTTTGCACACTAAAATCCCTTTGGCGCCTGCACTACTGTGTAAATACACAAACTCTAAGAAGTTTTGTTTTATTAATTAGCAGGGACGAAATCTCATTAGATTTGTTATCCCACTTAATTAACAACACAAAATTCAGCACTAACGTCAGCCTTGTATTGGACTGCCGTCCTTAGCAACCTATCTATAATATGTAATCTATATGTTGCAAAGATATATGTATGAGCATTAAAAATTCACATTAATTACATGCCCACAAACAGACGCGTTCAAGTTCTCGCTTACAAATGCTACGAGTGTACCTACTTAGAAATTAAAATCCAAACCTCAAATACATCTTGCAAATTTTGCCGTCCCTAAAATAGGAGTGACATTGGCGAAGTGAATAATTTTTTACAGCATGGGTTGTCAGTTTTATACCAGCCTATAAGTCAAGGAATAGCTAATATATTTATGCGACTCGGTTTGAAGTTATATTATAAAACATATTAAAGTAAATCGCTTCGGTTTACGTGCATATTTGAAGACGATAGTGGAGGTGTATTTGTGTAAGTAAATATTTTCTTTTACACTAATTCCCTAGCAGGGGGTTGCAATGAAAGCCAAACCCTCTCGTTCGGGGAGAGGGGTCATTACAAATGATCTCCTTCACAGCTGATCTTATAGCAGGAGATGGCGGGGGGGGACGTGACTTGTAAAACATAATGCACTTCGTACATATTGTGGTACTTATACTGAGGTAATGAAAGGAGGGGGTAAAATAAACACGAATCTTAAGTTAGAAATGATTACCTTCAATATAAATTGCAAGAAAAATAACATTTTAAAAGTCACACTCAGTGGCGAAACCTCGATCTAATATTTATAATCTAATTTGCAAAGATATATTACATTTAAGATTCATATTAAACGCATTTCGCAGTTCACGCTTAAACATGCCGCATGTGATCTTGTAATATAAAAAACCCAATCTCAAATGAACACAAGCATTGCAACTCTTGCCGACCTTCCCTGAGAAAGGGGTGACATTGACAAAGTGAACCATTTTTTACAGTATAGGTGGTCAGCCTCATACCAACCTATAAGTCAAGGAATAATAAATCAATGTGAATGTAAAATTAATATATGAAAAATGTCATGGATATGAATGAATTGAAAGAGGTAGGTACGTAAGGATAGGAAGAAATGAAGGCAGCTCTACAGAGTCTCTGGCCACCCCTAGCGGAACGGCGACGGAGTTACAGTTACCTTTCAGGTGACGATATTATATTAAGGTAAAAAATCCATTAAAATTTATTTGCAACTTAGATTATAGATAAAAAAAACTCCAGTCCGTTCCTGTTTTATAGATCAACAATTTTCCGCGCAATCTGTTATCTCCCCTTTAGCATCGTCCTTCTCTCTCCAGCACATTCATCCTCGCTTGTTAGACAGAGACGGAAGCATTCATCTAACAACGACGAGAATTATCTTCCCTCTCTCTTGCTCTTCACGCGAAATCAATGCGAGGAAGAGAGATGTAATGGGAGACTATAAAAGAGTAAGAATGATGTGAAAAGTGTGGAAAATAGATTTAGTGTGAAAGGGGGAAAGATATAAAAAGAAAAGTGAAAGAGAACGATACTGCTCCGTAGTCTGGCGGTTAACGCTTTGGATTGGGAATCAGAAGGTAGCGGGTTCGATTCCATACGATGCACAATAAACAACATTTAATTTTTTTCACATAGGCTTTAAAATACAAAAAATCATGGATAATCAAGGTTTACTCAGCCTGCACAAGAAATTAGCACCAGCCCCTCGGGAGCTGGGAAAGAACCGGCTCAACTGAAGTGGTTGGCAAGGGTACTCAGCCTTTATTTATTTTTTTAGTAAGAGTAGTCAGCATCATACTAAATTAATAATTAATTTTAAATATATATATTTTTTTTTTCTCAAACGTAGTTTTATTTTCACAATAAAATTTTCTACCTCAAGCACTTTCGACCTTCAATACTCGACCTATCGGATAATGACCAGAGTATTGAAGGTCGAAAGTGCTTGAGGTAGAAAATATTATTGTGAAAATAAAACTACGTTTTAGAAACGAAAAGAAAAGTAAATAAAATTAATTTTCACTGTGTGTATACAAAAACGCTACAAAATATAATAATTAATTGTTAATTATTTTTTAATAAATGGACTTTTTATTTCAGTGGGGAAAATACTCATACTTCTAGGTAAAAATGTCTCTTAAAAACCCACCCGGCTATGTCTATAATCTATCTAAGTATAATCAAAGTTGCAAAGAGATATAATATTACATGGAAAAAATCACAATGAATGCATTCCAAAAAGCAGACACGTATAAGTCCGCGCTCACAAATGCCGCATGTGGACTTACAACATAAAACCAAACCTCAAATGAACATAAACCCTGTTTGCCGACCTTTTTCTGAAACAGGGGTGACATAGGCAAAGTGAACCATTATACCAATCTATACCTAATTCAAGGAACATTAACTGTCTGGTAATCCATAGACAACCCAAAGACAAACCGAGAAGAATGCATCTAGAAAAAACTGGGCTGGAAGTCTCATCCCCACGGTAATCATTATCGAATTTCAGTAATATTTGTATGAAGACCAGTCAATTCAAGATGGCCGCAAGTGAACAGCTGATTAGTCTTCATGCAAATATGACTGATATTCCTTAGGCTAGAATTACCGTGGTGATGAGACTTCCAGCCCTAGTGTGTTTTCCTTGCAATAAAATGTTCCTCCCCATTCCTATCTCACCCCAAACATGCCCTTAAACTCTGGAATAAAATGTTTAATACAATTAGGTATGTAAATACCGGCTCCCCCACATCAAGGGTCCCCTCCTAGCAAGCCCATAAATACACCAAGTGAATTCATGAACCTCCACGTTGCGGCGGAACCAGGACCGCAATGCAGAAATAATTCAAGATAATTTCCCCACTTCAATTAAAATGATTTACGTAACGCCTTTACCTGTAAAAATAAACACTGTTACGATTCACTTGGATTCAATTCGACTGCTCCAAGGAAGAAGGAAGTAACTCCGAAATTTAGGTTTTTGACTTATTTCCATTTCTGAAGGTAACAAATCATTATCTTCATTCCAAGATGACAGCCGTGTCTCTATCTCTTTTCAATTCGTTAATAAATTAATGTAAGAAATAGTTTATGCATTGTACTCCATGGAATAAATAACATTCAATTGGCTTTCCTGCGAAACTAGCTTTTTTGACTTAGTGCTGTCTTTCTTAGAGCAGTCGAATTATAGTCGTGTTAAAGCCGAGGGTCTCAAGTCGCTGTTCTTGACTAGCGTATTTTGAACAGGATGACGTTGATTTGAATCATGCCAGGCCCACTTGACCATAACTTCGACCCTGCTTCAACAGATGCCGTTACATGCACACAAGCTTCTGATTTCGTATGAAGACAACTGGCCAGGAAAAGTAGATTGGTGAATTGCATTTCTCTTCAAGTGTAAATTAAAAACAAAAACCTTCGATCCAATTTATTTTACACTGTTTATTTTAGGATTGACTCACATTTGGTTCACAGTTAATCTTTTGTACTATCTATCTGAATGGCTTAGGTATTAATCCCCCTTCAAAGCACTGCGATTTGTATTTATAGGTGATTAAAGACTTTTTTGAAAAACACCAGACCATGCCAGAATCGTCTCGAGCAGAAGCTTCGAGCGAACACTAGTAAATATGTACAACCATCCAAATACTTACATCTACAGACACGCACACGCACACACAAGTAAGTACGAATCGGTCACGGACAATTTGGTTCGTCTACACGACTTTTCGGTCGACGACATTTCAGTCACATACATGCTCCATCACAGAAAATTTGCTCTTCAAAAAACCTTTGTAATTAATCGTTGTTTTCTGTGATGGAGCTGTGTGTGGATCATATTGCCACCTTTTAAAGATAAAACTGTTGCTTATTTACTGATATAAGAAATCGTGAATAAAGCATTTTATTTAGTGTAATTTCTCATAGTAAGTGAACTAATTATAACGAAATGCTCATGGACTTCTAAACTACAGGATTTTCATACTTTCTTATAATTGTTTTCTCTCGTAGAAAATAGGAAAATGGCGCATTTATCTGAGAAACCCCAGTTAGCTTAATATGTCACTTATTCAGTTTTACTTTGGGGCTGTCCATATATTACGTCATTCGCATTAAGGGGGGGGGGGGAGTCTGGTCTGCGGATGATGGCAAATGATGTACGAGTACCAAAAGTGACGTCGTTCTTGTAAATACCAATTTCTACAAAATATACAAAATATTATGTAAGTAATATAACATTATTAATTATTAAGCTCATCCATTATTACAGCAAGAGGGGGAGGGGGGGTCATTAGATAATGACTATAGGATGATTGTAAGGGGGGGGGGGGGTCGAAAATCGGCCAAAATCGATGACGTAATTTATGGACGGCCCCTTTCAAGGTATCGATAATATATTGTATGGTGATTGTATGTGACAGTGGTGAAGGGTGCCATACAAGCCGATTCCCATCGGTTTCCCGTTTAAAATGAGGCAAAAATGATAATAAAGTAGACTGCATGGTTTCAATGGGGAAAAAATACGTATTGTTTCTTTGGTTTTAAATGTATTTTTTTACTTTGTGCCTATATTTTTTCACTACTTTGTTACATCATTTTAAAAGGGAAGCCGATGGAAACCGGCTTGTATGGTACCCTTCGCCAATGATATGTGATCGATTTGTTTTTAGGGTTTACTTCTATGTTGATACAATGTTTTTAAATAATCTATCTTTCGCACGACTAGACCAGCGCTTCCACAACATTAATTCTAGGTGAAGCTAGGGGGGGAGGAGATAGATAGAAGGGTGGACAGAACCACTATACCCAAGGCTATGTATCGATTGCCTCTACTGCTTCTTGCCTGTTTGATTTCTACTGGTAACGGTGTTTTTAAGGAAACACATCTTAAATTTTTTTTAAGGGTTTGTTGGTTTACACAGTGAAAGTCCATTGTATATTAATCAAATTAAGTTCCAATTCACTTTTAAAAATTGTATTTCTGTCTAGCACTTGTGAATTGTCATTGTCCTGATGATGCCTTTTAGGCGAAAGTGCTAGATAGAAATAAAATTGTAAAAAGTGAATTGGAACTTTGTCAATTTGATTAATACATCTTTAAATGTTTATCAAGTAAGAATCGGTCTCTGACCGATCTGTAATCTAGTGGTAACACTTTTGATTCGTAAATGGAAGGTTGTGGGTTCGAATCCCGGCGGAGCACAAAAAAATACCAATTATATTTTCAAATATGCTCATTGCTGGGTTGAAAAATTATTGCCTATACCAAAGACCGGTTACTAAAGGTCCATCCAGTTGGATTGCTTGAGAATTGGCGCTTTGTAGCGACAACCAAGCTTGTAAAGAGTGCATTCGATAGCTCGGTTGGTAGAACGTTTGCATTCCATACCGAGAGCTCGCGTTCGAATCCCACACTGTTGTCAGAAATGATTTCCCGTTTCGGTGTTAATTTCAAAACCCAAATTTAATACTGGCAAGGTTTGCTCAGCCTTCACAAGAAAAGAGAACAGCCCCCTCCCCCCCCTCAACTTCAGTGATTGGCGTAAGGCCGGCTCTCTAACCCCAAATAAATAGATAGGTCTCGAATCGACAAATGCAAAATCCTTCGGGGATAGCGCGGCAAGAAGTTGCACTATATGTACGTGTTACTATTTTAAGAAAGTCAGCTGCTTTCGTAGTCATCCATCTTGTTCTATCCCCTCTACGTTTGCAGTCTCGCTTCCCACCCCTGCCCTTACAGACTCTCTCCCCTCTTACCCTCGCTCCCTTACACCCTCTTGTCGACCCCTGAGAGGATATCGATCCACCAATGAAACCAAATAAATAACTGAGAGAGCAAATCCGGAGAGGCAATAAAAAACAATTGAGAAGGTTGTTCACAGAGGCGAGTATTTTTATTATGTTTTAAGAAATCCCGTGCGGGAGACTCCCTAGATTTCAGAGACTCTAGGGGTCTATGACACTCACTTGTAGTGCCGAAGAGGTGTTGTTTACGAGCTTGTTCGTCGCTTCAAAGCGCCAAAACTCAAGCAAGATCCAGTTGCTTTAAGGCTGGATAGACCTTTTGATGACCGATCTTTGGTGAAGGAATATGAATTTTTCACCCTGCGAAGAGCATATTTGAAAATTTAAATGGAATGTTTTTTTACTTTGCCGGGATTCAAACCCATAACCTTCCGTTTAAGTGTCAGAAGTGTTAACCACAAGACTACAGACCGGCCAAAGAGTATACCAAAAGTCCAAGATAAATAAATGATACTTTTTTTTTTAATTCTGTGCGGGAGACACTATCTAGATTGCAGAGACTCTAGGGATCTATGACACTTTTTGTAAAGCCGCAGAGGTGTTGGTGATGTGGCGGGTGATGTCCTGAAGCGTAATTCTGCTAAATTCCTTACACTTTGGATATTAATCCAAGACGGAGATTCCTAGCGCTTGCGAAAGAACTCCATAGATACAAAATCTCAGTACTCCTTATTATTGGACACAAATCGGTATCTCACCGCCTTAAGGTCGTAAGAAATGTAGCAGAATAGCGCTTCTGATCCTTCGTAGAAGGGCTGTTAGCTGCGTTGTGTTGTGTGTTGCGTTGCTTTGTTTTGAGACACTGAAAAGGAAGTGGATTGATATTGTTTTTGAAAAGGGCAAGGTTAATTGGGATGGAAACACAGATAGGTACCGGTAACTCATTCCATAAGCGGGCAGTTTGGCAAAGGAATGAGTCGTGAAAACACCAAGTTCTCATAGTTTTGATATCGACTGCAAAGGGATGAATGTGAGCCGTTCTACGAGTTGCCCTTGTTGTGACGAGAGGAGGGGGTGTAAGTGAGGATATTTCATCAGAGCAGACGCCATTATAGTACCTATAGAAGAGACTGATCATTCCAACTTTCTTTCTGTGCTCGAGAGAATGTAGGTTGGCTGTGAGAGTGGGATCATCAATCAGCTTCACCGCTTTTCTTTGCACAGAATCAAATTGGTCACACAGCCTCTCTGGTTTACTGGACCAGAGATGACCGTTTATTTTGTGGGAATCAAACGTCAAGATCCCTGTGCACGCTTGTTCGTCGCATGGTGCTCTTCCGCATTGATAATTAATCTACTGGGCAGATCAATGAGACTGTACCAGTAGCGAAACCTTAATAAAAGGCAAATAATAGTTGCCGTACCACATTAGGTAATTTAAAATAGACAAAAAGATTTTGAATGTGAAATGATTTTAATATTTAAAAGACCATAACATGCAAAACATGCACATTATTATCGTATACTGTCACCAAAGGTCCATTCAGCCTTACAGCAAATGGGTCTTTCTTGAGAATTGGCGCTTTCTAGAGACGACCAGGCTCGTTAAAAGTCCAGTTGATAGATCAGTTGTTGGAGTGCTTGCATTCCATGCCGAGATCAAGGGTTTGATCCCCACCGAGGGTGTCTTATCTTCTAGATCTTACCTTATAGGACGAAATAAAACACGTCCTATCAACAGCTGAGCGCAAAGTAGGCACCCCCATGTTTTATTCCGTCCTATCCTCAAATAGGTACGGTAAGATCTCAACTGCCGTCGAGACTTCGACGCCAGGGCTCGGCACAAAAGTCAGTATACCCATTAATTAATTACCCATTAATTGCTGAAAAATACACACTAACGTCCTGCTTCAAGAAAACTACAATGCAGGTAGCTTTCACCAGTCACTGGAGATACCTCGCAAAGGTGGTTCTGTACCCTCAGTAGGTACGAGTTGCTAAACTTGAGTAAAGTAAAGTGTACGGAAAGTATTAAAGAGTGATTTTCCCCAAAATATGCCGTTTTATCAGCCCATTAACTTGCAACAATTGAGCGTGCATATTTTCATGACATTATATCAAATGAATCTAATCTAATCTAATCTAAGCTGCAAAGATATAGATATATCATTTAAGATTTATACTAAATGCATTCCCACAAGCAGATATGTATAATTTCGCGCTAACACATGCCGCATGTGGACCTACAATATAAAAACTCAATCTCAAATGAACATAAGCCTTGCAACTCTTGCCGTCCTTCCCTAAAACAGGGGTGACATTGGCAAAGTGAACCAATTTTTGTATTATGGGTGGCCAGCCGCATAACAACCTATAAGTCAAAGAACATACATGACAAATTACATTTTTTAAATCAAAGAATAAAAATAACAATATAGGTATAGGTACATGAACATAAAAAACTAAATCATAAAACCAATTTCACTTTAACAAACCCTAGCCGCCAACATCACAGATCAACCGCCATTTCTTTCTATCCTTGCATACTTCTTTCATTTCCTCCAGAGTCCTGGTTTCCTGAGGAAAATGAAACTGGGCTCATTTAAAGATATTGAAGTACTATGGATTGCAGTTATGAGAGATGTTGTAGCCTTTTCAAATTTGTGGAGGTTTACATGAAAGTTTTGTATCTTTTGTCATTTTCACACTGTAATTGGTATTTCAATCATAATTTCATTGCTTAATACCAATAAAAGAATGCTGTCAAGTTGAAAACTCGTACTCAGGGTACTCGATACGGAAAGTAAATAAGTAGTAAGTACCTCTTAACCAATCATCTAAAATAATTGCGTAGAATTTTTTATGTAATTATCAAAAATTACGGCACAAAATGGCGTGTAAAACTGTGGCAGCTGGTTCATAGGACAAATAGTTAATTGCCGACTTTAAAAACAAAGCGTGTAATCTTTAATTGCGAACATTTCGGTGGATAATCACCCCGAGCCGCTAATGGAGCGCTTCCCGGCCTCTGATTGGTCGGATAGGGGGACGTGACGTCACTAGGCACTAATCTATAATCGCTTGAAGCGTCGTACATTAGCATTATAAGCATGGGAGAGTGGGCATGTATAAGAAAGCTTCACATAATACGGCGGCAGATAAATCACTATTATTTTTACGTGTTTGCAAGTAAATAACTGCAAGCTAAAGAACGGTAAGACTTAATTTGAATAAGAATTAATTTGATTTTAGTTTGATAAGTTATCCACATATGGATAAGGGATAGGATACAACAATACAGTGCGTTGCCGAGAGATGGTGGACACTGAGGTCACCGCAAACCATTGGCAGCATCCTGGAGCTTCCGAGGAGAAGCCCGACTACCGTGTTTGGTGATCGGGCTTTCCGTGTTGCTGCGCCCATGGCCTGGAACTCTCTGCCAGCAGGACAAGGACCACGGACAAAGAGGCAGATTTTAGAAGGACCCTAAATACAAATCTCTTTTTACAATCTACAGCGCCATTGTGATGACCAACGGTCATGAAAAGGCGCAGAAAAAAATCACATTAATAATAATAATAGCACAATGACAAAACAAAATATGTCGTTACGTCACATGACTTTACATCACATGACAGAACGTCACATGACAAAACATCACATACCTTAAACAGACCATACCATAAACATCACAGTGATGTGACGTTTATGGTATGGTCTGTTTAAGGTATGTGATGTTTTGTCATGTGACGTTTATGGTATGGTATGTTTAAGGTATGTGATGTTTTGTCATGTGACGTTTATGGTATGGTCTGTTTAAGGTATGTGATGTTTTGTCATTCGACGTTTATGGTCTGGTATGTTTAAGGTATGTGATGTTTTGCAATGTGACGTTTATGGTATGGTATGTTTAAGGTATGTGATGTTTTGTCATGTGACGTTTATGGTATGGCCTGTTTAAGGTATGTGATGTTTTGTCATTCGACGTTTATGGTCTGGTATGTTTAAGGTATGTGATGTTTTGCAATGTGACGTTTATGGTATGGTATGTTTAAGGTATGTGATGTTTTGTCATGTGACGTTTCTAAATTCTACGAGTCTTTAAAAGATGCAAAGTTAATCCAATTAATGAATTAATATCATAGAGAACAATTGTAAACGTCCAAAGGCCCAAAACTTCTGGATTCGTGTCTGCTCAGGTAATTCCCCTCCTACTCTCTCTCCGCCACCGTTAATGACCTCTAATTGTCTATAATCATCTGCGACTCGCTAACAAGCCACCTAATCATCCTTAACTAGCTGCCTAACCACTCGCTAAGCTCTGCTCGTGTGACTGCTGCGCCCATGGGATGTTCCTGCCTAGATAATGACACGGTTACGTCTCTGTGCGACCTTAAGTATTAAAATCATTCATTTGTTTAAGTAAATGTTGGTGTGGATTAATTATTGCATATTAGACGATGGATTTACAAGATATTCAGCGTTGTGTTATATTGTTATGTAAATATTATAATAGGTATTAGCTATAACTATGCAATAAGAATCCTCATAAATATGTGTGGGTAGGAATCATTGAATAAAATACTTGAAGCATCTAGAAATAATGATTACTACGTACCTACTTGAATCTGGAACTGTCTAGCGAATATAGTTCTAGATTGTACTGTTTTGAAGAGTATAAAAAGGGTGCGAGTTGCTTGCAGAGCCAGTATCCTACGAGCTTTACAACTACATTGAACCAACTTGACCAGTGAACAGAAACCAAGTGTAATGGAATAGTCGAGACTATCTTTGTGAAAATAAATTATTAAAAGTGTAAAATAAACAACTGTATAAGAAGACCAGTATTTTTAATTGAAAGACTTTTGGAACCCTAAAAACGTAACAATATGAAATGTTTCAGCGGAAACTTTGTAGAATTCCATTAAAAGTAAATTAAAATATACAAATCGAATACTGTTTGATTGTACTTTTTTTTATTATTTGTTAAAAAACAAAATTTCATAAGAGTTTTAGGCTTACACGTCCTGATGATGCTGGAGTGATGTTTTCCGAGATATGTTGCCGTGGTCTGTGGAAGCTGGATCTTTCGGACGTTTCGCCCTTTCTACGATGGGCTTCTTCAGCGTGAAGTATGATGATGAAGATGATCTTGATGAGAACTGTGATGCAAGTGTGTGTACACTCGGGGTTTATATGTGGAAACTAAATACACTTTGCATACGAGTTTGTAGGGCTAGCAGCGGCATCTGTGTATTTTTTGCATGTGAAACTATGGGGTATATCAACAAACCATCTCTATCTAACAGAACTCCATTTTTCTCTTTATAGCCTCGCACTATTTTTAAGACAAGTTAATCTGAAGATGGCCAAGAGGCCGAAACCGGGCAAGCTCAATATTTGTTTTTAACAAACAAACAAAATAAGTAGAATGAATTTCATATTTTAAACTATTTTAACAAACTCTTCTTGTATAAAAAAGTAACGCAAAAAAAAAGCATCTTAGCTACACATATAGTGTAATTTCTTGCCGCGTTATCCCCGAAAGGGTCGCATGTGGCGAGTTGAACCTTTTTTATTATTTTCAAGTAAGGGGTTCGGCCTTGCGCCAACAACTTCAGTTGAAGTGGGGGTTTACCAGCGCCTAAGAGGGCTGGTGCTCATTTATTGTGAAGGCTGAGTAAGCCTTGCTGGTATTTTATTTTGGGGCTTGAAATAAACACCGAAACGGGAAATCATTTTTGACACCCTCGGTGTGATTCGAACCCGAACTCACGGCATGGAATGCAAGCACTCTACCAACCGAGCTATCGACCGGAACAAGTTGCATATTACATAATATGCATTTTGCACACGAACTTTGCATATTCATATAAATCCCCTCTGCAGTAGTAGAGACTAGATTATCCGAGTTGGACGCGCATCGACCATTTTCAGTAAAACATTCTGAATTATTGAAAAACACCGCTCTCTGCCTTGTTTACAGGGGTCACAGCACTGGCAAGCATTAATCACTAGGCGCGGCCTAACGAGCACTAAACAAATAATACCAGAGCGTTGAGTAAACAAAGGAAAACGTATTATTATTCCATGGGAATTAAGCTTTCGTTGTTTTTTTTTTGTTGTTGTAATTTTCGGCCAAAAATTACGACGGAAGCTGTAATTAATTTCAAATTTATTACACTTTAATCTCACAGGTAACAGCAGAGGTATTTTATAAATGAAAAGTTCAAGGTACTTATCCATAATCTAAGTTGCAAAGATTTATTACATTAAAGATTCATATAACATGCATTCCCATAAGCAGACACGGATAATTCAGCGCTTGCACGTGCCGCATGTGGACTTACAACATGAAAACCAAATCTCAAATGAAGGAAGTGCAAAAAGAAGTGATATTGGCAAAGTGAACCACAGGGTTGACATTTGCAAAGAAAGGGGAAATCTACAGAAATTAAATTCACTTGACCGATGTCACTTCTGTTTCAGGTAAAGGCGGAAAAAATTGCAAGGCTTATGTTGATTTCTGATTTCTGATTTGTGTTTTTATTTTGTTCCTTTTCTACGTTCCTAGACTAATATGGTACCTACAGCTCCGTTATATCTGGCAGACATGTTTTTTACCGGTTAGGTGAGTGTGAGGGGACAGACACTGTTGTCAGCTGGGAGTGGTGCTGTCACGTTGACGCGCAGCTTCGCCGTCAAATGCGCACTTATTTTGGGGATAGCGCTTTCCGATAAAGTGGAAAAGACTGACACACGAAGTGAGGTTTTCGGAATCTGCTAGCATCTTTTGGAGGCTGGGAGCATTAAAACGGCACCTTAATAAAATATCCCATTCGTGATTGGGAGGTCCCTTGAGGTGCGACACACACAAAAACGTATTAAATAAAAGTAAATAATGAATCTTCTCATCTATAAATAATAAGTTGGTATGAGGCTGACCACCCATTCTGTAAAATTGGTACACGTTTCACAGGAGTTGCAAGGTGTATGTTTATATGAGGTATGGTTTTGTATGTACGTTCACATGCAGCTTGAGTAAGCGCAAACTTAAATGTGCCTGCTTGTAGGCATGCATTCAATATGATATCTTTGCAACTTTGACTATATATTATAAATGGTTAAAAGCTCTTCAGAAATAAGATACTAAAGTTGAAGATAAAATAAAGTGATTTTCACTGAATGCATCTTGATAGAAACATGACAGTGCATTGAGAGAGTAGTTGACAGCTACTGGCCGAGTGACTCGCCTGGTTCAGTCGCCCTGTGTACCAGGCAGGCATCATTAGTAAGGAGCATGTACCTAGTAGCGAAGTCAAGCTCATGAATTATTAGCGACTGTGGGCGAGTAACGATGTTTACTTACCACTGGCTAGTCAGCTGCGCACTAGACAGAAGCACTGGCTCGATATAAGTGACAGTGTATACCTGCACGATATCTATGTTAACACTTCAATCACTTCACTAGGATGGACTGGCAGTACAATCGATCCATGTAAATCAGGCATGACGTAATATATGGACAGCCCCCTACGCGATTAACATAAGTGTGTATTTTTCATGCAGTATAAAGTCGCTATGCTCATGTTGAAAATACAGATACCTAAGATTGTAAAAGTATATTTCAAATAAAAGTAAGAATTGGTGGTTCGTGCACACATAGACAGTATACTTATTCACACAGAGTTAGTTGCGATGCCAGTCAGCGCGGAGACAGTGACAGCTGTCAAACTTAATTATTAATTAGAGCAGTGCGCCGCTTACGCCAACCAGCAACATTTACATGGTAAGAATTTAATTACTAGTGATGTTGACAAGTAAAGATGACAGCTGACAGCTGCTTAAGAATGTCACTGACAACATTATAAACACACCGGTATGTTAATATTAAAATCTGAAATAACGCCAACTTATAAGTACCGAAAAAAAGTGGCGGTTGATCTTTAATATTGGCGGTTAAGACTAAGACTTTTAAACAACATGATAGATAAATGGTTTCCACTCTATACCTCACCAAAAAGAGACTAAATTCTTGTGTGTGGTGAGGGGAAGGTTTGAGATATTTTCTACATTTTGTCTAGGCACTATTTGTTTTAAATAGTTAAATACTATTATTTATTTGGTTTCCTTGACTAATCTATAAGTTGGGATGAGGCTGACCACCCATAATGTAAAAAATGTTCAATTTAACCCAATGTTACCACTGTTTCAGGGAAAATCAGCAAAAGTTGCAGGGCTCATGTTCGTTTGAGATTAGATTTTTATGTTGTAATTCCACATGCGGAATGTGTAAGCGTAAACTTGTACTTGTCTATTTGTGGGCACGCATTTAATATGAATCTTAAATGTTAACATATCTTGCAACTTTGATTATATATTTTTCTTCCTTTTTCACTTAGTATAGCAATACATAGCTGTACTAACTTCTTGGTCAGTGGAACTGCGTGCTCCTGCTCATGCCCCCTAATTTCTCAAGCGGAAAGTGTTAAATATCTAGGTATTAAAATAGATTCCAGAATTAGATGGAAGGAGCATGTAGAAACAACTATTGAAAGACTAAGGAAAATCTACTATGTATTCCGCAAAATTAGAGATATTCTAGAGGTAAAAACTTTGAAGTCTACCTATTTTGCGCTTGGACAGTCATTGATGCAGTATGGAATGGTCGGATGGGGCGGCACATTTAAAACAACACTCGAGCCTCTTAGGGTGGTGCAGAGAATGGTTATCAAAATAATGTTAAAGAAGCCTTTCGACTATTCCACATTGCAATTATATCATGACTTTCCGGTGCTAACAATTGACCAATTGTATAAGAGAGCGGCTCTCTACCAAGTTCATAAGGATTACTTTATCCACGGATATAATCCGGGGGATATTGTAATCCCGAGTGGTAGATCGCGTAGAGAGTCGCTTCTAATCAAAGTTCCTAGAAAGAATACAGCAACCGGCCAACATCACTACGATTATTTGGGTGTAAGGTGGTACAATGCACTTTTTTCCAGGTATAAGCATGATAAGCACGCAGATCCTAGGGCCATTAAGTACATGATCAGCAAATATTTGAAAGAGGTGTAAATAGTTGAGTGTTTATATTTGATTGGTTTTTTGTATATTATTCTTATCATTATTATTTTTGTTATTTTTTTCATATATCTACATGTGTGTATATATGTATAATTCCTATTTCTGTATTTTCTATTTAAACATGTTACCTCTTTATGTTATTTTATTTTATTTTTTGTCTTTCTGTTTTTGCTGAGTAAATGACTAAATGGTGTATATATTATTTTTGTTTTTTATGATTTTTATCTATTAAGTGATTAATTTTAAGTTACATAAGATAAGTTGGAATCCTCCCCAAAACACAAGCTATGCTTACTTTGGGGAGTATTTATTGGAATTAGATTTTTAAAATTTATTTTTATTGTAATACTTTGTACATATTGATAAAAAACAATAAAGACCTTATGAATTATGAATATGAATTATGAATATTATCATTAAAAATAGTTACATTATTACCTATAGTTTCGAATCCCACCGAAGATGTCCGAATTGATTTCACGTTACGGTGTTTATTTAAAACCCAAAATAAAACAACGGCAAGATTTAATCGAACTTCATAAGAAATGAGTACCAGCCCCCTCGATAGCTGGGAAATGCCTACTTCAACGGAAAGTGGTTGGTGTAAGACTGGTTCCCACACTGGTCCACTCACCACGTGGGGGAAACGCGTCAAGAAATGGCGCTGTATGTTTAGCTTGACCGGTCCGCAGTCCAGTGGTAACACTTCGGACTTGTAAATGGAAGGTTGTGGATTCGAATCCCGGCGGAGCACAAAAAATATACCATTTATATTTCAAATTTGCTCTTCGCTGGGTTGAAAAATTCATGAAACTTTACCAAAGACCGGTCATCAAAAGGTCCATCCAGCCTTCCAGCCTTCCAGCAATCCAGCAAATCCAGCAATTGGGTCTTGCTTGAGAATTGGCGCGTTCTACAGCAACGACCAAGCTCGCAGAGGGCTCTTGAGGTGTGATACACACAAAAATAGCGCTCACCAAATAAATCAGCCTAATTAAATTTTAAATTTTTCCACTTCAACTGAAAGTGGTTGGTGTGAGGCCAGCCCCCTTACCCGTAAAAATAAATAGGTCCCGAATCGCCACATCCGGGATAACGCAGGCAAGAAGTTACACGCCCAAAGGTATTTTTAAGTTAGTTTTCTTTTCATAGCTGTGGCGCACACCTCTGTCCTCCAGGTAGGTAAGTCGTCGCTCAGATAATGCAGCGGAAACACAATACTTAGTTATGAAAACAACTCCGCTCACTTACTTAAGTGATGCTTAAATAATAAATACGGCGCATGCATACGAGCCTCATTCAATGTACCCACAATGTAAGGCTTGCTGGTGTACGCAGCGCACCAACACACGCGCACTCAGCACTCGCACCAACTCATCTACTGGCCGCTATACTAACTGAATATTATTATTCGTGTGAACATGGCATGGCGACACATAAGGAGCAACTGAAATTAAACTCGCATCACTTCACAACCTCTGTTTCAGGGAAGGTCGGCAAGAGTTGCAGGGCTTATGTTCATTTGAGATTGGGTTTTTATAATAATAATAATAATAATAAACGTTTATTCCAGCTTAGTCATGTGGAGGGTGCAATACATGACCAGCCATAGAAAAAAAATACAGCAATAGAAAAGTACATGGAAGGAAAATATAAAAATATATATTGTAGGTCCACATGCGGCATGTGTGAGCGCGAAATTATGCGTGTCTATTTATTGGGAATGCATTTAATATGAATATCGAATGATACATATCTTTGCAACTTAGATTAAGATTTAGATTAGACTTGGCTGGAAATGAAAGAAGTATGTAAGGATAGAAAGAAATGGCGGTTGATCTGTGATGTTGGCGGCTAGGGTTTGTTAAAGTAAAATTGGTTTTTATGATTTAGTTTTTTATGTCCATGTATATATTGTTATCGTTATTGATTTTAAAAATGTAATTTGTCATGTATGTTCCTTGACTTATAGGTTGTTATGTGGCTGACCACCCATACTGTAAAAAAATTGGTTCACTTTGCCAATGTCACCCCTGTTTCAGGGAAGGACGGCAAGAGTTGCAAGGCTTATGTTCATTTGAGATTGGGTTTTTATATTGTAGGTCCACATGCGGCATGTGTTAGCGCGAAATTATACATGTCTGCTTGTGGGAATGCATTTAATATAAATCTTAAATGATATATATCTTTGCAGCTTAGATTAGATTAGATTAGATTGGCTGGACTTGGCAGTTGATTGGCAATGGCTTCAAAAAAAAACCTACTATCATTTGATTATGCATGTAAATCTAAGAAGATTGGTTTTTAATAAAAATACGTAAGTATAGTGTTATTCACAAAGCATTTGATAGACAGCTCATCGGAATTTTATTTTAAGTGGCAGTTGAGCCATGGATTTGCTGTGTATGAATAACACCGCAAAAGCTTTGAAGCCCAACTCAGACAAGGGCGAAACGTCCAGAGGCTCCAATCGAAAACCGCTAGTCGTGTAAGCCTCAAACTTCTATTCATTTAAAGAACTTTTATTTCGGATGGAACTTTGAATTTTAAAATAATGAGTAATAATATTGATTTATTTGGTGAGCGCTGTTTTTGTGTGAATCACTCGTCAAGAGCCCTTTGCGAGCATGTTCGTCGCTATAGAAAGCGCTAATTCTCAAGCAAGACCCAGTTGCTGTAAGGCAGGATGGACCTTTATTTACTGGTATTTGGTAAAAGTATATGAATTTTTCTACCAAGGGAAAAGCATGCTTGAAAATAATAATGGTATTTTTTGTGCTCCGCCGGGATTCGAACTCACGACCTTTCATTTACGAGCCCGAAGCGTTACCATTAAACTACGGATCCGTTAAGGTAAGAGTGAAAATTAGATTAGAGTAGTTAAATTAGAATTTGTTTTCTGTTAGTTTTTGATGTCCATACATATAATATGTTGATTTCAAAAAAAAAAATTGTTGTGTACCTATGTTCCTTGACTTATAGGTTGATATGCGGCTGACCACCCATGCTGTAGAAAATGGTTCACTTTGCCAATGTCACCCCTGTTTCAGGGAAGGTCGGCAATAGTTGCAGGGTGTAGGTATGTCCATGTGAGATTCGGGTTTTCATATTGTAGGACCACATGCGGCATGCTTAAGCGCGAGCTTATACCTACGTGTCTGTTTGTGAAAGTGCATATAATGTGAATCTTTAATGTCACACATATTTTGCAACTTAGATTAGATTAGAAAAAAAAAACATAGAATTTTGTAGTTGCAACGTGCGAGTGGACCCTAAAACAGCTTACATTTCATCTTTGCAAGAACTAACAGTCCGATGTGAGACTCGCGTATCGGGAAATCTGCAACACACAATCGTATAAGTGAAGAGCCAGCATGTGTGTGCGGGCACATACGTGTGCGTCAGCCGTCAGCTGTCAGAGGCGTCAGCTGATGCAACTGTCAACATGCAGAGATGACAGCTCAGTATATTACACATATTGTATGTACAGAGAGTGGGTTGCGAGGCATACAGGTACCTACTTCACGTCCACTTAGTGCTTGTTTGTCTCATCTCCAGTCCGTAGTCCAGTGGCAACACTTCGGACGCGCAAATGGAGGGTTGTGGGCTCGAATCCCGGAGGAGCACAAAATATATACTGTTTATATTCGGTGCAATAGGAAGAATATCAAAGAATAAGCGATTGACGATGGATCTGAGAATGGCGGTACACAATTGCATATTGTTACCGACTTTGATGCATGGAAGTGAAGTATGGACAGTGAATGATAGCGAAGTAAGTAAAGTATGTATGAAGCATTTGAGAAGCATGACAGGAAAAACTCTGAAGGATAGAGTTAGGAATGAATGGGTAAAGAAAGAATGTCATTTGAAAGAGGATGTGAAAGTTGAGGTACAAAAGAATGTGATGAGATGGTTTGGGCATGTGGAAAGAATGAATGATGATCTAATCATCCATCTGACAAAGTATATATAGAGGTAGCGTAAAAGGAAAAAGAGGTAAGGGACGACCGAGAAAAGTATGGAGTGATTAGATTGAGGAGATTGTGAAAGAAGTGGGAAGAATGTGACAAAAGAAAATGCATGAAAAAGGTGATGGATATCAACCATCGATATAAATAATATTTTATTTAAATCAATGATATCAACGAATTGAAAGAGGTATGTAAGGATAGGAAGAAATGGAGGCAGCTCTGCAGAGAGTAACTGTAACTCTGACCACCCCTAGCGGAATGACGTCAGAGTTACAGTTACAGTATATTTTCAAATATGTTCTTCGCTGGGTTGAAAAATTCATAAAACCTTGTATTGAGGCTTTGTAGCGACGACCAAGCTCGTAAACACCTCTGCGGCACTACAACAAGTGCATAGACCTCTAGAGTCTCTAAAATCTAGGGAGTCTCCCGCACAGGATTTCTTAAAAAAAAAAATAGCCACAACTTGGTGCCTTTGTGAGATCAGAGGTAATTTCACATGAGCAATGTTTGTATGTGTACTGGACCAATGTGCCTTATGAAAACTGGAAATTGATTTTAAAAATATTTCAAACAACTCTCACATTACCGTGTTTTAAATTTACTTCTTAGCTCAGATTGTGTAGAATGTGATTCTTAAGACAATTTCATTGAAAATTCATCTTTGAATCAAATGGTAGATAAGCCAAACAAGCACTGGGGGGACGTATAGTCTTGAAGCAAAACGAACAGACGTGAAATTTACATTGTGAAAAATTATGATAAAAGACTCGTGATTCATTTTTTGATGAAACGCAACTGAGCTGCACACATATTGCATCTTCTTACCGCGTTGTCCCCAAAGAATTTGCGCATGGCGAGTCGAATCGGTTTATTTCATATATCACTTTATTACCTTAAAAGGTAAAACTGAATAAGTGCTGATTCACTGATTTTAAAAATCTTGGATAAAACCTTTTGTTGGGAGTAACTTTTCATAGTAAGTGAACTCATTATAAGGAAGTGCTCATAAACAACTTCGAAACTACAGGGTTTTCACACTTTGCCAGTGTCTTCTCTCGTAGAAAATAGAAAAAAAAAACGGTGCATTTATCTGAGAAACCCATGTTAGCTTAGCATGTCACTTAGGTTTTTAGTTTTAACTTTAAGGTACCTATCGAGATTCAGGAAAAGCCGGCCTTACGTTATTCACTTCAAATGAAATATCTACGGGTTTACTCTGCTCTAAAAGACAGCAGGTTCTCATATCACACCTCAAGAGCCCTCTGAGAAAACGGTAGTAACTGGAGAAAGCGACAATTCTCAAGCAAGATCCAGTTGGTGTAAGGCAGGTGCGTGCATAGGGTATTAAAAAAAATAGCCTGATTTATTTGGTGAGCGCAGTTTTTGTGTATATCACACCTCAAGAGCCCTCTGCGAGCTTGGTCGTCGCTGTAGAAAGCGCCAATTCTCAAGCAAGACCCAGTTGCTGTAAGGCTGGATGGACCTTTGGTGACCGGTCATTGGTAAAAGTTTTATGAATTGTTCAACCCGGCGAAGAGCAAATTTGAAACTATAAATGGCATTTTTTAGTGCTCCGCCGGTATTTGAACCTACAACCCTCCACTTACGAGTCCGAAGTGTTACTTACATAATAATAATAAATAATACATTTCAGATTTTGTTTTTCTCCCATTCCTTTAAAATAACTCATTTGAAATTGACTGAAGTGCTAATGATGGCTCCAATGGAACTTAAATTTTGAGTTTTAAATCTGAATATCAAGTTTTGAAAAGATTTTTGTGAAACACTGTGGAAATTCATTTTAAAAAATTGATTATTTTTCAATAAAACATTAAAAAATAAAAGAAATTAAAAACTTTGTTTTATTCCACTTTTATTGTTTTTGAGTATGTTACAAACGTTTTCGGAATACCTTCCATCATCGGGTAACAACAATTACTAAAATCAAACTTAAAAATTAAGACATGGGTGTGGGATCTATTGGTGGTAAGGGAGGGGGTAGCAAGGTAGGTATGTGGGAGGGAGATGGTGAGTTTTGGGGCGGAGCTAGTAATTGTTGTTACCCGATGATGGAAGGTATTCCGAAAACGTTTGTAACATACTCAAAAACAATAAAAGTGGAATAAAACAAAGTTTTTAATTTCTTTTATTTTTTAATGTTTTATTGAAAAATAATCAATTTTTTTGAATATCAAGTTTAAATGTTTTTTTTACCATGGCAAGGGAAAGTATAAAAGTAAAAATCAAAAGGGGTTTGTTAAAATGGTTTGGACATATGGAAAGAATGAATGACGAAAGACTGACGAAGAGAGTGTACGCTACAACTATGAATGGAAGCCGTGGTAGGGGAAGACCGAGAAAAGTATGGATGGATCAAATTTCCGAAATAGCGAATGAATGGGATATTCAGAGTCATAACAAAAGGAGAGAGTGCATGAAAAAGATTATGACTCTGAATGAAATGAAAGAAGTATGTAAGGACCGAAAGGAATGGCGGTTGATTTGCAACAATGGCGGCTAGGGCATTAATTCTAAGTGTAATATTAAGTTTAATTTTAATTTTACTTTATTTTAATTTTAATTTGTAATGTGTCTCATGAATTTCTGTAAAACATTTATAATTTTTTGTGCTCCTTGACTGATAGGTTGGTACGAGGCTGACCATCCGTGCTGTAAAAATCGGTTCACTTTTGCCAATGCCACCCCGGTTCAGGGAACGGCGGCAGGAGTTGCAAGGTTTATGTCCATGTGAGGTTTTCTTTATTTGTATGCACACATAGGACAGGGCGAAAGAAATTTATATGAATGTGACCCTACAAATGAAAGTAATGAGGATATTTTGAAAGAGGAAATAAAAGCAAGCATAAAAGAGCTGAAGAATGGAAAGGCTGCAAGTATGGATGGATTGAATGCTGAGATGTTAAAGGCAGGAGGAGAATATGTGGTAGAGTGGATGTTTGAATTATGCAAGATGTGTATGAAAGACAGGGTAGTACCGATGGACTGGAGAAAGGCGGTCATTGTCCCTATTTACAAGGGTAAAGGGGACAAGAAAGACTGCCGTAACTTTAGGCCCATTAGTCTCCTTAGTATACCTGGGAAAGTCTTATGCAAAATTGTCATAAAAAAAGTGAGAATGGCCACCGATCACAGGGTCTCTGATATTCAATCTGGCTTTATGCCAGGACGAGGTTGTGTGGACCAAATCTTTACTCTCAGACAGATTGTTGAAAAACATCTGGCTGTGGGGAGGGTGGTCTACGCAGCCTTCGTGGATCTCGAGAGGGCCTTTGACTCGGTGGACAGATGTATGTTGTGGAATGTTCTCAGGAAGTACGGTGTGAATGACAACCTTCTGAATGTGATACGTGCCATCTATGAAAATAGTTCGGCATGTGTAAGAGTGGATGGGAGATATAGTGACTGGTTTGATGTATATAAGGGAGTGAGGCAAGGCTGCGTGATGAGTCCATGGTTGTTTAATATAATCATGGACAGTTGCATAAAAGAAGCTGGAATATCAGAGAGCGGAGTGAAAGTGGGTGAAACAAGAGTTGGAGTACTTCTTTATGCTGATGATGCTATAGTTTTAGCTGACTCGGCGGAGGAACTCCAAGCGATGTTAACCAAACTGAATGATGCATTTTGTAAAAATAGCTTAAAGGTGAATGCGAATAAGACAAAAATATTAGTTTTTGACAGGAATGAAGTATGTGAGGAACTTACAGTTAATTTGAATGGAAAAAAAGTTGAAGTAGTGAATGAGTTTGACTATTTAGGAAGCAAGTTTGAGGCGAATGGTAAGATGACGAAGGAATTAGAGAAGCGTGCCAGCAAAGGAAGATGCGTGATAGGAGCGTTTGGTAGAATAGCGAAGAATAAAAGGATACCAAAGAAAATGAAAATGGCGGTACACAATTGTATATTGTTGCCGACCCTGATGTATGGAAGCGAGTCATGGACGGTGAATGAAAGAGAAGTAAATAAGGTATGCACCGTAGAAATGGCTCATTTAAGAAGTATGACAGGAAAAACACTGAAAGATAGAGTGAGAAACGAATGGGTTCTGAATGAATGCGGAGTAAAAGAAAGCGTGAAAGTGAAAGTTCAAAGAAGTGTGATGCGATGGTTTGGACATATTGAAAGGATGAATGAAGACCGACTGACAAAAAGAGTGTATAAAGGGAATGTGTTAGGTAAGCGTGGAAGGGGAAGACCTAGAAAAGAATGGATTGATCAGATAAGTGAGATTGCGAATGAATGGAATTTACAGAGTGGAAACAAGAGATGAGCATGCATGAAAAGAGTGATGAAATTAGATGAGATGAAAGAAGTATGCAGGGACAGAGTCAAGTGGAGGCACTTATATGGAGGTACTGGCCACCCCTAGAGGAATGGCGGCAGGATACAAGACAAGACAAGACATGCAGAATGTGTAGGCGCGAACCTACATGTGCCTGTCTGTAGGCATGCATCTCATATGAGCCTTAAATGCTTACATAATACATATCCTTACAGCTTAGATTATAGATTATATTGCCTACCTAGGAGGCGCATGTGCCATTATGGGATGCACGCCTCTGGTGTAAGGCTGGATGGACCTATGGTGACCGGTCTTTGGTAAAGGCAGATTAATTTTTCAACCCAATGAAGAGCAAATTTGAAAATGAAATATTTTTCAAGCTCCGCCGGGAATCGAGCTTACTGCCTTCCAATCACGAGTCCGAAGCGTTAACCATTTCAGCACAGACCGGAGTAGGTAGGTACGCCTTGATCCAATACATTCCCACAACCGTGGCATTCAAACCTCTGTTGTGATACGAACCCACTACCTTCCTATTACAAGTCCGAAGCGTTGACCATTACACCACGGACCGGAGTACACCTTGATCCAATACATCCCCACATTCCTAGAGAGAGTAGGCGCGTGTCCTAACTCGATAAACACAGATTTGATAATAAAGAGTTGTGCTGCTGTTGGAACAGGTGCGCCACCACCAGAATGCTTTGTAAACAATATTAGTTTATGGTAATTTGTATTTAAGTTTTCTTTACAAATGAAATCCCTCGTCTGGCTTGCAATCCAAACATTCATCAAACAATTAATAACAACAAAAAAAATACTGAAAATTATAACAATGTAATGCTTCTTTTTAATATATATAAAATAATATATACTTATTTATTTTTTAGTAATCCTGTGCGGGAGACTCCCTAGATTCTAGAGACTCTAGGGATCTATGACACTTGTTGTAGTGCCGCAGAGGTGTACGAGCTTGGTCGTCGCTACAAAGCGCCAATACTCAAGCAAGACCCAGTTGCTGTGAGGCTGCATGGACCTTTGGTGATCGGTCATTGGTAAAGTTCAATGAATTTTTCAACCCAGCGAAGAGCAAATTTGAAAATATAAATGGTATATTTTTTGTGCTCGGCCGGGATTCGAACCCACAACCTTCCCATTCAGAGTCCGCGGTGTTACCACTGAGCTACGGACCGGTCAAGAATAAGTGACATATTAAGGTAACATGGGTTTCTCAGATAAATGCACCTTTTTACCTATTTTCTACGAGAGAAAACACTACACAGTGGGAAAATCCTGTAGATTAGAAGTTTTTCATGAGCACTTCCTTATAATTAGTTCACTTATTATGAGAAGTTACACCCAATAAAATGTTTCATCCACGATTTCTCAATCAGTGAAGATGATGATTTTTATAGCGCCGTTTCGTGACTACTGTCACTGCAAGGGCGCTTTCAGGCTTGACGCTACGGTGAAGAAATGGGTCTTCATTCCCTTCTTGAAGCTCTCGATCCCTTCCTTGGCGCGCTTTTCAGGAGGCAGCTGGTTCCAAGTGGACGGTCCCGCAGAATCAGCAGTTTTCATATTTTTCGGCTATAATCTACACTTTAAGTTGTTAAGACATGTTGACACTCAAGGCTCATACTCAATGCATGCCCACATGCAAGCACATGTAAGTTCGCGCTTACAAATGCTGCATGTGTACAAACAAAATAAACCAAACCTCACATTAACATATGTAAATAAACCTTGTAACTGCTGTCGAATTAATTATCAACGCCAAAACGGAAAATCATTTTTGACATCCGTGTCCGGTCGATAGCTCTGCTGGTAGAGTGCTTGCATTTTATGCTGTGAGCTCGGGTTTGAATCCCACTGAGGGTGACAGAAATAATTTCCCGCTGCAGTGTTTATTTCAAAACCCAAAATAAAATACCGGCAAAGTTTACTCAGCCTTCACAAGAAATAAGTACCAGCCACCTCGGGTGCTGGGAAACCCACTTCAACTGAAGTGGTTGGCGTAACGCCCCCCTTACTTGTAAAAATAAATAGGTTCCACTCGCCATATGCGAAACCCTTCAGAGATAACGCGGCAAGAAATTACACTAATTGGATATTTGTAGCTTAGTTGCCTTCGCCATCTAACTTTAAACGCAAGCGTTCTACCAACTGAACTATCGACCGGATAGTTACTTTCTACTAGGCGCGTGCATAGGGTATAGGCAAATACATTTCAGAAAAAATATTTTCTCCCATTCCTTTCAAATAACTTGTTTGAAATTGACTTAAGTGCTTACGATGGCTCCAATCAAACTTTAATTTTGAATTTTTAATCTGAATATCAAGCATGAATGGTTTTTTGCAATGTATTGCCTACCTATTAGGCTCATGTGCCTGTATGGGATACACGCCCCAGCTATCTAGAAGTCTCGTGGTTATTTCTGAACTTTCATCCGATGATTGGGTAAAGTGTACCTACGACAGGGAAGGATTGGGCACATTGTTAGATTAATACAGGTGTCACTTAAGTTAAAGGAGAGGCTGCTTTATTAAACTGTAGACACCTGGCACAGACCTGGCACAGCCCTGGCACAACCCTGGCACACCCCTGGAACACCCCTGGCACATTGCTGGCACACCCTTTTCAAGACAAACCAAGTCCATCTGTCAGTGAGCCAAAGATGCTAACAATACACAGTGGAGGAACATTTAATCTAATCTATTATCTAGGTTTTTGGCAGTTACTTCGTGAAAGTTCATTTTAATAGATTAAAATAAAAAACTTATTTGTTACAATTCACATGAGCTTTTATTATTTTTTAAACACTACCGGTTTCGGGAGAAGCAATACCTCCCATCTTCAGGTGTAAATATAAACTTTTTAAGTTTATATTTACACCTGAAGATGGGAGGTATTGCTTCTCCCGAAACCGGTAGTGTTTAAAAAATAATAAAAGCTCATGTGAATTGTAACAAATAAGTTTTTTATTTTAATCTATTAATCTAATCTATGTTGCAGAGATATGTAACATTAGGGATTCGTGTTATGTGTGTTCTCTCAAACAGACGTATAAGTTCGCGCTTGCACAGGCCGCATGTGAACCTACGACATGAAAACCTAAATCTCAAATGAACATACGTCCTTCAACACTTGCTAAAAAAAAATCCCTGAAATTATTTCCCTGAAACAAGGGTGGCACTGGCAAAGTGAACCATTTTCTACAGCGTAATCTAATTTACCAAGAAATATTGGCATTTAAGGCTCATATGTTAGCCCACCAACAAACACATGCAATAAGAGTTTTAGGCTCACAAGGCCGGCTGATGATGCTGGAGAGATGTTTTCCGGGATATGTTGCCGTGGTCTATGAGAGCTGGAGCTTCTGGACGTTTCGCTCATGTTTAAGATGCGCTTCTACAAGTGAAATAATGAAGATGATCTTCATGAAAACTGCGTCATATATAATATACGTGTCTGCTTATGGGAATGCATTACATACGAATCTTGAATGTAATATTATAGATGGGTTGTCACTTGTCAGCCTCATACCAACCTATAAGTCAAGGGATTTTTCCAGAGGCATTCATCTTCACAAATCTTTTTTTTTGTAAAAAAGAATGATGTCCAAATTTATTTTTCTGGATTTCTCAGATAAATGCACCTTTTTCCTATTTTCTACGAGAGAAAACACCACAAAAGTGTGAAAAATCTGTAGTTTAGAAGTTTGTCATGAGCTTTTGAGCATTTGAGCTTTTCCTTATAATTAGTTCACGTAGGTACGTATATATGAGAAGTTACTAACAATAAAATGTTTTATCCACAATTTCTCAAATCAGTGAATCAGCACTTATTCATTTTATCTTTAAGGTATCGATGTGCAATGATTTATAATGCAACGCAACTAAAAAAAAAAACGCAACTAAGCTACACATATAGTGTAACTTCTTGCCTGCGTAATCCCCGAAGGACTCGCATGTGGCGCTTCGGGACCTATTTATTTTTACAGGTAAGGGGGCCGGCCTCACACCAACCACTTTCAGTTGAAGTGGGAGTTTCCCAGCTCCCGGGGGGGCTGGTTCTCATTTCTTGTGAAGGCTGAGTAAACCTTTGAGATCGAACCCTTGCTCTCGGCATGGAATGCAAGCATTCTACCAATTGAGCTATCGACCTTTTTACGAGCTTGGTCGTCGTCGCTACAAAGCGCCAATTCTCAAGCAAGACCCAGTTGCTGTAAGGGTGGATGGACCTTTGGTGACCGGTCATTGGTAAAGGTTTTATGAATTTTTCAACCCGGCGAAGAGCACAATTGAAAATATAAATGGTAATTTTTTTGTGCTCCGCCGGGAATCGAACCCACAACCTACCCATTCAGAGTCCGCAGTGTTACCACTGAGCTACGGACCGGTCCAATGCAAATTTTAAAAAGTTACGCTACTGATGTATCAGCTTCTCTGTCTAACCCTAAACAAGTATCCGAGAAAGTCTTGTGTGAAAGGCAGACGGAGCTATACAGACTCACAAATGAGTACATCTCAAAGAATTAATCAATACTTAAGCAAGTGAATGTTCTTGTTAATTTGTTACTGCGAGGATTACTTAAATAAGACTTAAGTAATTTAGATGCGTGTCACGCTTAAGTGAAGCCATTGACAGTTATTGGATAAACTTCCCTAAGCATACTTCTGGTCAAACAAATACCTACGTTCCTCCTTAATCTATACCTAATCTAAGTTGCAAAATTGTATAAACATGTAGTATACAAATTAAATCCATGCCCACAAACAGACACGTGTAGGTTTGGGCTTACAAATGCTGCTTGTGTAAAATCTAAATCTAAATTTAAGATGCAAATATATGTATCGTTTGAGATTCATATTAAATGCTTCCCACAAGCAGACACGCATAATTTCGCGCTCACACATGCCGCATGTGGACCTACAATATAAAAAACCCAATCTCAAATGAACATAAGCCCTGCAACTCTTGCCGACCTTTCCTGAAATAGGGGTGACATTGGCAAAGTGAACCATTTTTTACAGTATGGGTGGTGTGTACTTACAAATAAAAATCCAATAAACGCTGCAGCTTTTGTCGACTTTCTCTGAAACAAGGGTGGCATGGGCAAAGTTCACTTTGATGCATTCTACTGTAAAAAATTGTTCACTCTGCCCTACAGAGAGTGGCAGAAATGATTTCCCGCTTTGGTGACTATTTTAAATCTAAAATAAATACCGGCAAGGCTTACTCACAAGGTTTCCTTCACAATAAATGAGATCCAGCTCCCCGGGAGCTGGGAAACCTCAACTGAAGTAATTGGCGTGAGGCCGACCCTCTTACCCGTAAAAATAAATAGGTCCCGAATCGACACATGCGACGCTTTCGGGGAAGTTACACTATTTGTGTAGCTTAGTTGCGTTTTTTTATATACCAGCAGGGCTAAACCAAAAGGCAGAAGAAGTATTCATCGCGTTTCTCCGGTGCTTGTTTGGCTTATCTATCATTCGATTCAAAGATAACCTTTCAATTAAATTGTACACAATCTGAGCTAAGAAGAAAACACAAAAATGTGAGAGTTGTTTTAAAATATTTTTTAAATCAATTTCAAGTTTTCATAAGACACACCGCTCCCCCAGTTCTTGTTTGCCGTATAGACCAATTCTGTCAAACGTGATTTTTTTAATGCAGTTGTCTTAAGAATCAAATTCTACCCAATCTGAGCTAAGAAAAAAACGTAAAACTCGATAATGTGAGAGTTGTTTTAAATATTATTTAAATCAAGTTCTTGTTTTCATCAGACATATTGGTCCAGTACACATGCAAACGTTGTTCATGTAAAATTAGCTGAATGGTCTTTACGGCAGACAAGAACTAAGGCAGCGTCACATTGGTCCATCACACATACAAACATTACTGTAACTGTAACTATAACTGTAACTCTGTCGCCATTCCGCTAGGGGTGGCCAGAGCCTCCGCAGAGTTGCCTCCATTTTTTCCTATCCTGACATACCTCTTTCAATTCCTTCATATCCATCACCTTTTTCATGCATTTTCTTCTTTTACGATCACTTTGTATATCCCATTCTTTCACAATCTCCACAATCTGATCACTCCATACTTTTCTCGGTCGTCCCTTCCCTCTTTTTCCTTTCACACTTTCTTTGTATACATACTTTGTCAGTCTATCATCATTCATTTCTAACATTGCTCATGTGAAATTACCTTTGATGGATTTAGGACAAACAAGCACTTATGGGACGATTGGTGTACTTAAATCCACGCAACAGACAGTTTGTCTATGCGTGTCTGCAGTGTGATTTATTGCTTTGATGTTTTATTCCTCTCCGACACTGTTGCGTTTACTGTAGCTATTTTTTCTCTCCACTCTTTTATGCAATTTCTTCTGCCATTGCCATTTGTTAATTTGTAATTACCGTAGAGATGTGCAAACAATTGTGTAACTGTTATTGATTCCTTGACTTAGATATAGGTCGGTATGAGGCTGACCACTCATGGTGTAGAAAATGTTTCACTTTGCCAATGTCCCCCCTGTTTCATAGAAGGTTGGCAGGAGTTGCAGGGCTTATGTTCATTTGAGATTGGGTTTTTTATAGGTACTATAGGTCCACATGTCCAGATTGGGTTTTGTATATTGTAGGTCCACATGCGGCATGTGTGAGCGCGAAATTATACGTGTCTGCTTGTGGGAATGCATTTAATATGAATCTCAAATGATACATATCTTTGCAGCTTAGATTTAGATTTAGATAGGTTGGTATGAGGCTGACTCCCCATGGTGTAGAAAATGGTTAACTTTGCCAATGTCAACCCTGTTCCATGGAAGGTCGGTAGGAGTTGCAGGATGTTTGTTCATTTGAGATTCGGGTTTTTGAATTGTAGGTCAACGAGAACTTATACGTGTCTGTTTGTAAAAATACATATAATGTGAATCTATCATGTAACATATATTTGCAACTTAGATTAGATTAGATTAGATGCATTGCCACCTTAAAAGTAACTGAATAAGTGCTGATTCACTGATTTGAAGAATCGTGGATAAAGCCTTTTATTGGATGTAACTTCTCATAGTATATAATGAAGTTACGCAAAAAAAAAATGCAACTAAGATAGTTACCTATAGTGAAACTTCTATTCGGGTTGTATCCGAAGGGGTCGCATGTGGTGAGTGAACCTATTTATTCTTACATGTAAGGGGGCCGGCCTTACGCTTACCACTTTAGTTGAAGTGAAGGTTTCCCAGCTCCCGAGAAGGCTGGTACTGATTTCTTGTGAAGGCTGAGTAAATTTTGCCGGTATTTTATTTTGTGTTTTGAAATAAACACCGAAACGGGAAATCATTTCTGACACCATCGGTGGGATTCGAAGCCGAGGTCTCGGCATGGAATGCAAGCACTCTACCAACTCAGCTAAAGACAGGCAAAGCGCTTATAAAAAACTTCTAAACTGCAGAATTTTCTCTCGTAGAAAGTAAGAAAAAAGCTGCATTTATCTGAGAAACTCTTGCTAGCTTAATAATTATAATATTAGGATGATTTATTTGGTAAGCGCTGTTTTTGTGTGTACACCTCAAGAGCCTCAAGAGCCCATGTCACTTATTCAGTCTTACCTTAAAGGTAACGATATTTTCTTGGTTAGAATAACTGCTCTCATTGTATCTGATACATTTCTTACTCATGTCATTTTGAAGGAGCTGATTTAAATAACAACTGTTGTCGCTTGACATGTTTATAACTTCATTTCCCGAACCAGCATTTTGCACAACATGCCCGGGTTCTATAATCTAGAATCTAAGCTAAGGGGCCGTCCATAAATTACAATCATCCTATAGAGTATAGTCATTATCTAATGACCCCCTCTCCCCCTCTTGCTGTAATAATAGATGAGCTTAATAATTAATAATGTTATATTACTTACATACTATTTTGTATATTTTGTAGAAATTGGTATTTACAAGAACGACGTCACTTTTGGTACTCGTACATCATTTGCCATCATCCACAGACCAGACTCCCCCCCCCCCCCCCTTAATGCGAATGACGTAATATATGGACAGCCCCTAAGCAAATACATATGAACATTTAAAATTCATATTAAATACGTGCCCACAAATGGAAATATATATATATATATATTTAATATAATATATAATTGTAACTTAGATACCTAATAGATTTCATTGTGATAATAAGTATGCCGAAATAAATTGCTGTTTACTATGTCTGTGTGTGTGTGTGTGCATCAATGGCTGCCAATTTGATTTTGTGCCAAGAAAATCCCTCATGAAACTAGATTACTGTATCATATATAGCGAAGTATCTAATACTTTTACAGTGTTCCCTATCTAGTTCTTATATAGTGAAGTATCTAATACTTTTACAGTGTTCCCTATCTAGTTCTTATATAGCGAAGTATCTAATACTTTTACAGTGTTCCCTATCTAGTTCTTATATAGCGAAGTATCTAATACTTTTACAGTGTTCCCTATCTAGTTCTTATATAGCGAAGTATCTAATACTTTTACAGTGTTCCCTATCTAGTTCTTATATAGCGAAGTATCTAATACTTTTACAGTGTTCCCTATCTAGTTCTTATATAGCGAAGTATCTAATACTTTTACAGTGTTCCCTATCTAGTTCTTATATAGCGAAGTATCTAATACTTTTACAGTGTTCCCTATCTAGTTCTTATATAGTGAAGTATCTAATACTTTTACAGTGTTCCCTATCTAGTTCTTATATAGCGAAGTATCTAATACATTTACAGTGTTGTCTATCTAATTAGATCGATGCCATCACTCACGGCCTATTCCAAGTAATAATACCTGTTGCTCATTGGGTGACTGAGTATCAGCTCCGAGTATTAGTCTGTCTGTCGGCTGCAGTTGCTTTGATCTCTAATTATCGCGAATTCCCTGCCTGCGTGTCGGATAACATTAATAATGAATACAAATACACAATAAGTGGGTACATCACTAATACCAGCCTGTTAGCGCAAATTTACAAATGAATACTTTTTTGTAATGAAAACATCTCATAGAAAACAAACTCATATCGTCCCCTTAGTGCTTGTTTGTCTTATGTCCCATCAGAGGCAATTTCACATGAGCAATGTTTGTACCTCTCTCCCCTTCTTCATCTTTAAATTTAAAACCAAACCTTAAAATGAAAATCAGCCCAGCTTTTGGCGACCTTCCCTGAAACAGGCGTGACATTGACAAAAATAAACCATTTTTTACAGCATGGTTAGTAGGTAGAGTCATCACCAACCAATAAATCTTTGCAACTTAGATTTGCAATTTTGAAGCAAGTAGGCTTTTAGGTTGGTATGCGGCTGACCACCCATGCTGTAGAAAATGTTTCACTTTGCCAATGTCACATCTGTTTAAGGGATGCACGTTAAGAGTTGCAGGGTGTATGTCCATTTGAGATTTGGGTTCACATGTGTAAGCGCGAACTTGTACGTGTCTGCTTGTGTAAATGCATATAATAGGAATCCCAAATGTTACATATCTTTGCAACTTAGATTAGATTAGATTAGGTTAAGTGTTTGAAGTTTCTATTCAAATAATATGATTCTTTTTTAAATTAATTAATGAATTTTATTAAATGGTTCGACGCAAAAGTCTATTTCAGTTAATTAAATAAATATAATCAATTAATAATTACTTTTATAAATAAAACCAGTGAGGACTAGTTAATGAGTAGACAGCGGACATGCAGGCCCCGTGAACTAAATACTTGACATTTCTGCAGAAACAAGTGGCACTGGTAACATTGCATACTAAGTAAATAAAGAGTGGATTTATATGCTGTTAAATTACGAGTATATGCAGAAATCCACACATTACATTCATACACGTATACGATGATCTTGGGCGTGTGGATCTCCACAAAGGGGCCGTCGATAAATTACGTCATCAATTTTGGCCGATTTTCGACCCTCCCCCCCTTACAATCATCCTATAGTCATTATCTAATGACCCCCCCTCCCCCTCTTGCTGTAAAAATGGATGAGCTTAATTATTAATAATGTTATATTACTTACATAATATTGTGTATATTTTGTAGAAATTGGTGTTTACAAGAGCGACGTCACTTTTGGTACTCGTACATCATTTGCCATCATCCGCAGACCAGACTCCCCCCCCCCCCTTAATGCGAATGACGTAATATATGGACAGCCACAAAGCCTTAACACACAACCAGCAGCTGCACTATACCGAGTCTGGATACAGACTATAGTAATAATATACTATTAAGATTATTGTTTTGGTGAGCGCTGTTTTTGTGAGAATCACACCTCAAGAGCCCTCAAGAGCTTGATCGTCGCTATAGTAAGTCCCAATTCTCAAGAAAGACTCAATTGCTATAAGACTGGATGGACTTTTGATGACCGGTCTTTGGTAAAGCTATATAAAGGAGCGGCCCCATCTTATTTGACTGAACTGTGTGAGGTTGAGGAGATTGTTGGTAAGCGGTGCACCCTCCGCTCATCAAGAGGTGATGCTATCAACAGGCTGAAAATGCCATCTCGACGGAGCAGAACGGGCTTTGGGGCTAGGGCGTTTGGCTCAGCGGGACCGTTGTGCTGAAACCAGCTACCTCTGAAGCTGAGGACGGAGACCGGTAGAGAACGTTTCAAGAAGGAGTTGAAGACGTTCATGTTTTCCAAGAAGCAAGTGAAGGATAGGCGCCCTTGGGGTGGCTAGAGCCACTAAACGGCGCCCAGGAAGAGAAAAATAAATGATCCAACTATATTCGCGTTTTAGTTACAATGAGGTCCTTTACTTTTTACTTTCTTCGGCTCATAAGCCTTGAAGGCTCAGGGCCTCCCGCACCACAATCCTCCAGGGCTCTCTGTCTTGTGCTGCTTCCCTCCATGGTCCCCTTACTCCCAGAACTTCGGCGTCGGCTTCAACGTTGTCTGCCCACCGCATCCTGGGACGTCCGAGTGGTCTTACACCTGAGGGTGCACCATCCAAGACTGTTCTGATGATCCTGGAGTCCTCTGCACGTGCTACATGTCCGGCCCACTGGAGTCTTCTTGATTTCATTACCGACACTATGTTTGCTTCTTGAAACACGGACATCAGCTCCGCGTTGGTCCGGATACGCCACCTGTCATCTTCAAATACAGGTCCGAGAATGCGACAAAGCATTTTGTTCTCAAAGACCTGGAGAGATTTTTCTTGTTTTCGAGTCAGACTCCAGGCTTCGCATCCGTACAAAACAACTGGCCGAACAATGGAAGTGTAAATCTTGAATTTTGTGGAGCGGGATAGCCATTTTGAGCACAAAGAGGTCCAAACATTCAAAATATCTCTCAGCTATGTGACGTCATCCACAGTAAATTCCCGATAAACATGGATTTTTAATTTTAGCTTACAGCATTCAGTCGACAATCGTGAGTCAAAGATAGCACAAACATTTTGGAATTTGGAACATTTTTGTCAGCGAGCAAACGTCAGCCTTGTATGGGACTGTCATCCTTTGCAACCAATACCAAAATATTTGTGTGCTTTTTACCTAGCAACCCGGTTAAAAATAAATTCCATCAAATAGCGCATTTTTTTTTCAACTAAGCTACACATATAGTGTAACTTGCCTGCGTTATTCCCGAAGGGATCGCATGTCGTGATTCGGGACCTATTTATTATTACGGGTAAGGGACTGGCCTCACACCGACCCCTTCAGTTAAAGTGGGGGGTAAGTTAATTTTAATATTTTTTAAATTAATTGCCACATCTTCTCACTTTCTAAGACAGAAAATCCACATTTTTCAATTTAAACGCTATTTCTATCATATTATGTTTAGTGGCATAATTAAAAAAAAATTAAAGCCACATTTTGACCGATCCTGAAGCTTTCTTTTTTTAAAAATTTCTGCTAAATTTCTGCTAAATTCCTTACGACGGACGACGGACGGCGACGAGATAGCGATTCGTGTCCAAAAATAATATGTACTGTGATTTTTTTTATCTATGGAGTTCTTTCGCAAGCGCTAGCAGGCTCCGACTTGGATTGATATCCATAGTGTAAGGAATTCAGCAGAATAATAATAATATATTTTTATTCCAGCATGGTCACGCGGTGGGTGCAATACGCGACCAGCCATACAAGGAAAAGGTAACAAACATAAACTGAAATAGCGCTCCTGATTATATTATTGGACATCCCTGCAAGAAGGCCCCGCACTGTTTTTGGAGACAGGGCATTCAAGGCGGCCGCTCCAATGACTTGGAATGCTATTCCCGCCGCACTGAGGGAACTGGATTTGGAGAGACTTTTTAAAAGAGGTCTCAAGACTCACCTCTTCGTCCAATCATAAAGACAAACGCCTTTGCAATGACACACTGTCATAAAAGGCACTATATAAGTTTTGTGTTAATATAATAATATAATATGTAAAGTTGGAATTGATTTGGCCACTAACCTGAACTCGGCCTGTCGCTGTATCTCGTGCAGTACACCCAGGCCGGCCACACCATGCCGTCCTTGCTCTTGGCCTCCTCTTCCGCCTTGGACAGATCCACAGAAGCAGCCTTCTCAGGAGATGGCACACCTTTCGGTTCCGCACTCCCTCCCACACCACCACTAGGCTTCACGGAAGCAAACAAATTGTTATTACTAGAATCTTTGGAAGGTTGGAACGCCGCTGAGGACTTCCCAGTGTCTTTGAGGGTCACTGCAGGACTTGTCTGCAAGAGTTTGGCAGCCAAACCCAATGAGACCGTACCAGATCCTGTTGACAAGGGATTCAAAACAGCTGCACTGAACTTGTGTTTACTGGAGGTGGACTTTCTCTTGTGTAAAGGGTCTGTTATCCTCCTGCCGAAGTCAGCTTTTAGGATGTTATCAATACTGAATTTGAGTCCGTTGTGGTTCAAGATGAGGTTGTGCCGGTCGTCATCATTGTTCAGGTGGTGATTGGTGATGTTTGCGTGCAGAGGGTTCGCGCTCCCAAACAGACGCTCGTTTATCCCCACTGAGTTTTGATTCATGACTGATGGGTTCATTACATTCTGTTGATGGCCCATCTTTTCGTGGTGCATAGATCTAGAATTGTGTTTCCTGCTATCCAATCTGTCATCTTTGTTCTGCATAAGGTAAGGACCTTGCATCCCTTGCGGGCTAGGACCACCTCCAGAGTATAAATTCTGTTTATAAAACCTTAAACTCGGAGCTGGTTGCATCATCCCAGCGTTAGCCAGATTCTGCATCATGTTTAGTTTTCCTTCTATGACTGGTGACTGTGGAGACAGCTGGTTATTGCTTATAGTTGAATTGGGTGATATCTCACTCGGGGAGAGTCCTGGTAAGGCTTGGTTTCCTAGACTGGTGGGAGAGTTGGATAAACTGCTGGGATGGTTTGGATGGAGACTGTCCAAAGGTCCCATTTGCGGCTGCAAAGAATGATGAGGGTGAAACAATAATCTATTTTGGTTTAGGAACATGAGGGGATTAGGAGCTATGGGATTTGGTCTCAGCAGCATGTGAGGAGCTCCGTGAATGTTTTGACTTAGCTGAGATATCGCAGACAGATGCGATTGGATATGCTTGAATGAAGATAAGTTAGGGATATGGCCTGGGATGGTGGAAGCAGGAGAAGGAACAGGAGACGACCTAGGAGACAACACTTGAGAATTCGCGGTTGAACAAGTTCTATTTTCACTGTCAAAGTTTGTCATTTGCGCTTCGTTCCCCACTGAGAGCACTGTATCCTCACTACAGCAACTCTGTTCATCCATATCGACATTTCTTCTTCCATCCACCATCCTCTCCCCACCATCCACACTTCTCTTATCGTCCTCTTCTCCAGCTGAACCAACACTTCTCACGTCATATTCATTACAATGATACTGCGAAACTTCTTGCTGTCCACTATTTTTGGTTTCTCCACCACAACTTCTAGGACTTGCTTCTCTGGGACACGAAGCTCGTTCATCGTCTTCTCTTCGTGCTGCGTAAGAAGGCGTGCTCTCCAAGAGCTTATCCGTGGAGAAAACGTTTAAGTTGGCTGCTGGATTCACTGGACTGAGGCTGTCGCGTTCGCTCTTCATCTTGAGGACGTTTTGCATGGAGAAGGCAGAGTTGTTGAGCACACTAGAGAGCTCTGGAGACATGTTTCTGCCGGGGGAGTTGTCAGGGCTGAGGCTGGCCTCTTCTTGCTTCGGAGCCTCCTCCTCCTCGCTGCTGCGCCCCCTGGGGAGGCAGCCCCTCCCCCTGGCGTGCGCCCCCCTGTGCAGCACCCCCGCGCTCACAGCCGCCATGACACACACACACACACCAACACACAGCCTCAAGACATTATCACGACTGACTGTCAGGTCTTCACTGGTTTAAAGAGTCTATTTTTACAACAGTGCACATTGATTATATTTTTGGAAGTTATCACAATACTGTAAAATAAAATGCAAAATATGTTTAAATATTGTTAAATGGCAACGCAACTAAGCTAAACAAATAGTGAAACTTCTTTCCGCGTTATCCCCGAAGGATTTCGCATGTGGCGAGTGCCTACCTATTTATTTTTTCAGGTAAGGGGGCCTGCCTTACGCCAACCACTTCAGTTGAAGTGGGGCTTTCCCAGCTCCCAGGAAGCTTATAATATAGTTGGTTATATTTTTTTCTCTCTTTTGGGCGCCGTTTAGTGGCTCCAACCACCTCAAGGGCGCCCATCCTTCGCTTGCTTCTTGGAAAACATTAACTCATTGTACTCATTTCTTGTGAAGGCTGAGTAAGCTTTGCCGGTATTTTATTTTGTTTTTTTAAATAAACACCGAAACGGGAAAATATTTCTGACACCCTCGTTGGGATTCGAACCCAAGCTCTCAGCATGGAATGCAAGCACTCTACCGACTGAGCTATCGACCGGTGACCTAAGTGCCTATATGAAATGAAAAACCCACTCTCATACAGGGCTATTCACAACACGTTCAATCCGTAGCTGATGATCTTTTTTTCATACGGAAAATTCACGTTAGATTGTGCTTGAGCCATGGATTTGCTGTGTGGGAATAACACCGTTTGACGCTAAGTCTATCTACTACTAAAATGCATTGTCATCAACATGAAATCGACTTTTTAAATTTTCATCTCGATTGCATTAGACACGGAAGCGTGGTTGCGTAGTTACTGTAACTGTAACTCTGTCGCCATTCTGCTAGGGGTGACAAGAGCCTCTACAGATTTGCCTCAATTTTTTCCCAATCCTTGCATACCTCGTTCAATTCATTCATATCTATCACCTTTTTAATACATTTCCTAGGCTAAGTTTTTATACTATTATTATTGAAGAAATCCTGTGCGGGAGACTCCCTATGTTCTAGAGACTCTGTGGGGTCTATGACACTTGTTGTAGTGCCGCAGAGGTGTACGAGCTTGGTCGTCGCTACAAAGCGCCAATAGGTACTCAAGCAAGACCCAGTTGCTGTACTAAGGCTGGATGGATCTTTTGGTGACCGGTCATTGGTAAAGGTTTATGAATTTTTCAACCCAGCGAAGAGCAAATTTTAAAATATAAATGGTATTTTTTTCGAACCTTCCCATTCAGAGTCCGCAGTGTTACCACTGAGCTACGGACCGGTCAAAATTGGAGTTTGGTATTTGTAATTGTTTTGATATCTATTTATATTGATTAGATATTATTTGTGAAATATGTTCCTTAATTTGGCATGCGGCTGACCACCCATGCTGTAAAAAACTGTTTTTTTGACACTTTGCCAGTGTCACCCCTATTTCAGGGAAGGTCAGCCAGACAAGAGTTGCAGTTTGTATGTTCATTTCAGCTTTGGGTTTTAGTATCGTAGGTTCACATGTGGCATGTGCAATCGTAAAATTATACCTAGGTACCTACGTGTCTGCTTGTGAGAATACATATAATATGAATCCGTAATGTTACATACCTGTGCAACTTAGATTAGATTAGATCCTTATTTTACATTCGCTTTGTAAGTAAGTAGGTATATGGCAAGCATGAAACATTTTTTTACTGCACAGGGGGTCAGCCTCATATCGACTTCTTGGTCAAGAAACATAAAAAATTCGGAAAGTCAAAAAATGAAAATACTTACTTAAAATTGAACCAGATTAATTAAATTGAAAAAAAAATAATCACCCCAGCCGCCAGCATTTCAAATCAACCGCCATTTTTTTCGGTCCTTCCACACTTCTTTCATTTCATTCAGAGTCATAATGTATTTCATGCATTGTCTGCTTTTGTTATGACTCTGAATAATTTTATCCCATTCGTTTGCTATTTCAGAAATCGTCGCCTTTTAAAGGTAAAAGTGAATAAGTGCTGATTCACTGATTTGAGAAATCGTAGATAAAACATATTATTGTGTGCAACTTCTCATATTAGGTAAGTGAACTAATTATAAGGAAGTGCTCATGAAAAACTTCTAAACTACAGGATTTTCATACTTTTAAGTAAAAGTAGAAATTGTACCTACAAAATGTGAATTTATTTGAGAAACCCAAGTTTAACTTTTAAGGTACCGAAACCATTTACCTACTTCTATTTTTCGTGAGTTATAAAATACTTGGGATAACAAAACATAGGCCGAATACTGGATAACAATCGAACACCTGTAAAAAAAACCCTAGTAATATTGAATAGCTACCAGTGTAATCTAAGATCTTTCTCTCTATGGTTCAGTGGTTTTCACGTCAGGGCAGTGCCATCTATCGGAGTCCGCTGTAAGCTTCTATGCCTCGAAATCATTATTTCACTTTAGTCTCGTTTTGTTTCATTTTGTTTTGTTTCATGTTTAGAAGATATTGATGTTGCAGAGCGACATGTAGACGGGGGACAAAACATGCCACCTTTCAAGATAAGAGAAACAGCAAAAGGAACAGTAATTAAATATCAAATAAAGAACCTTTTTAATGAAGTGATTGGTTCCTACAAAAGTCAAATACCTACATCAAGTGTTCCTTTTAAATTTATTCACTTTTAAGTTTACTACTTTATTATAATAAAAAGTCTAATGTGTTCATTGCATTACGTTTAATATATAATCTAAGTTGCAAATATATATTACATTAGAGATTCATATTAAATGCATTCCCATAAGCAGACGCGTAGGTACCTACCGATAAGTTCGCGCTACATATCGCACGTTTAATAATAAAGAGCAATAACTCAAAAATTGGGAAAATCGAGATGTTGTAATAAAACGCAAGAACAATGCGAGAAGAATAGGTAGAATGCGACAGCCGTTCAATTTGAACGAATATGACCGAGATAAAACATCGGAAACCTTTTTCATCCCATACAAGTTGTACTGGTTGTCTGAACTTCATACGTGATTTCCAAACATTCTTATATTTTGAGTTATTTCTCTTTATTATTAAGCGTGTGATATGCCGCATGTGAACTTGCAACATTAAAGCTCAATCTGAAACGAACATAAGCTCCGCAACTTTTTCCGACCTTCCCGAAACAGGGGTGACATTGGCAAAGTGAACTATTTTTGTACAGTATGGGTAGTCAGCCTCATACCAACCTAAAAGTCAATGAAACCTTTAGTTAATCAAACTGCAAATGAAACAAACCATACTTTGCTGGTTTATTACTCAATTAATTGCTATTTTTCTGTGGGTGTATTTTAAAGTAATTAAAATTCTAATTACATAATTATGTACGTTAATGATGTGAGCCGCATATCCGGTTTTTAAATATCGAACGCGGCGATTGATTTATTCAAATTTGGAACGTGTGAAGTCTGCAAGCGCTAATCGCATAATGAAGCTAGCATTTCAAAGGAATCCATAATGAAATCGATTAGCATTCGTTTGATATCATAGCTAGTTCATATTGAAATTAGTTACATGAGAATTAGGTACAACATTTCAACAAATTTATTGTAACAAATAGGTATGCAAGATGTTAGTTGCAGGCGCGTGCATAGGGTATGGGCAAATCTATACGTATAATCCATAATCTATGTTGCAAAGATTTTGTTAGGTATGTAAATAGTAGATTAATATAGGTGTAGGTACATCGTAGGTAATGATAGTTATTATAGTATTATGTCAAAAGTAGATAAATATAGGTGTACACCGTAGGTAGCAATAATTATAGACCTAAGAAATCTAGAAATTAAATGATCCTTTTGTAGGTGTACTCTTGAACTTGGTAGAATGTTCGCGAGTGTACCTACTGGCAAAATTAGCTCCTAGAGAGTTCTGTCACTACAGTAGGTATATAAGGAGCAAAATTGAGTGCACTAATTCAGTGAGATAGTTGCCTTTGATTTGAAGAGTAGACTATTTCGAACCAAAAACACTACAATATATTAACATTTAATGCTCATATCAAATGCATGCCCACAAACAAACACGTGTAAGTTCAGGCTTACAAGTGCTGTATGTGTACTTACAAATAAAATCCGAACCTCAAATGAACATAAGCCTTGCATTTTTTGCCGAGTTTTCCTGAAACAGGGGTGACATTGGCAAAGTGAACAATTTTTTACGGTTTGGTGTCGTGTGT
The DNA here is from genome assembly GCA_951799405.1 of Agapetus fuscipes. Classification (NCBI taxonomy): domain Eukaryota; kingdom Metazoa; phylum Arthropoda; class Insecta; order Trichoptera; family Glossosomatidae; genus Agapetus; species Agapetus fuscipes. The sequence goes on along the minus strand of OX637354.1, from coordinate 3,581,515 downwards.
AAGCGCGAACTTATACGCGTCTGCTAGTGGGAATGCATTCAATATGAATCTTAAATGTAATATATCTTTGCAACTTAGATTATAGATTAATATATCACAGCGTGTTGTTTCAAAATTAGTTAAGCGGTTTTGAACTGAAATGAGAACCTAATGCAATTTAAACTTAAGTACCTACCGGTCCGTAGTCTAGTGGTTAGCACTTCAAACTCATAAATGGAAGGTCACGGGTTCCAATCCGAGCGGAGCACAAAAAATATGACATTCATATTTAAAAAAAAATACCCGATGACCGGTCAACAAAGGTCTATCCAGCCTTACAGCAAATGGGTCTCGCTTGAGAATTGACGCTTTCTACAGCGACAAGCAAGCTCGCAGAGAAGCTCTTGAGGTGTTATTCACACAAAAACAGCGCTCACCAAGTAAATCATTCTAGTATCTACCTACCTAGGTACCATTATTATTTTTATTAATATCTGAAGCTGATCTTGTTAACATAGGTAGTACCTATACCTACCTATAGGCATTTTTAAAGAGTCGCAAAAACGCAAACGCAACTAAGCTACACATATAGTGTAACTTCTTGCCTGCGTTTCCCCGAAGGAGTCACATGTGGCGCTTCGGGACCTATTTATTTCTACAGGTAAGGGGGCCGGCCACACACCAACCACTTTCAGTTGAAGTGGGGGATCAATCCGTGCTATTCACACACACAGCAAAGCCATGGCTCAGCCGCCACCTAAAGTGAATTTTCTATACAAAAAAATGATGGTCTATGAACCAGCTACGGATCAAGCGTGTAGTGAATAACCCTGAATTTGTATTTTTTTTAACATTGACGAAACTATGGCAGCCTAGCTAGAGTATTATTTTAAGGAATCCTGTGCGGGAGACTTTGTAGACTTCAGAGACTCAGAGGTCTATGACATTTGTTGTAGTGTTGTAGGCATGTAGGGGTCTATGACACTTGTTGGTGATTAGGTAAATGAAATGACTGGTCTGCATCTAACGCTACCTCTTTAACAGGGATGTGCACAGCATTTCAGCCGTGGATAGGCAACAATAGATATCTAGTAGATATGGGATTTTTCAGTTTTCCGGAAAAGCAGATTTTAATGTAGGAAAATAGTACCTACTTACTACTAAATTTCACATAATAATTTTAGTATGTAGGTAGGTAGGTACCTAGGTACCTACCTACTTTGAGTTTCACGCAACGCAAAAAAAAAAAAAAAACGCAACTAAGCTACACATATAGTGTAACTTCTTGCCGCGTTATCCCCGAAGGGGTCGCATGTGGCGAGTTGAACCTATTTATTTTTACAGGTAAGGGGGCCGGCCTTACGCCAACCACTTCAGTTGAAGTGGAGGTTTCCCAGCTCCCGAGAGTGCTGGTACTCATTTCTTGTGAAGGCTGAGTAAACCTTGCCGGTATTTTATTTTGGGGTTTGAAATAAACACCGAAACGGGAAATCATTTCTGACATCCTCCTCGGTGGGATTCGAACCCGAGCTCACGGGGTAGAATGCGAGCACTCTACCAACTGAGCTATCGACCGGACGGTGTCACGGACGGTGATCACGGTGTCCTGAAATTTAGAATCCCCATAGATACCTACCTACTGTAAAAAATGGTTCACTTTGCCAATGTCACCCCTGTTTCAGGGAAGGTCGGCAAGAGTTGCAGGGCTTATGTTCATTTGAGATTGGGATTTTTTAAATTGTAGGTCCACATGCGGCATGTGTAAGCGCGAAATTATGCATGTCTGCTTGTGGGAATGCATTTAATATGAATCTCAAATGATATATACATATCTTTGCAGCTTAGATTTAGATTTAGATAGCCTAGGTAGGTAGGTACGGCAACAACTATGTGCCTTTAATATTATTGCAATTATACACTAGGTATCTACCTACCTACCTAAATGCTAGTTAGGAAATGGCAATGCTTCTCCTATTAATACAAAAAATCGGTCTCTAACTTAAGCAATACCTAATCATTTGACTTTTGATTTTTTTAGTGTCTAATTTTTTTGTACGTACTACAATAATCTATAATCTAAGTTGCAAGGATATATTTATTCAAAGCTCTCAGATGTAGGTATGCCCACAAGCAAACACGTGTAGTTCGCGCTTACAAATGCTGATTGTGTACTTACAAATAAAATCCAAACCTCAAATGAACATAAGCCCTGCAACTCTTGCCGACATTCCCTGAAACAGGGGTGACATTGGCAAAGTGAACCATTTTTTACAGTATGGGTGGTCAGCCTCATACCAACCTATAAGTCAAGGAACTGACAACAAGAAATCTCTTTTATATGTAGGCAGATCCGCAGCAGGTAGCCTATTTATTTTGACAGATAGGTACCTACCTCATCATTTGAATTGATCTGTATTTATTATCTACAATCCTGATTAACAAAAACTAAAAAAAAAAATGTATTTAGGTACCATAACCTATAAATTTCTGCATTTAAACTTGTAGGACTTCATTTGAATCAAAGCACTTCATTTTGAAATTACAACATTTCCTCAGCGGTCAAACGTCTATGTAGGTAGGTAAGTAACTAGGATCCTTAGAAACCAATAACAAAATCTTATTTACAATTTCTTTCGCAACCCGGCCGTTTGATTTGACATTTAATCCAACTCAATTAACGTGCAAATCTCATTAATATTGTTGCCTCAAATCGTAGGTAGCTAAAAATGTAATTTTAAAATTATTTAGATTATTTTTTTTTACAAATTAAAATAATTTCTCCACCTTGTTCACATTGTCACATCACTAAACTTCACGTTTTCCATTCCCTTGTTCACTCATCACTCGTCATCACTTAATCCTCGTGTTTCGAGTGATCGGTCACTTGGTATCACTTGATATCACTTGCGGTTGTCACATTTCGCGCATTTTTCCGGCCAGCTGTCACATACGGCGCTCTGAGTATCCGTCACTTGGTTTGGCGTCGCGCGGCCCAATGGCGGTCTGTCTCACTGAGGGGGCGTGGCCACGCTGTGGGCGGAGCTTCCTGGGGGAGGGGTTTCACAAGGGGCGGAGCCTACGCACGCGCTAGTGTTGGTAAGTCGGGATTTGTTTGTGTGGTTTTAATGTTTGTTTTGTTTTGTTTGGATTTATGAACAACTATTTAATTATTGTCGGGCGAGTTTAATGAATCCATTATTATTGAAGTTTTTACGTATAAATCAAATGTAAATAAAATTTATGATTTGTACCTATTCTTGTATAAGTAGGTACATACCTATTTACTAACATATCGATCTATATCTAAGTAGGTATAAAATATATAAGTAGATGACGTTTGCGAGTTTTCTTCTAGTAACAAAAGTGCCGCAAAACAAAATACCTAGATGTGTTTCTATAAAGGAAAATAATATGGCATAGTATCTACGTCAATAAAAGATAAGATCAAATTTTGTTTGACAGTTCCCGTTGACGGCTGCCTGGAAAACAAAAGTTGATAAATTTCAAATAAAGAAATATTTATTCAATTAGATTTTTTAACCCATTAATTGAAAGACATTTCTTACCAAGGGTTTTGTCTTTATTGTCGTCGGGTCGATAGCTCAGTTGGTAGAACGCTTGCGTTCCATGACAGAGGGCTGGAGTTCGAGCCCCACAAATTATGTCAGAAATGATTTTCCGTTTAGAGGGAAGGCTTAGGTAGGTACTGGATCAGTGTTAGCACCATTGAGTTAGTATAATATAGAGGAGCAGAAACTAACTTAGGTACCTTCTGCATTGATGCATATCTAGATACTATAAACCAAATTTCTCGCAGTCCTGTCAAACGTTGCGGTGGTGTAGTCATACGAAACATGTTTTTACGTGTCAAATTCTATGTCTTCTTGTTTTCTCCATTTTGTGTTTTGACACACATGCCATAATGTCTTAAAATAATGCCTTTTTCTCTACATTTAGTCAATTTTATCGATCACAACGCGTGCGTTACTACTAGGTACCTACCCATGTTCGGACTGGTTCGGGCATAGTATAGGTAGCAGTCGCTAAGGGTGCCATACAAGCCGGTTCCCATCGGCTTCTCTTTTTAAATGCTGTAACAAAGTAGTTAAAAAATATAGGCACAAAGTAAAAAAATACATTTAAAACCAAAGAAACTATACGTATTTTTTCACCATTGAAACCATGCAGTCTACTTTAGGTATTATCATTTTTGCCTCATTTTAAACGGGAAACCGATGGGAATCGGCTTGTAGGTATATGGCACCCTTCGCCACTGGTGGGTAGGTAGGTACACACGCGGCAACCTTTCTAGATTTTTTTACAATCGCCCGTGTTTTTTTGTGCACATGGAAATGCAATCTGGCGTTATTTGTTCTCTTTCATACTATGGACCATTTTCATAAGTAAGTTGAAACAGATTTCGTTAAAATAATTTCTAGTCCACAGATTATAAACGGCATTATGGACTATGTTCCTTGACTTATAGGTTGGTATGAGGCTGACCACCCATACTGTAAAAAAAATGGTTCACTTTGCCAATGTCACCACTGTGTCAGGGAAGGTCGGCAAAAGTTGTAGGGCTTATGTTCATTTGAGGTTTGGATTTTATTTGTAAGTACACATTCAGCATTTGTAAGCGCGAAATACACGTGTTTGTTTGTGGGCATACATCTGAGAGCTTTAAATGAATATATCCTTGCAACTTAGATTATAGATTATTATACGGCATGCGTAATTATTGGGTGTCGAAAAACATAAGGGAAAAAGTAAGGAAATACAGGATTTCACATGTGAGAACATGATTTTAAAATTGTTGTTTTTGACAGGACTGTGCCCCAAAGTATGTATCAATGCAGTAAGTAATTTCCATTCCTTTAAATTATACGTCGATGGTTAGCGCAGTGTTGCCACACACTGTGGATAAAGCGTGAATTAGTACGATAAGGGAGGCTAGTTTATTGCCGCAGTTAACCCCTTGGTGTGTGCGAATGCAGTGCACTGACATTTATTACCTCCCTCTCCTCTATCATCCCGAACAGGGGCGAGCATCCCATACAGGCACATGTAACATGAACCCACGTCAAATAAATAAATAAACATTACGATGATTTTTATCTGGAGAGCGCTATTTATGTGTGAATCACACGTCAAGAGCCCCCAGCGAGATTTGTCATCGTTAAACAAAGCGCCAATTACACAAGCAAGACCTATTTCGTCGCCTCAGTGCTTGTTATGCTTAGATATTTGTATAGATTTATTTTGTTTTTATATAAATAGATACCTACTTAAATGTTATTTATTATTTGTATTCCTTGACTTATAGGTTGGTATGAGGCTGACCACCCATAGGTACTGTAAAAAATGGTTCACTTTGCCAATGTCACCCCTGTTTCAGGGAAGGTCGGCAAGAGTTTCAGTGCTTATGTTCATTTGATATTTGGGTTTTTGTGTTGTAGGTTCACATGTGGCATGTGCAAGCGCGAACTTATACGTGTCTGCTTGTGACAATGCATATAATGTGAATAGAATTATAGATTATAGATAAACACATTTGTAGCAGTAGGTAGGTATGTAGCATTGGCGAAGGGTGCAATACAAGCCGATTCCCATCGGTTTCCCGTTTAAAATGAGGCAAAAATGATAATAAAGTAGACTGCATGGTTTCAATGGGGGAAAAATACGTATTGTTTCTTTGGTTTTAAATGTATTTTTTTACTTTGTGCCTATATTTTTTAATTAGGGAGACCGGGGCTGAAAGTTCCGATTTTCAAATAACATGAAATTTTATGATAAAAATGATAAGATATCAATTTTGATATTTGATTTTATTAAAAAGTCTTTATCGGTCTATGTAATAGTTAAGTCATTTCTGCTAGTTTCTCAATATGTTTTTTTGTACAGGCATATTTTTGCAAAATTTCGGAAGGGAACATTCAACCCCACTTTGGGGCGAGTTGTTCCAAGTGTGGGGCAAGTTGTGCCACTTGGATAATATAAATAAAGTTTAGGGATAATGTATAGTTTCTTTGAAATAAACCATAATTTCTACAGTTACATTTATTTCGTTGTTATGCAATGTTATAAACTTTAAAAAACAACGAAAAAACATTACTAGCTACATCTAGATTAACATTTTGTATTGGTTAACAAAAATTGAGATCTGTTGGCTTATAAATCTGACTACCTACATACTTAAGGATACAAAAAAATTTAACTGAAAAGGATAGGTACTTGAGATAAACACTTTTTTATAACTAAGATATATTGGCACTTCCATAACAACAGGTTCTTGCAAACGTTTCATTAATAAATTTAATGGAAAGTGACATCAAAACTTACAATTATAATTAAATAACAAAACGAAACTCGTAACGCCAATATTATTTATCATCTTGAAGTTATGAAATTATTTTTATTAAGTGAAATAAAATTACATTGAAGACAAATCATCAGTCTCGTTAAATTTTTCATCTGACAGTTGGGACACACATAAGTAATATTATCAGTTTCATTTATAAATGTCCTAATAAGGCCTATTGATGAAATTTCCCGCTTCGAGTTTTCAAATAGCCGCCAATGTTTGTAGAAGTGTGTGTGGACATTAATTAACGCACACAAGCACAACAAGTGGTCCCTGACGTGAGCATGTTGGATCCTGGAGTCCAAAACAACCAGGACGCGGAGCGCACGCTTGATTTCTTAAGGTTTTGGCAGAGTAAAAAGTAACATTTTCATTTTTATTTGTACACGGTGTGCTGTGCTTTCTCTATAGGATAATTTTATGTGTAGACATGTCCTCTAAGATTTAATATAAGTATTGACAACATATTGTATACATTAAAATAAATGATAACTGAAATTGACATTTGTGGATGGATGGGAGGTTTTTAATAAGACAATAATTACGATAATTTTTTTAAAGAAACATTTTTGAAACATAACCTACAACTTTTTTTGAAAAATTTGGAACAAGAACAAAATTATTGGAAAGAAGAATTAAAAAATCAAAATTGGATACCTACCTACCTACCTGTAATACCTACCTAATGAACAACATGGCAGAAGACGTGAAATGGACAATTTACACTTTTATATGGACAATATTTTTTCTGTTTTAATTTTTATGTTTTATAGCTGTATTTTTTATTTGTATTTTTAAACTCACTTTAGTTCTTAACATTTTGTTTTGGCAATGGCCACCAACAATAATTTTAAATCTGTACATTGTGGAAATGCCACCACTAATTTTCATAGAAAGAATGAATGGGTTTTTGGGACATGGAATGTAAGGAAGATGAATGATTGCAAGGAGAAAGAAATTATGAATGTAATGAAAGAGAAACGAATAAAAGTAATGGGTGTGACAGAAACAAAAATGAAAGGGAATGGTGAGAAAGTATTAGCGAATGGTGAATTGTATATTTGGTCAGGTGTGGAAGATGGGAATGAAAGGCAGGGTGTAGGTGTGATTGTGAGTGAGTGTGTGAAGGGATGCATAGCGGGTTACCAAAGAATTTCTCCCAGGATTTTGGTTGTTAAATTCAAAATTAACAGTTTGAAACTTTTCTTGGTGACCTGTTATGCTCCTGTTGATTCAGAGTGTATGGAGGTGAGAATGAGTTTTTGGAATGAGCTGAATGCGGTTGTGCATGAAAGGAAGAAGAATGAAAACATTGTAATTTTAGGTGATATGAATGGATGGATAGGTGCGCAGAGGGATGAATGTTTGAAAATTATTGGTCCTGGGGGGAGAGGTGTAGTCAATGATAATGGGCGACATCTGATTGCTTTGTGTGCGGAGCACAGTCTTTTTGCATCGAATACTTGGTTTCGGCATAAGGATGTGCATCTGTACACGAGGCAGATTGTGGGAAGTCGCACAATCATTGACTACATCTGTGTGGATGAAAGACTGAGAGGAGCCGTAAGAGATAGCCGTGTCTACCGCGGGCCTGAAATAGGCAGTGATCACTATCTCTTATGTGCTAAAATAATGCTTGGTGAAGTAAGAAAGAAGAAACGCAAGAAGCAAGTAAGAATGACTAGAATAAAAGTAGAAAGGCTGAATGAAGAAAATGTGAAAGAGAAGTATGTATCAGAGCTCCACAAAATTTTAAGTGTAAATGAACTTGAGAAGAATGTGTGTGGAAAAGATATTGAAAGCATGTGGAAAGATCTGAAGGAAGGAATGATTGAATGTGCTAAAAAAGTATGTGGGGTAACGAAAGGTGGAAAATTGAAAGGAGATGCCTGGTGGAATGATAGAGTGAAAGAAGCTGTGAAAGTTAAGAAAAAGTGTTATGAAAATTGGCTGAATGATAGAAATGAGAGAAAGCTAGAAGACGAATATAAGATAGCTAAGAGAATGGCAAAGACTATAATTTATGAAAGCAAGATGAATGAACAAAGAAAGATTGATGAAAGGATTAACAAAAGTTTCACCGACAGTAAGAAGGAATTTTGGAGGTGGATCAATGCGGATAGAAATAAATCTTCTGCATTGACCACTCCGGGAGTCAAAAGTGCTGCCGGTGAGATGGTATGGGAGAATGAAGAAGTATGCAAGAGATGGAAGAACTATTTTCAAGAAATTTTTGGCCAGGGTGAAAGAAGAATTTATGAACAGACAGATGAAGAGAATGAATTGAAGATTTTGAAAGAAGAAATGAAAGTGTCTATTTCACGTCTGAAGAATGGGAAGTCTGCTGGGTTTGATGGTATAAATGGTGAAATGTTGAAAGCAGGAGGTGAATGTGTGATAGATTGGATGTTTGAATTATGTAAGCTTTGTGTGAATGCAGGAGTGGTACCGATGGATTGGAGGAAGGCAGTCATTGTTCCCATTTACAAAGGTAAAGGGGACAAAAAAGACTGTCAGAACTTCAGACCAATCAGTCTACTCAGTATACCAGGAAAAGTCTTCTGTAAGGTGATTATAAAAAATGTGATTCTGACTACTAGCAAAAGGGTTTCCGATATACAGTCCGGCTTTATGGCCGGTAGAGGCTGTGTTGATCAGATTTTCACTCTACGACAAATTGTTGAAAAACAATTGTCGGTGAGGGGGAAACTATTCACGGCCTTTGTGGATCTGGAAAAGGCTTTTGACTCAGTGGACAGAGGTATGTTGTGGGATGTTTTGAAAGCATACGGAGTGAATGGAGCTCTACTCAATGCGGTGCATGCGAACTATGAGAATAGTATGGCTTGCATTCGTATTGATGGTGAGTATAGTGAATGGTTTGAAGTTTTTAAGGGTGTAAGGCAAGGATGTGTGATGAGCCCATGGCTATTTAACATAGTCATGGACAAGTGTGTTCGAGATGCTAGACTTGATGATTGTGGATTAATGATAGGAGAGAGCAAAGTAAGCGTTCTACTGTATGCGGATGATGCAGTCCTTGTATCTGATTCAGCAGTGGAATTGCAAATGATGCTCTCTAGATTGAACGAAGCTTTGAAAGGTAATAATTTGAAGTTGAATGCAAGAAAGACGAAAGTTTTGATTTTTGAAAGAGATGATGAAAATATGAATTATGAATTTAAAATTAATGGAATGAATGTTGATGTCGTAAATGAGTTTGTATATTTGGGAAGTAAGTTTGAAAAAGATGGAAGAATGGCCGGTGAATTTGAAAGAAGAATAATGAAAGGCAGGTGTGTACTGGGTGCGACCGCTTGCATCGCCAGGAACCAAAATCTCTCAAAAAATGTTAGATTGGCGGTGCACGGTGGTATACTAGTGCCAACCTTGATGTATGGAAGTGAAGCCTGGACGGTGAGTGAAAGGGAAATTAGTAAAGTCCATACAGTAGAAATGGACTATCTAAGAAGCATGATTGGGAAAAAACGAAGTGACAGGGTGAGGAATGATTTTGTAAGAGAAGAATGTGGTGTAAGGGAAAGTGTGAAAGTGAAGATTAAAAGAAGTATGTTAAGATGGTTCGGGCATTTGGAGAGAATGAGTGATGAAAGATTGACGAAGAAAGTATATGTTGCTAGAATAGATGGATGTCGTGGTAGAGGAAGACCGAGAAAAGTATGGAAGGATCAAATCTCTGAAATAGCGAATGACTGGGATATCCAGAGTCATAATAAAAGGAGGACTTGTATGAAAAAGGTTATGACTCTGGATGAAATGAAAGAAGTATGCAAGGACAGGAAGAAGTGGCGGCTAATCTGCAATGTTGATTTCTAATGTTGGTGTATTCATTTGCTACATTTTTTGCATAGGAAATTTTTGACTTTTTTTGTATAGATTTCTTTGTAAGGTTTTGTTCTTTTTTATATTTAAATGTAATTTATTATTCATATTCCTTGACTTATAGGTTGGTATGAGGCTGACCACCCATACTGTAAAAAATGGTTCACTTTGCCAATGTCACCCCTGTTTCTGGGAAGGTCGGCAAAAGTTGTGGGGCTTATGTTCATTTGAGGTTTGGATTTTATTTGTAAGTACACATTCAGCATTTGTAAGCGCGAACTACACTTGTTGGTTTGTGGGCATACATCTGAGAGCTTTAAATGAATATATCCTTGCAACTTAGATTATAGATTATTATTATAGAAAGCTTATTTGTTTTTATGTAGGCCTTATTAAGACACAGGGTTCCCAATAAGGCCAAAATGCCATTTTAGTTATTTGTGTTCACAAAAGTGGGATTTTTGTTTATAAAGCAATTTTATTTCATTTATTACAAAGTTTAATAAATAAGTATAAGTATTTCAAATTACCATTGCATTATTATTACGAGTATAAGCCCGCTAGTTATGTAATACCAAAGTTAAGGTAGGTCTTATTTGGGTCACTTACATTTAAAATGTGCCCAATTTTTACACATGCTACATTCTATCCACTGTTCTCTTGGAAGTGAATTTGAATATGAATCACAACAAATTATGCAGTACCATTCCAGATCCTCATCATCACTATCACTCTCGTTTTCTTGTAATTCTCTTCGTTTAGCTTTTTCTTGAGCATTTCCCTTTCCTTTTCCCTTGCCTTTACCTTTTCCTTTATTATTGTTGTTTTCTCTCTCTTGTTTCTAATGGTTTCGTCTTTCCTTGCTTCCTTCTTTACCTGGACTTCAGCTAATGCATTTTTTTCTGGCGTGTCGGTCTAAACCGCTGTCTTTCTTATATGGCATTTTGTAGCCGTCTGCAATCTAAGGGGTTCTTTTGGTAAAGGCTTTACAATTTTAGGATAAAACCCAGCTAAAGCATTTGTCTTTACTGTAAATTGAAGTTGTTGGTCACTATTAACGGTCACAGAGGCAGCCTGAGATTCCAGTTCTTTCCAGTTCCAAATTTCCAGTTCTCTGGCTACCATTTTTACTTTTCTTCCATCTTGTATGACAGCATTGGCAGCTTGGCGTAATTACGTTTCAGATGTTTTCCCTCTCTCAGTTTTCCGTTTGTAGGTACGTACCATCCTAAAAATAAATTGTAAAACTGTATAGAAAATTTAAGCTTAGATCGATTGGGGTAAGTTGTTCCGGGGAACAACCAGCCCCTTTGGAAGGGAACTTGTAGCCCCAAATTATATTTTTGTACAAAACTGTCATGCTAGCAAATTAACAAATTCAATTGAAAAAAACATTCAAGCTATTAAATACCTCACTAATGCCACTTTAAAATTGGAAAGATTCACATAAATCGGTCAATAATAAAGAAAAATAGACCAAAAAGTTTAAATACGAAAAAATTTACTAACGTGGTGTTCTAATAGCGTGGTGCACACAGCCACTCGTCCGCCGCCGTCGAAGCAACTAAGATGGCCGCCAAATTGGCGCGTCACCTGATGCTTCAACGACGCACTTCACGTGTATTGCTATCGCTTTTCTTTACAAAGTTATTACTGTCGGAACAACGTGCCCCGGGAACGTTCAGCCCCGGCCTCCCCTACTTTGTTACATCATTTTAATAGGGAAGCCGATGGGAACCGGCTTGTATGGCACCCTTCGCCACTGGTATGTAGGTAGATGATCCCATTAGAACTCAATACATTCAATAACAATTTAATTGGTTCTTATTTCCAAGTGCACACTGGAGCACTCAGCATCAGTAAACCGGACATAATGATGTGCCAGTAAGTGAGTGGACCGGGAGAGTGGAGTGCGCGAGTGGGGGAGCCAGTAGGCGGACTAGTCAAACGGGAGAGTGACGCGCTCTTCATTATAAAATTGTCACAGACTTTAATTGGAAATTCTCTAAATTAATTCTGTCGATTGGCCAGTGGCGCAACTGAAATCAAAGTGTTTTTTGTTTATTTGCTTCATTCGAAATTAATAAGGTCTGCACTAATTTGTTTTCTGTTAAGTTTTCATAATAGGTATTATTATTTACTAATTTATAAAATGTAATTTGTTGTGTATGTTCCTTAACTTATAGGTTGGTATGCGGCTGACCACCCATGCTGTAAAAATGGTTCACTTTGCCAATGTCGCCCCTGTTACAGTTAAGGACAGCAAGAGTTGCAGGGTGTATGTCCATTTTAGATTTTATTTTTATGTTGTAGGTTCACATGAGGCATGTGCAAGCGCGAACTTGTACGTGTCTGCTTGTGAGAATGCATGAATCTCCAATGTAACATATCTTTGCAACTTAAATTAGATTAGATTAGATCTGCACATCAATTGAGCCAGACAAGATTGTGTCGTCACCCGGCCGGGTTGCTTGCGAAAAGGCTTGTAAATATTGTTATGAATTTGTAATTTTGTGTTTTGTTTTTCTGTGTGATAATAAAGCTGTGAAATTTCTCTAGAAATATGCAGATGTAAGGTGCTTTATATGATTTGCATTCTTCAAGATTACTTGAGTGTTTGGAAATGTTCTGGTACAGTCTCGCAATGTAGGTAGGTACTAATTCTCAATTATTCGAGAATGATCATTATTCTCGCTTTAAAATAAGGAAAAAACAATCTGTAGCGATAGAAGTCAACTGATTGTTGTATGGTGCAGGTGCAAAGTGACTCAGTATGTGAACATAAAAAATAAATATAAAACAATGAATGTTAACCTATACGTATTTGGTTACAATATACAAAAAAAAAACACTCCAAAACTTGTAGGTACCTATCTGTAAAAAAAATAGAAAACTGTTATCTACTCCAAAGTTTTTGTTTTTTTTTCAAGTAGAAGCAGCATTGGGAAAGTAGATAAAAAGAAATTGTAAATTCATAAATATAAAAATTCTAATTCTTATACTTTGGTCAATGTCGAGACTTCTGCTGCTTCGTCTAATTGCACCTAATTCTAGGTACCTCTTTGTCGTAACTCATCCTTCTCATTTCTATATGGTTTTTGTTTTGTCACTTTTGTAACAGTATCCTCTTGAAAATTAAGTACGTTAGCAAGTCGAAAGTACTTGAGGTGAAATAATTGCTCAATTTGTGACAATAAAACTGTGTTTTCTTTTTATTTTATTGCTTTCTCACTAAGTAGTAGATTTATCTCTCACCAAAATGACTATCAGGAAACTCCGTGTAGCACAACGAAAGCACGAATGAGCTATGCTACACATAAGACTGTCAGATCGGATACGAAATACCGAAATACGTAGAAGATCGGGAGTTACTGACATAGTCAAAAGAGTGGCAAAGCAGAAGTGGTCGTGGGCAGGGCATGTAGCCAGATTGAGCGAGCAAAGATGGACGAAAAGAGTGGTAGAATGGAGACCTCGTGAAGACAAAAGAACAAGAGGAAGACCTCTTACACGATGGTCAGATGATATCAAAAGAGTTGCTGGTGACTGGATGCAGAGAGACCAGGACAGAGACGCCTGGAGAGATATGGGGGAGGCCTATGTCCAGCAGTGGATAAGAAGTGGCTGAATAAGTAAGTAAGTAAGTAGATTTATAACAGATATACATATTGCACCAACCTAAAATTAAAAGAATCTTAACTAAGCATTTGTATCTCAACATTGTGCTCTCTCAGTGCTTTTTTGGCTTATGTACCATTTGATTCAAAGATGACCTTTCAATAAAATTGTCTTAACAATCACATTCTATAATCTAAACCAGGCCTGGCCAACCCAAATTGCACCCCGGGCCGCATTGATGGCCTAAAATTTCCCCAAGGGCCACACAAACCTGTCGCTACACCCCCCCCCCTCCACGACAATGTTTCGATTAAAAAATTCGATATTTTTTCAAACTTGCACCCCCATATTACGCATTAACGCTTAAATGTGTTGCCGCTGCAACTCAAATCGCTGAAAAATATCTCTAGTCCAGTCAAATAGTGTTTTTACTAGGAAAGTTCTGGGGTAGTTTTGATTTCAAAATTGTACAAATTTAACGGCAATAAAGTTCTTAAATAAAAATACATACAAATACATAATTTAAAAAAATCATCACACATGACCGCGGGCCGCACGTAAAGGCGTCGCGGGCCGCATGCGGCCCGCGGGCCGCGGGTTGGCCAGGCCTGATCTAAACTAAGAAGAAAACGTAAAACACGATAATGTGAGAGTGGTTTTAAATACTTTCAAAATCAGCTTACAGCATTCATAAGACACATTGGTCTAGTACACATACAAGCATTGCTCATGTGGAACAAGCACGAATGGAACAAATTTGTCCATATAACAGCGCACTACACGCCACTGTCCTTCCCCCTGTAAGCGCGGCGTTCGTTATTTGAACATTCCTCGTCACGTTCTTTAATCGAATTTTCCAATTTGAATTTAGAAGCAATCAAGGTGCCGCTGTTCGTAAATGCCTCAAGTGTCAAAGAAATACCTAAATATGTAGACAATTACCTAAAGTGTCAGCTGGAATACCTAAATGTGTGTATGTACGAGCAATTATCGCATACAAGAGAAACGCGGCGAAATAAAGCAGTTATGTGTTTGCAATTCCCGACATTACCGTCTGATTTAGCTTCAACATTAGCAGAACATTCAACCGAAATAATTCAACGCTGTGTATAATATCTCCTGCCAGCAGTAGGTAGTCAGCAGGGGCGTGCATCCCGTACAGACATGTGCGCCTAATGGATAGGCAATATTTGGTAAAAAACATTTAAGCTTGATATTCAGATTTCAAATTCAAAATTTAAGATCGACTGGAGCCATCGTTAGCACTTCAGTCAATTTCAAATGAGTTATTTTAGAGGAATGGGGGATTCCTTGACTTATAGGTTGGTATGAGGCTGACCACCCATACTGTACAAAATGGTTCACTTTGCCAACGTCACCCCTGTTTCAGGGAAGCTCGTCAAAAGTTGCTGTGCTTATGTTCATTTGAGGTTTGGTTTTAATTTGTAAGTACACATTCAGCATTTGTAAGCGCGAACTTACACGTGTCTGTTTGTGGGCATGCATTTGATATGAGTTAATATATCTTTTCAGCTTAGATTTTAGATATTTGCCTATACCCTATGCACGCGCCTGCATTCCACAGTAAAGGGAAGCAGCCTTACGCAACAACAGAGCCGAACTTCTTTTTTGTTATCCGATCGACATCAAAGAAATGGTTGTCTGTTAGATTTTCACGAGCGAGATATTTCGGCAAAGGAAAAATAATTTCAATGATGTTAGATAGGTAAGGGGCCGTCCATAATTTACGTCATCTATTTGAGCTTAATAATTAATAATGTTATATTACTTATATAGTATTTTGTATATTTTGTAGAAATTGGTATTTACAAGAACGACGTCACTTTTGGTACTCCTACATCATTTGCCATCATCCGCAGACCAGACTCCCCCCCCCCTTAATGCGAATGACGTAATATATGGACAGCCCCTAATCATATAAAATAGTATTTGTAAGTGAAATATCCCAAGCAACCCGGCAGTGTGGCGTCACAGGCTTATTGACAACGGTATTTATTTTGAGTCATTTTTATAAAGGAAATAATTTTAAATTTTCTAGAGTTGGTGCATTCACAGAGTGAAAATTCATTTTAATTTAAATTAAAAAAACTTTTTTAAAACATAGTTTTATTTCACTTATTTTGAGTTAACAAAGCCTAAGCGCTATCGGACTTTATCCGTCCATCTTCAGAGGCTAAGATGGAAATAAAACTATTTTTTAAAAAGTTTTTTTAATTTAAATTGAAATTATTTTATCTTAAATCATCTAATTAAAGCCTTAAAAAATTGACAACACGTCATATTTAAACAAAATTGTGGCACTGAAAAAGAACATGGATATTTAGGTACAGATGAATTCTTCAACCTTACTTACATTGAATTGGGTATGTCAGGCACTTGACATCAAATACTTTTTACTTCTACACCCATTTCTTGCTCCCCTTCTTTCACTTCTTGAGCGGTAGCTGGTAGGAGGTATCCTCCCTTAACACCCACTACTCCCCCCCCCCCCCTCCCGCTGATCCTCCAAAAGAAAGAATTAAACAAATTACTCCTGAGATATTTCTTTCTTCGCGTAAAAAACGAGACTCATTGCTCGATAGGGATGGTCAAACTTTCTACCTAATAAAATTATATAATTTTAAAAATTGCAAAAAATACTCAAAGGTCACATCCGATGCAGCCTTTCTCTACTGTAAAAAAAATCTCCACTTAGGTACGTAATCTAAGTTGCAAAGATATATTACATTTGAGATTTGTATTAAATGCATTTCCACAAGCAGACACGTGTACCTACCTAAGTTCACGCTTAATCTTGCCGCATGTTTAGGTAGGTACTTACAAATTAAAATCCAAACCACAAATGAACATAAACCCTGCAACCATCCTGATACAGGGGTGACATTGGCAAAGTGAACCATTTTTTTCATTTTTGGTGGTCACCCTCATACCAACCTATACCTAAGTCAAGGAAGTATTTTGAATAGAAATAAAAAAAAACTTGAATTAAAGATAAAGGTAGGTATTCTTTGTAGTTTTTAGGTACTTATTAACCAGTACCTAGGTAGTAAATTTATTTTGGTGTGATTCACACAAAAACAGCGCTCACCAAATAAATCATCTTAATATTATTATTATTATTATTATTAACCTTCTGATAAAATGAATCGAAACTGAAAATAAAACAAACAATTGACCGGTCCGAAGTCTGTGGTAAACGCTTTGGACTCGTGATTGGAAGGTGCGGGGAGCTCGAATCCTGGTGGAGCAACAAAAATGTACCTACCATTTATAGATATTTACAAATAATATGCTCTTCGCTGGGTTGATAATTTAAGGAACGGTCACCATAGATCCATCCAGCCTTACAACAACTGGGTCTTGCTTGAGAATTGGCGCTTTCTACAGCGACGACCAAGAAAGAAAAATCCCCGTTGTAAAGTTGACCACCACTGGCGTCTTGACTTCAGCACTCTGGCATTAGAGCTACATTTTACTTTTACAACTTTGTTCTTTTTAATTTACACTAAATTTGCGATGCCTGACGCGCGAAGAATAAAAAAAAAAGCCCTCCCTCCTCCTCCCTCTTTCTGAGGGTTGAATTGTTAATTTTGTCTGTAGGTAGACCTGCTCCCCCCCCCCCCCCCCTCTTTCTTTTCTAGTTTACGGTCTCGAGTTACGCGCTTTTTTATTTTATTATTTTTAATTACAGCACCCCTGTTTAAAGTTACTGCCATCTATACATACCTACATTCTTCTTTACTTTGGTGCAAGTACCTACTTACTTAAAAAATATCTCAAGGTAAGACATATTATTACGAACGTATGAGTTCGTGTAGACGTCAGCCTAAGCACGCTGATTGGTGTGTGTCATGTCTCTGGTAAATGACGAACAATCTGGTATAGTGTCGAACAATCCTAGTGGAAGTAGGTATCTTCCATGTTCTCGAACATGCAAGAATCGTCTCTGCCACACATATAAATACGAGCAAAGATTCTGCGGGGAGACAGAGTTGCTTTGACCTTTGTAACACAAAGAGAGAGTGAAGAGTGAACAGTAGGTACATTGTAACCTATATTGTTAAAAATAAATCTCCTAATTTAATTAAAAGACCCCTAGCCAAATCATAAAAATACTTACATTTCATATCTACGTATATTTCACAATTCCTGTAAAATAGCATATTTTGCTTATTTTACTTTTAAGACAATCAAAACTTTTTGCAGTCACATTTGTTTTTTTGTTAATTTGCAAAATATGTAGGTAACACTTTTTTTGTGTCTTAAAAACAGTTACATTTGTACGCCACTGGTTTCAACAAAGTACCACTGGAGAAAAATCTGCCATAAATATAAGTTATAATAAAAAAGTGACATATTTATTAAATATTATCTTCATACATAAATATAAATAAAAGTACAAATTTCATAATACAAGATTTATTGTGTAAATAATAGTTGATATTAGTTAAGTGAAGGACATCTTTGAATTAAATAATTAAACCAGTTACAAATTTTCTGAATAAGATAAAAAGATGTTCCATAGACAATACTGCGGCGAGTTGCGAGTTGGAAGTTTTTTACCATCTGTCAGTGTCAAAATCCACCTGACGGCACATCTGCTTTCCAACTGCAAGAATTCTGTAAATATACCTTAATATTCTAAAATTCAATGCATTAAAATCAAAACAATAGGATAAAAGGATATTTTTAAGTGTTTATGAAGTATGAGGGTAAAATTACAAATGAAATTTTTTGAGGTTATGTTTATTTTTATCTCGAAAGTTGGTGATAAACCGGGCTTATCTGACGAAATATCGCACAAAAAGTTGAAAGTGCCTCTCAAGAGATATCATATCTGCCGGTTGGTGGATTTTAAACCACATTTACATATTCTTTATTGATTTATTAACTTTAGTTTAAGGAAGGACTTTCGTGAAGATGGTTGTGGAAGAGCAGAAGCAAGCGCCTGGTGCGGAAGGAGAGGCAGCACAAAGTAAGAAGGCGGCAAAGAAGCAGGCTAAAAAGGAAGAGAAGAAACAGACGAGAGCTGAACATAAGGTTATTCATTATTATTTAAAATACATCTTTCCTTCTTAAGCGTTCCACAAAATTGGCAAACAGCGTGTAAAAAGGCTTCAAATGTCTATACTATTTTGTGCAAAAATTACTTAATATGATGCAAAAATTAAGAATTTCGTTTTAAGTTGCTTTTCAAAATGAATAGAGTACGTCATATTATTTTGGAATCTCCTAAAATCATTCCAAAATCAAATTTCCATATTATAATTAATGCTCTGTAGACATATCAATTTCAAAGTAAAATCGGACTTATTCTTAGTTGACATACATTTATTTTTGTGTACAGAGCATTTACCTTGTTTTTTGCACCAGAACTTTTAACTTACTCTTCAGTTGGTATGCCTGTTTTCACCAACAATCCAAAATGGCATCAATTTTTACTCACTTTATAGAGATTTTTTTTGATCCAGGCATCTTCAGGAGTGGCTGCCCCAGCAGAGTCCTTAGCTGATGACGCAGAAGACTGCTCCGTTGGGCATTACGGAGTCACCAAGCTCATCCAGTCTACGGGAGAAAACCGGGACAGGCAGTACGCCAATGTCAAGGACCTGGATGGAGGGTATGCCGGAAAACATGTCTGGATCAGAGGTGAATGATAATATTAGGATGATTTATTTGGTGAGCGCTGTTTTTGTGTACTTTGTGACCTTTAGTGACCCAACTTTGGTAATGGTCTATGATTTTTTCTACCCAGCGCACAGCTTTACACTTTCATCATAGTTTTCATCAAGATCATCTTCATCATCATACTTCACGCTGAAGAAGCCCATCGTAGACATGGGCGAAACGTCCAGAAGCTCCAGCTCCCATAGATCACGGCAACAGATCTCGGAAAACATCTCTCCAGCATCAGATATACCGCCTTCTCCATCTTATCATACAGGGTAAGATTGAGGGGAGAAGAACTCAGGGACACCGAAGGACATCTTGGCTTAAAAACCTGTGACAATGGTTCAGCGAAAACACCAAGTCCTTGTTTCGAGCTGCAGCATCAATCAAATTCTTCTTCTTCTTCTTCCTCGGCCTTTCTCAGTCGACTCCTGGACGTAGGCCTCCTCTAACCCTCTCCATTCCTGTCTATCGGCTGCTGTGTTCAGCCAGGTCAAATTATCAACTTATATTGTAGATGTTCCGTGTCTCCCTCTCTGTCAGTCTTCACCTAGTGCTTGTGTTTCCTGTGGCAGGTCGCCTCCACACTTCCCGTGCCAAGGGCAAGCAGTGCTTCCTGGTGCTGCGCCAGCAGTCCTCCACTGTGCAGTGCCTGTTCCACGTCTCCGACAAAGTCAGCAAGCAGCTCCTCAAGTTCGCTGGAGGGTGAGAGCTCACATCTTCATAAACAACAAGAAGCACAAAAAAATATAAATGATTTACAAAACGATAGTATAAGAAACAGCTTATAAATCAAATTTAAAATAAAAAGTAAAAGAAAAATTAAACTTAAAATTAATGCCCTAGCCACCAACATTGCAAATCAACTGCCATTTCTTTCGGTCCATACATACTTCTCTCATTTCATTCAGAGTCATAATCTTTTTCATGCACTCCTTTAGTTATGACTTTTATTATGAAGGCTAACAGTGCTCTTCTTATTAACATTATCCGTCCATCTTCAGAGGTTAACAGTGCTATTTTTAGTTAGCCTCTGAAGATGTACGGATAAAGTCCGATAGCGCTTAGGCATTTTAAACTCAAAAAATGTGAAAATAAAACTATGTTATAAAAACAGTTTTTTTAATTAAAATAAAATTAATTATAACACGGAGGTGTTTGTTGATGTGGTTGCAGCATATCCAAGGAGTCTATAGTGGACGTGTATGCCGAGGCAGTGAGGGTCGCTGTCCCCATAGAGGCCTGCACCCAGAAAGGCGTGGAGCTGCACGGAGAGCAGATCTTTGTCATCTCCGCGGCCAAGAACCAGCTGCCTCTGCTCATCGAGGACGCCTCCAGGCCGGAGAAGTCTGATGTGAGTGTATACCACAACCTGAAACATTAAACATCTTTGACAAATTTACATACAGTTGTGGGAATTTTTTTTTAAGAAATCCTGTGCAGGAGACTCCCTAGATTTCAGAGACTCTAGGGGTCTATGACACTTGTTGTAGTGCCGCAGAGGTGTTTACGAGCTTGGTCGTCGCTACAAAGCGTCAATACTCAAGCAAGACCCAGTTGCTGTAAGGTTGGATGGACCTTTGGTGACCAGTCTTTGGTAAAAAACGCAAAAACGCAACTAAGCTACACATATAGTGTAACTTCTTGCCGCGTTATCCCCGAAGGGGTGGCATGTGGCGAGTTGAACCTATTTATTTTTACACGTAAGAGGGCCGGCCTTACGCTAACCACTTCAGTTGAAGTGGGAGTTTCCCAGCTCCCGAGAGGGCTGGTACTCATTTCTTGTGAAGGCTGAGTAAACCTTGCCGGTATTTTATTTTGGTGTTTGGAATAAACACCGAAATGGGAAATCATTTCTGACACTCTCGGTGGGATTCGAACCCGAGCTCACGGGACGGAATGCAAGCACTCTACCAACTGAGTTATCGACCGGACAAAGGTTTTATGAATTTTTCAACCCAGCGAAGAGCATATTTGAAAATAGAAATTGTATATTTTTTGTGCTCCGCCGGGATTCGAATCCAAAACCTTTCATTTACGAGTCCGAAGAGGTTGCCACTGGACTACGGACCGGTCTCTATGAGGTTGGCAAAATTTGATAGAATTTGCATTTAACTTTACAGTTAAGATTAAAATTTGAAATTTTTGGTTCAATTTGAGTTATTGTTAGGAAGTTAATTAATATTTTCAAGAAAAAGGGCGAAATACTTCCTTCACCACCATGGTTCCATCCCTATTTAATGAAGAATGTTTGCATGAAAGGATTGTTTGACACTGTTATTTGTATGGTCTATTATGCACGTTTCCGAAATTGCGAATGAATGGAATATCCAGAGTCATAATAAAAGGAGAGTCTATATGAAGAAGGTTATGACTCTGGAGGAAATGAAAGAAGTGTGTAAGGACTGAAAGAAATGACGGTTAATCTGCGATGTTGGCGGCTAGGGTTTTTTAAATTAAAATTTGTTTTCTGTTAGTTTTTGATGTCCATACATGTTACAATTTGTTGATTTTAAAAATGTAATTTGTTGTGTATGCTCCTTGACTTATAGGTTGGTATGCGGCTGACCACCCATGCTGTAGAAAATGGTACACTTTGCCAATGCCACCCCTGTTTCAGGGAAGGTCGGCAGGAATTGCAGGGTGTATGTCCATTTGAGATTCGGGTTTTTATATTGTAGGATTACATGCGGCATGTTTAAGCGCGAACTTAAATATGTCTATTTTGTGAAAATGCATGTTATGTAAATCTCTAATGTTACTTATATTTTGCAACTTAGACTAGATTAGATTAGATTATAAACGTGAATGATTGTCCAGGATCCGGAGGCGCTGAAGATCCGCGTGAACCAGGACACGCGGCTGGACAACAGGGTGCTGGACCTGCGCACGCCCGCCAACCAGGCCATCTTCAGGCTGGAGGCCGGGGTGTGCAAGCTCTTCCGGGACATCCTCACTGACCAAGGTAACTGCATCACATACTCTGCCACTCACAAACAATCAGACAAATACTAATTTTGGAGACAGTGCTTTCCGGTTTTCATACTCGATGGAGTGGAACAGACTACCTCCTAATGTGAGGAAGGCAAAAACTGGTGGTATCTTAATAGGAGCACTGAAGACGCATCTTTACAAAAAATCTTATCCGTGATCCGAGAGGGCCCTTGAGGTGTAGCACACATTAATTGTGTGTACCGTCCAAATAAATTATCCTTATATATGTATTCCATTTACAAGGGCTCGTAAATGGAAGGTCGTGAGCTTAAGTCCCAGCGGAGCACAAAAAAATACCATTTATATTTTCAAATATGCTCTTCGCTGGGATGAAAAATTCATCAACCTTTACCAAAGACCGGTCACCAAAGATCCATCCAGCCTTACAGTAACTGAGTCTTGCTTGAGAATTGGCAATTTGTTGCGATGACCAAGCTCGTAAAAAGTCCAGTCGATGGCTCAGTTGGTAGAATGCTTGCATTTCATGCCGTGAGCTCGGGCTCGAAACCCACCGAGGACGTCCGAAATGATTTCCCGTTTCGGTGCTTATTTTAAACCCCAAAATAAAATACCGACAAGGTTCATCCAGCCTTCACAAGAAATGAGTACCAGCCCCGTTGGATTCTGGGAAACCCTAACTGCAACTGAAGTGTTAGGTGTAAAGCCGGCGCTCTTACTTGTAAAAATAAATAGGTTCCACTCTACATATGCCTGTCTGTGGACATGCATTTAATGAGCTTTAAATGTTAACATATCTTTGCAGCTCAGATTATAGATTATAGACACCCCACATGCGAAACCTTTTGGGGATAACGCAGGCAAGATGTTACTTTATATGCGTAGCTCAGTTGAATTATGTGTATCCAGACTCTGTGCAGTACAGCTGCAGTTTGTGTGTTTAGGCTTTGTGGAGATCCACACTCCCAAGATCATCTCCGCTGCATCAGAGGGCGGCGCCAACGTGTTCACTGTGAGCTACTTCAAGGGCTCCGCTTACCTGGCGCAGAGCCCACAGCTCTACAAGCAGATGGCCATCGCGGCTGACTTTGACAGGGTGAGCATATACATCAACCATTCTATTCCTTCTTCACTTACAACTAGTACTTATAGACTATATATGGTCTAACACCTGAGGCGGCACCATCCAAGATAGTTCTGATGATCCTGGAGTCCTCTGCACCTGCTACATGTCCGGTCCCTAGAGTCTTCTTGTTTTCATTACCGACACTATGTTTGGGTCTTAAAACACGGACCTCAGCTCCGCGTTGGTCCGACTATGCCACCTGTCACCTTTAAATACAGGTTTGAGAATGCAACAAAGCATTTTGTTCTCAAAGACCTGGAGAGATTTCTCTTGTTTCCGAGTCAGACTCCAGGCTTCGCATCCGTACAACACAACTGGCCGAACAATGGAAGTGTATATCTTGAATTTTGTAGAGCAGGAAAGCCATTCATATTGTAACTCAACATGTTAAATACTCGTACTGTTGGTCGTCAGGTGTTCACAGTGGGCGCAGTGTTCCGCGCCGAAGACTCCAACACTCACCGCCACCTCACGGAGTTTGTGGGGCTGGACCTGGAGATGGCCTTCAAGTTCCACTACCACGAGGTGCTGGACACCATCGGCAACACCTTCACCGCCATCTTCAGGGGGCTCAGGGATAAGTGAGAAACCAGCTTTATTCAAATTACTTTTTATAGACCGATATTATATAAACCATATTACTTGAGGAGGGTGATTTTGTTGTGGAGTACACCTTTACCAAAGACCAGTCACACAAGGTCCATTCAGCTTTACAGCAACTGGCTCTTGAGGTACCTCAATCTAAGTTGCAAAGATATATTACACATATGATTCATATTAAATGCATTCCCTTTAGCAGACACGTATAAGTTCGCGCTAGGACATGCCGCATGTGAACCTACAACATAAAAACCCAAATCTCAAATGAGCATACACCCTGTAACTATTGCCGACCTTCCCTGAAACAGGGGTGAAATTGACAAATTGAAGCATTTTCTACAGCAGGGTGGTCAGCCGCATACCAACCTATAAATCAAGAAACATTGACAAATGATTATCGCTGTGAGCATTGATTTTGTGTAATGTATGATGTGTGTGTGCAGCTACGCAGCTGAGATAGCCGCAGTGGGCCAGCAGTACAACGTGGAGCCCTTCAAGTTCCTGGATCCTCCGCTGCGCCTGGAGTTCCACCAGGGGATACAGATGCTCAAGGAAGCAGGTACGCCTACATGCTTTACACAAGGTCTTAAAGCAATGAAGGACCTGGCTCCTGGGATAAGTCCTTACAGCTCAACATAGCATTTCATCATCATTAACCTCCTTAAAAAACATATCATTGCACTTTCACACTGAAGAAGCCCACTGTAGACATGGGGGAAACGTCCGGAAGCTCCAGCTCCCACAGACCACGGTAACAGATCCCAAAAAACATCTCTCCAGCATTTTCATTTTTGTTTTAAGAAATACTATGTGGGGGACTTCCAGATTTCAGGAGATCTAGATGTCTATGACACTTGTTGGAGTGCTGCAGAGGTGTGGTTGTTTGTAAACTGGCGGTCGATGTCTTGATCCTTTGTAGCAGGGCTGTGTATGTTTTGTGTTGCGTTGTCTTTGCTTTGAGACACTGAAAGGAAGTGGCGATTGATATTGGTTTTGATTTGAACATGGTTAAATTGGGGTAAGGACACAGATGCAGGTAACTCGCTCCATATACGAGCAGTTTGGCAAAGGTATGAGTTGCAAAAGCACCAAGTTCTCATAGTTTTGATGTCGACTGCAAATGGATGAATGTGAGTCGGTCTACGAATTGCCCTTGTAACGAGGGGAGGCGAAATTAGTGAGGATATCAGAACAGACACCATTATAGTACCGATAGAAAAGGCTGAGCATTCAGACTCGCCTACATATGCTCAAAAGAATGTACTTCTTTTTTTCTTTTTTTGTGCCACTTCTATCGAAGATGGTTATTTTGACTTTTGGCTCTAAACAGGGACTTGGTGCTTCTGCCCAACCATTGTCGCAGGTTTTTCAACCACAATGTCCTTCGGCGTCCCTGAGATCTTCTCTCCTCAATCTTACCCTGTATGATAAGATGAAGGTGTTGGTATTTCTTATTTCTAAAAATGCGACCAAAGTACATCAGCTTTCTCTGCTTAATGGTTGGCAGAAAGTCCCTTGTGATGTACTATAATTACTAAATTACTGTGAATACTAAAATGCATGCTAACATTGACTTGCCAGGAGTGACTGTTGGCGCCGAGGACGACCTGTCCACGCCCGACGAGAAGCTGCTGGGGCGGCTGGTAAAAGCGAAGTACGACACGGACTTCTACATGCTGGACAAGTACCCGCTGGCGGTGCGGCCCTTCTACACCATGCCGGACCCCACCAGCCCCGTCTCCTCCAACTCCTACGACATGTTCATGCGGGGAGAGGAGATCCTGTCTGGCGCGCAGAGGATCCACGATCCCGACTTCCTCACCGAGAGGGCCAAGCATCACAACATTGGTAACATCATGCATTATATCCCTAGCTCGGCAAATCAGTATCAAACAGACTTTTGAGTATTTATTTTGAATATAAAGACACAGTGTGTTGCCCCGTGGTATATTTCAGAGCTTTGTGGGATGGACTCAGTGAAGGGTAAATGGCTGGCATTAAGATCTGCAAGTAGTACTGCTGTGAATAAATTGATTGTTCCAACTCGCCAAATGGGACTCCTTGTAAGCAAATGAAACCTATTATTTTTTACAGGTAAGGGGGCTGGCCTTACGCCAACCACTTTGGTTGAAGTGGAGGTTTCCCAGCTACCGAGGAAGCTGTGTCTCATTTATTATGAAGACTGAGTAAATCTATAATCTATAATCTAAGCTGCAAGGATATGTAAGCATTTAAGGCTCATATGAAATGCATGCCCACAGACAGGCACATGTAGGTTCGCGCCTACACATTCTGCATGTGTGCATACAAATAAAGAAAACCTCACATGGACATAAACCTTGCAACTCCTGCCGCCGTTCCCTGAACCGGGGTGGCATTGGCAAAAGTGAACCGATTTTTACAGCACGGGTGGTCAGCCTCGTACCAACCTATCAGTCAAGGACCTTACCGATATTTGTTTTGGGTTTGAAATAAGCACCATAACGGAAAGTCATTGCCGACACCCTCGGTGGGATTTGAACCCGAGCTCTCTGCATGGAATGCAAGCACTCTACCGACTGAGCTATCGAATGGAATGCAGCTATAATAAATCATGTAGTTAGAATGACAAACAATCTTTAAATTGATTTATTTTATCTGTTTCCAGACATCTCTAAAATAGCCGCCTACATAGACTCCTTCCGCCTGGGCTGCCCTCCACACGCAGGTACTGCACTACCTTTGATGATGATGATGATGATGAGTTGATGATTTCTTTATAGTGCCGTTTCGTGATGTAGTCACTCCAAGGGCGCTGGTGCAAACGATGCCAGAAATTTGCTCGTCTTCAGTGCATTCCTGAACTTTCCATGGTCCTCTAGCTCTCTCACATGATGTGGCAGGTGGTTCCAGGCCAGAGGACCGGCAACTGCAAACGCACGCTCTCCAAACATTGTGTTAACTCTTCTTATAGGTTCTTCAATCCTTGATTTGGCTCCAGTCTCAGCCGAGCGCAGTGTTAGGCTTTTTTAGCCGAGGGTGACTGGTTTGATTAAATCAGCGAGATATTTGGGTGTTTTTCCAAATAAAGCTTTGTGGACCATCGTGCACACTTTGAACTCGATGCGCTCCGGTATACGGAGCCAGTGAAGCTTCTGGAGAAGAGGAGTAATGTGTGTAAATTTCGACTGACCCGCAATCATGCTTTCCTTACCATCTGCACCTCTCACTATCTTCAGAAACATGGGCACTCATCTGACCTAGACCTTCATGGGAAGGCCAGATTCAGATCCTTGAAATCATTGAAAAGGTATCAATGGTGCGGCTCATTCATACTCATCTGACATGTTTTCACCCGTTGAGATAGATTTGAAGCTCAAAACACATAGATCTGCGGAGTATGGGGTGGTTGGCTTAGTCCAGCCGTACCGTCAGACACACACTAATTTTGGAGACCGTGCTTTCCAGTTTGTGAACCCAATGGAGTAGAACAAACTACCACCTAATGTGAGGAAGGCAAAAACTATTGGTATCTTTAAAAGGAGAACTAAAAAGGCAGCTTTACAAAAAATCTTATTTGCGATTTGAGAAGACCCTTGAGGTGTGACACACACAAAAACGGCGCTCTTTGATTATGTGTACCTTCTAAATAAATTATCCTTGCATATAGGTAGTATTATATATCATGTTAATATTTTCTACCTCAAGCACTTTCGACCTTCAATACTCAGGTCATTATATACATATATCATGTTGTTTATGCTTGCAGGGGGAGGCATTGGCATGGAGCGCGTGGTGATGCTGTACCTCGGCCTCGACAACATCAGGAAGACCAGCATGTTCCCCAGGGACCCCAAGAGGCTCACACCATAAGGATACATCCGTGCAATCATACTCCATCAAACCGTCTTTCCCAAAATAAACAGATCAATCAATGGAACAATCTTTCATATTTTCTGCTGATCCCAAAGACTCAATTGCAGACTACAGGAGAAAAACAAGGAATTCCATGAAAAAGAATCCACTAATGCCATCTAGTGGCATCTGTGTGTATCTAAAGCTCTGCAAATTTTGTAATGCAACAACAGTCGCTATCACAGTTTATGGCGGTATTTCCGGTTCTTTGTGACAGGCAATAACCATGAAAAGTACAGACTTTCAAATTTATAATTTTGATTTACTCAGAATGTTCTTTAACTGACATTTCTTGTTCTTCCCTTGTACCTAGTCTTCAATTGAAGTCATACTTATATTATTAAAAATCCTTTTTTTTACCTAAGTGTAATGACACTTTTTTTTACACTTTGATGTATAAATATGAAGGAGTGCAAGATTTTATACATGTTTATGCTTTCTTTTAGTTTTCATATAGATATTTTTGAAATGTATTATTTGAGAGAACTTGGCTCATTCTAGATCGATTAAAAAAAAATAACTGAATATTTGTTTCTCAATGAAAATGTAATATGCTAAAACCCCCCTTACACCCGTCCTGTATGTATGTGTCAGAAGGACCCACAGCACATGAACGCTCATGCAAAACTATATATTTTCTCACGTGGTGACATGCCTCCCGGTGAAGTAAAAGCAACGGCGCGACAAAACAAGAACCTCTAGGTCAGAGGGGTGCCCATGACTCTTAAGTGGTTCGATGTTAGTGAAACTAATAGCATACCTCGGGTGGCGCTCATTGTGGGATTGTTGCTAGATCAGGGATAGCGTGAAGAATATAATAAAATAATAATAAGAAGACTAAGGATCCTGTGAATCCGCTGTGGATGCAGCTTGTCAAAAGGAAGCACAAAATGTAATGTTGATAAAAATCACCTAACTGATTCCAAAATTTGACTCTGTAATTTGTCATTGCATTCCGACAAATATTCATCATCATCTACAAAGGCAGTGCCTTGTTGTGCCAGCCATATGTTTGTCGGTTGCCATCCTCTTGAGCTGCAAATAAGACGAGACATCCATGAACCGCTGCAAATCCTGGAAATATGAAGTTCTTGGGCGACCTCTTGTTCGTCTTCCCAAGATTTTTCCATCAAAGATGTTGCTAAGTAATGTACTACCTCTAATCGAGTGTCCTGCATATTACGAAGTTGTAAAGGGTATATTAAAATCTTTGCCAGTTCTGTTTTTTAGAATGAGTCACATTTTCAAAAAGTTCACCTCAACAATTGAAAATTGCATTTATTCACATGTAATGTTATACTTTTATAAAATAAAATAAAAACCATGAATTTTTCATTGAATTTTATTACATAAAACCTTACTTAGAATAGAAAATACAGAGATATTTTAAACGGTCGTGGCACAGGCTACGTTGAGGGGCCTACATGTTGGCGAGCCCCCAGTTGCTGCTGAGCTGTGTGGGCTCTTCCACGCTGGAGCCCTCGGCTGTCACCACGGCCAGCTGGTAGCGGGGGAAGGAGCGGGCGTCACGGTAAAACAGCACCTCCAGGCACTTCACCATCAGCTCCCTGGAATAATAATATTATATTAGGATGATATATTTGTTGATGTTTTTGTGTGTATCACACCTCAAGAGCCCTCTGCGAGCTTGGTCGTCGCTGTAGAAAGCGCCAATTCTCAAGCAAGACCCAGTTGTTGTAAGGTTGGATGGACCTTTAGTGACCGGTCTTTGGTAAAGATATATGATTTTTTTACCTAGCAAAGACCACATATGAAAATATAAATGGAATATTTTTTTGTACTCCGCCGGGATTTGAACCCACAACCTTCCAATTATGAGACAGAGGTGTTAACCACCAGACTGCGGAACGGTCAATATATCGCACGTTTAATAATAAAGAGCAATAACTCAAAAAACATGAATGTTGGGAAATCAGGTTTGAAGTTCAGACAACCAGTACAACTTGTATGGGATGAAAAAGGCGGCCGATGTTTTATCTCGGTCATATTCGTCCAAATTGAACGGCTGTCGCATTCTACCTATTCTTCTCGCATTATTCTTGCGTTTTATTACAAAATCTCGATTTTCCCAATTTTCGGGTTATTTTTCTTTATTATTAAACGTGCGATACTATAAATGCAGCGACGATATATATTGCTTGTTGTCTGACCTGGCCTGCTGCTGGTTGAGGGTGCGGCCGTGCTCCGTGTGCTCCCTCATGAGGGGGATGGCCATGTAGCCGCCGTAGCCCGTGGCCACGCAGTCACTCTCGTACGCCATGCCCAGCTTGTCCACGCACCCCAGGAACGGCACTCCATCCTAAACAAACAAACAAGCAATACAACATTCAACAAACAATTATACATCAGTGAATAATAATAGGATGATTTATTTGGTGAGCGCTGCTTTTGCGTGAATCACATCTCAAGAGCCCTCTGCGAGCTTGGCTGTCGAAGTAGACACACATTTAGTTACTTTTCCGAGAAATAGGCAAAAAATAATCGGGAATCGAAGCCACGTACGTACCCCTGACTTTTGAAGAGTATGTATGAAAATCAAACGACTGAACTAACTTGTCTAGACTTGTAATGACGTGACTTTGGAACTCAGGCGGACGCCAGGAGGTGTGTAGTTTTCAAATATATATTTTTTTCTCGAGCGTGGTCTGTGGGAGCTGGAGCTTCCACAGGGCTCACGCAAAGCCACAGCTCCCACAGACCACGGCAACAGCACATCTCTCCAGGACAATAACTTTGACCCTAGTTCAACAGATGTCATTAATTAAAAAGTCATTAAAAATGTATAGTAATGAATTAATTATTTATTGATAACGTCAATACCTCTTACTGCCCAGGCAAAATAGGTTAGTGAATTGCATTCCTCTTCACAGAAAGGTGATGTTAAGTACTGACCTGCATGCCGGCCACCACATAGTTGTTCCAGAGGGGATCAAACTTGCTACGCCTGTTGTAGAGGACGCGGGTGAGCCAGCAGTGCAGCGAGCGTGGCTTCAGCTGCAGACCATCGTCCAGGCACTCCTCGTCAATACTGGAACACAGAGGCGGAACATCACATAACTAATACAGGGGTCAGCCAGGGCTCAGCTGCAGACCATCGTCCAGGCACTCCTCGTCAATGCTGGAACATCACATAACTAATACCGAGGTCAGCCAGGGCTCAGCTGCAGACCATCGTCCAGGCACTCCTCGTCAATGCTGCAAAACACAGGCGGAACATCACATAACTAATACAGGGGTCAGCCAGGGCTCAGCTGCAGACCATCGTCCAGGCACTCCTCGTCAATGCTGCAAAACACAGGCGGAACATCACATAACTAATACAGGGGTCAGCCAGGGCTCAGCTGCAGACCATCGTTCAGGCACTCCTCGTCAATGCTGGAACACACAGGCGGAACATCACATAACTAATACAGGGGTCAGCCAGGGCTCAGCTGCAGACCATCGTCCAGGCACTCCTCGTCAATGCTGGAACACACAGGCGGAACATCACATAACTAATACAGGGGTCAGCCAGGGCTCAGCTGCAGACCATCGTCCAGGCACTCCTCGTCAATGCTGGAACACACAGGCGGAACATCACATAACTAATACAGGGGTCAGCCAGGGCTCAGCTGCAGACCATCGTTCAGGCACTCCTCGTCAATGCTGGAACACAAAGGCGGAACATCACATAACTAATACAGGGGTCAGCCAGGGCTCAGCTGCAGACCGTCGTCCAGGCACTCCTCGTCAATACTGGAACACAAAGGCGGAACATCACATAACTAATACAGGGGTCAGCCAGGGCTCAGCTGCAGGCCATCGTCCAGGCACTCCTCGTTGATCCCTGATCCTTTGTAGCAGGGCTGTTAGCTGCATAGTGTTGTGTTGTGTTTTGCATTGGCTTTGTTTTGAGACACAGAGAGGAATGGGCGATTGATATGGGTTTTGAATAGGAAAATATTAAATTGGGGTGGGAACACAGATAACGGTAACTCGTTCCATTAGCGAGCAGTTTGGCAAAGGAATGAGTCTTGAAAACACCAAGTTCTCATAGTTTTGATATCGACTGCAGAGGGATGAATGTGAGCCGTTCTACGAGTTGCCCTTGTTGTGACGAGACGAGGAGGTATAAGTAGGGACTGGAAAAAAGTGGTGTTATTTTTTGCAAAATTCGCGTTATTTTTTTGGGAAATTCGCGTTATTTTTGATCAAAAACAGGGAAATTCGCGTTATTTTTTACGACAAACGGGGAGATTCGGTGTAATGTTTATGGTTGATTTGATCGAAATAAAGGTTTATGTAATTGCAAAACTATAGATTTTACTAATATTTACAATTTATTATATAAACATCATCAATATAAATAATATAAAACATGTACCTTCAAAAACAATGAATAAACAACATCTGAATCAATACGAGTTACAACTTACAAAAAACCATTGATTGAAAAAAGTATTAATATTTGAATGACACTCCGAATACCCTGCAATTTCCTTTTAAAATATTAAATTTAGTCTCTCTAGATGAGGGTTATCTAATTTTTTCGAGGGATGTTGGCTTTTATGAAAGCCTCAAGTTGTGCTCTTAATCTAATCCAGCAGCAGCTTCACTCCTTGATGTATTTCCTATTTCATTGATGTCACGATTCAAGTCTGTTTGGATGTCCAGGACAGTTCTGCTTATCATTTATTTTTTTAATAAAATAGATTTGTGAATAGGAATGCAATTCACCAACCTACTCTGCCTGGCCAGAAACAGGTATTAATATCATTAATGAAAAATTCATTACGAGTATTGTTCATTTTAATTAATTATTAATTTATAAGTACTCAATTACATTTGTTGAACCAGGGTCAAATTTATGGTCAAATGATCCAAGGCAGGGATCGAACCCCGCGTCTAGCTTTCTAGCGTGTTTCAACGTTGAAAGATCAGCCCACTTGGCCCCCTCGGCTATAAAACCGACCATTTTTTCTGTGCTTTGCACCTTGCAAAGGGTTTTCACAGGAATCTTTTCTTTCCCACAAAATAGTTGCGTTGCAGAAGCGTCACATAACAACTTTTTCGCACAATCTCTACCAAAAGTACGAAAATTCGCGATATTTGCGTAAAACCTCAAATTTCGCGTTATTCGCGTAAAAACCTCAAAATTCGCGAATAAATTCGTTTTATCGCGATCGCGAAATTTTCCAGTCCCTAGGTATAAGTGAGGATATTTCATTTGAACAATTGGTTTGAGCATGTGGAAAGAATGAATGATGATAGACTGACAAAGTATATATACGAGGCAATGTGGAAAAAAAGAGGTAAGGGACAACCGAGAAAAGAATGGAGTGATCAGATTGAGGAGCTTGTGAAAGAATGGGATATACAAAGTGAGTGTAAAAGAAGAAAATGTTTGAAAAAGGTGATGGATATGTATGAATTGAAAGATGTATATAAGGACAGGAAGAAATGGAGGCAGCTGTGCAGAGGCTCTGGCCACCCCTAGCGGAATGGCTACAGAGTTGACGGTTGCAATTGCTGCATGACAAAAAAATAATGTAACAAGTTCACTAACACTTTATTCCTTAAACAATGCACAATTGACAACATTTTACGTATTCGTAACTTACATCTTCCTCTCCATGATGTCCTTCATGTACTGGTAGTCTGCGTAGTCGCCCCCCGCGCCCAAGATGGCGGACTTGTTGAGGCGCAGCAGGCGCGGGCAGTCCCGGAAGCGCGCCAGGGAGCCATACGAGCCCAGGGTGTCCGCGGCCAGGATCACGCCGCTGTCAAACTTGATTCCGAGCACAGAGGTGCCAGTCACTATGGGCGTCCTAGCGTGACAAGGCAGTTTTGAGGTTAGGAGTATAAATAAATATACTTAAATAAAAACATAAATATACTTAAATAGTCCGGTCAGTAGCTCAGATAGTAGAGTGCTTGCATTTCATGCCGAGAGCTCGGGTTCAAATCCCACCGCGGGTGTCAGAAATGATTTCCCGTTTCGGTGTTTATTTCAAAAACCCAAGGCAAGGTTTACTCAGCTTTCACAAAAAATAAGTACCAGGCCCCGAGGGAGCTGGGAAGCCCTCACTTGAACTGAAGTAGGCTGCCGTAAGGCCGGCTCCATAACTGTAAAAATAAATTCCTCTCTCTACGTATGCGGAACCCTTTGGGGATAACGCGGAAAGAAGTTGCACTATATGCATAGCTCGGTTGCGTTTAAATAGCACATAGTCATGGTTAATAATAAGTGTTAGGTGGTTAATGCTCACTGTGATCGCTTTGTGAAGTCCTGGACGCCGGAAAAGTTGGCCAAGTTCGGCTGATTCGCTTGTCTGCCGGGGAAGTTGTAGAATGCGCCGGGCGAGGGGCCATTGTGCCAGAAAGCTGGACTGGAATTCATGTCCATGCCAAATACAGACATTTTTAGTAATTTGATTTAGTTTGCACAAAAATACTGACGAATTTGAATTTGGATGACAAGTGAAAAACAGAAATGTCACTGCGGTGAATAATAACCTTTTCTTCTTCTAGTGTGGGAAATCGACAACGGCAATAATTAATTTTTTCAATCAAATATGTATTTTCTTGACAAACGTTCTGTTTTTTTATTTTTTAATTAACTGAATGGTTTCAAATTAAAACGGGCATATTTTTTGACTTACTTGTAAAAATAATTAAGACAAAGAAAATTTAACATTGAGAAAAATACCTACCGAAAGTGGGGAAAAATATTTGTCGCCGGAAGTTCGCGAATGTCATCAGCATCGTTCTTTTTACGTCCATTTGATTTCCGATAAAGCAAAATGTCTAAGAGAGGTGAGTTTTTATTAAAATCCGCTGACATCTACCTTAATTCATCAAAGAAAATGTCGCAATTAATCGTCCATCCACTCTATTTCATGGATGGAGTCCCGTAAAAGTGATATTTTTGTTAGTTCGCCTGCACTAGATGTCAAAATAAAGTTGTCTAAATCCATGTTCAAGACGGTACCGAAGTGACAGTTGTGTGTTTTATTTGCTTTTAGGACGTGGAGGAGCAGCGGGAGCTAAATTCCGCATCTCCCTTGGTCTCCCAGTGGGAGCCGTCATCAACTGCGCCGACAACACAGGTCAGAACACAAATGTTTACATGTTTTCTCACATAACCTAAAAGTGTATAAACTTTTTTCTTATAGTACTTCCAGTGCTTTGTTTGACTCACTAAAATTGTTGTACATACTATATAGCTTGTTTAATGTAGCTATAACTAATTGTATTGTGTTATTTTAGGCGCTAAGAACTTGTACGTCATCGCCGTACATGGAATCAAGGGCCGTTTGAACCGTCTGCCCGCCGCTGGCTCTGGAGACATGATCGTGGCCACAGTGAAGAAGGGAAAGCCAGAACTCCGGAAAAAGGTATGAAACTTAACTCTCCATTCGCTTTATTTACGTTTATCTGGCTTTGGATACTTGATTTCCGTTGACAGTTATCTCAGAACATGTTCACGTTTACAGAATGGTTTCAGCCAAAACCCTGAGTAGATGATTAAATAGATGTAATTGAAGGCTTAGGTTCGTTGTGATGGAATAGAAGTCAGACATAAAAGAGAAATGGTGTAAGTTTTTCCAAACAGAAATAATTTATTTTACTCAGTTGCTGATTTGACAAAAAAAAAAAAACGACTAGAATTTTGAGTTAACCTATTATTTCTCTTTCCTTTAACTCACTGGCAATAAAGAAGAGTCCTGATGTGTCATTATCTGTTTTCATTCAAAACTGGCTATTGTTAAAACTACTGGTTAACTTGGTAAAGTGCTTGCATTTCAATGCCGAGAGCTCGAATTCAAATCCCACCGAAAGTGTCAGAAATTATCTCTCATTTTGGTGTTCATTTCAAACCCAAAATAAAATACCGGGGTATACATAGCGTTCACAAGAAATGAGTACCAGCCCCCTCGAGAGCAAGGAATCCCCCATTTCAACTGAATTGGTAGACAAAGCCAGCCCTCTTATCTGTAAAAATAAATAATAATAATGATAATTTATTTTCTATAGATTAATACAATACAATTCTGTTATAAGTGAAATACATTGAACTATATATTGAACAAACTTTATTTTGGAGGGCTAGAGCCTAAACTAGGTCTTGCCTGTTCTTATAGGTCTCCAGTAAAATAGGTTCCACTCACTTCCTTTTGTGAAAACGTGGCAGAGTTTCCCCTATATGTGAACTTAGGGGCTGTCCATATATTACGTCATTCGCATTAAGGGGGGGGAAGTCTGGTCTGCGGATGATGGCAAATGATGTACGAGTACTAAAAGTGACGTCGTTCTTGTAAATACCAATTTCTACAAAATATTATGTAAGTAATATAACATTATTAATTATTAAGCTCATCCATTATTACAGCAAGAGGGGGGGAGGGGTTCATTAGATAATGACTAGGATGATTATAAGGGGGGGGGGGGGTCGAAAATCGGCCAAAATCGATGACGTAATTTATGGACGGCCCCTTAGTAGCTTTGTTAATGTTCTGATAGATTTGGTAGCGATGATGATTCTCAATGGTTTCGCAATTATCATCTGATGTTTATTGCTGATACAACCTTGGCAGACTGAGCGCTCTCCCCACAACTCTTCATCAGCTCCATGTTGCCTGCATGTCGTTCATGATTTTCCTGTCGCAGGTAATGCCGGCGGTGGTGATCCGGCAGAGGAAGCCCTTCCGCAGGCGGGACGGGGTGTTTATCTACTTTGAGGACAACGCGGGGGTCATAGTGAACAACAAGGGCGAGATGAAGGGCTCGGCCATCACGGGCCCCGTCGCCAAGGAGTGCGCAGACTTGTGGCCCAGGATCGCCTCCAACGCCAGCTCCATAGCATAGACATAACCTCACTCCTCTCTCACCAACTAGACGGCCCTCGCAGACCCACGACAAGCGCCCAGGCCTGCAGAACACACGAGGATCTTGTCACAGATTAATTTTAAGAGGTTACACGACATACTATTAAGCGGCTGGAAGTATTTTCTGATAAAACAATAAAAAAAAATGGAAAACTTCAACTCTGTGACTTTTATTTTATTTTTCATTATTAGGGATGGGTCGAATGTGATTTGAACCGAATACGAACTTCGGTTCGATAAAAAAGTTACGCATTATGGTTTCTAGTTACTGTTATTTGTTAGAAAAAAACGAAATTTATTTAATTTTTGTTTCTATCTGATACAAAAGCGGAGTAGAAGATTTAATTTTTATCAAATTGTAAGTTAATTTTCACTTGTTCCTACTAAAAGAAATGACCATGATTGAGTAAAGTAAGTAGTACATAAAGACCTAATTTTTATTATGCTTTTATAAAAGAGACTATGATATCCAATTGTAACAGTCAAAATGGTGCAAGCAGGTATTTTGTTTTACTTTTTCTTACACCGAACGTTCGGCATTTGAACCGGATTCCGAAATTCAGTTCGAGCTGCCGAAATTCGGTTAAACCGAATGTGAAACGAACTTTGGCCCATCCCTATTCATTATGTTTATTACTACCTGTGACTGTCAAATTAATTTTTCAGCTGGAATAGCCTTTCTCGGCTATTCATCATGAATGAGATATTTTAAAAAGGTGCTGTTTGAGTGCTTTCTTAAAAATGCCAAGTTCATGTGTTGTTCAGGGGTGAAAGACGACGATCATGATAACGAATAGCATGATAATTTATAGAGCACCCGTTCATGACTACTGTCACTGCTAGGGCACTTTTAATTTTGACGCGGCGGTGAAGAAGTGGGTCTACATTGCCCTCTTGAACCTCTCAATGTCTTCCTTGGCGCGCACTTCTGGGGGCAGCTGATTCCAAGTGGACGGTCCTGCAATGATGACAGGGTGGTATCCGAACACTGCTACACTAAGAGTGGTTAGTGCACTGTCGACAGATGTACTCCCTAACGCTCAGACTCTTCGAGATTATCAATTCCTGCAGGTGCTCCGGCGCCACACCATGCGGTGCCTTATGTACAGAGAGACCCAGCTTAAATTTAATCTTATCGGTGGAGCTTGTTATGAGGCAGTACTCGCTCTGAGCATAGATGAGACGAGCACTGGAATTCATGACTGATTGCAGTCTGTTGAGTTGTCATTTCGAGTGAGCCGCGTATATGGCATGGTAGTCTATAATCTAAGCTGCAAGGATATGTAAGCATTTAAGGCTCATATGAAATGCATGCCCACAGACAGGCACATGTAGGTTCGCACCTACACATTCTGCATGTGTACATACAAATAAAGAAAACCTCACATGGACATAAACCTTGCAACTCCTGCCGCCGTTCCCTGAACCGGGGTGGCATTGGCAAAAGTGAACCGATTTTTACAGCACGGGTGGTCAGCCTCGTACCAACCTATCAGTCAAGGAGTAGTAGTACACTTAATATCACAAAGGTGTTTACCAGAGCTTTCATGGCATCCGGTAGTAGGCAGTTCTTCACTAGCTTCAGCTGTCTCGAGACCATAGAAGCCCGAGCTGACAGTGCTGCTAATTTATTTGTCCAGACATAGGAAGCTGTCGAGGTGAACTCCTAGTAATTTCACATTGCTGGATTTCATCCTGCTCTAAATATTTTCACTGGAGAGGGATCTATTAGGTGCGCTCGTCTAGCAGTGGTTAACCATATCATTTGTTTTTTGAGGGTCTCAAAACTGCCTCAGGTTCTTCAACCTGGATCCTGTGGTCCCTCCATTCATCCATTCGCTGGACTGACCTCATACAAATTTATGAGGCCGGCAACCATGTTGTATTCACACTTTTGAACATGATAATTGTGTCATTCTCTTATTAGGTGCAAAATGTGAGCCACTTGGCAAGCAATATTATGGAGGGAGTTTGAAAAGACCCCAAAGTGCACCTCACTGCATATGTTTCACAATGCTATGAAAGAGAAAAATCCCCTGATTTATCGGGGATCCATTTTTGTTTACTACGGGTCATTTTTGATTGTTAAGAGTTCATTTCCCCTTGACAGCAGAAACAAGGCTGTGTCCTGAAACACGTACAAAATGTTAGCAGGCTGTTGAATAGGCGAAAACATTCATACTTCTACTCTTTTCACATTCTTAAACACGGATTGTGTTCAACTTATTCTGGCGAAAGAAATCGCCACTTCCTTTACTGCACAAGTCTACAATTTTGATTCCCAGGCCAGAAAAGTAAGAAGCCATGTGCAGGCTGCAGCTCACTCTTGTGATAATACTTACAAAACTAGAGGACACTGAGAAATAAAACACAGCATATAGTTTAAATAAAAGCCATATTTGTTTATTATAATTTCGTATTGGTACAAAAATTGTGTTCAAATGGCAAAAATTAAACCTAAAGTGAAGACTATAGAGGAAAAACAGAGAAAGCAAGTTTTGTTATCCAGAAATCAAGACAATGTTTAAAAAGTACCGTTGTTGACAGTAACTTGAATCACAAACATTTTTGTTTCTGATTTTGTTAAGACAGTTTTTCCTCTCTGGGGTGGAAGTCTCATCGGCCATCGGTAGATCTTACCGCACCTATTTGAAGATAGGACGCAATAAAACATGGTGGTGCTTGAACAGCGTTGTTCCATATAAAATGAATCGCCATGTATTATTTGGTCTTATGTTCAAATAGATACAGTAAGATCTAACGATGGTCGTCAAGACTTCCACCCCTGGTCCTTAAATGTTAATGTGACGCGAACATGTGTGTGTTGTGGTGTGGATAAAAATGATGGATTAATTTGTTAACAATTAAAATAATACAAGACAAGCGCCGCACGCATCCAGTAGACAGTCTACTGCTTCATCAGGAACTGGTCTGGCATTAATACTAGAAGGCTCCTAGCAATGGAGTCTCACACGGTGTTAGTTATAGTCTGTGCGGATGTGATTGGGTGTTCAGTATCCGGGGCCGCCTCCCTCGTTAGGCGAGCGCACGTCGTCTATCTTGAGAATCATCTTGACGAGCTGTGTGGCGAGCGCAATCTGCTGCTTCTTGCTGTTCAGAGATTCAACCACATGCATGGCCTTCATATCATTGGAACCTGAAAGAGATAACGATGCAACGTTAGGCAATTATGCGAAAACAAATAATCAGCATTTTTTTATTGCAATAATTTGACAGCAGTAAACATATTTTTCAATGTGTATTTTAATCATGGTCCTGTAAGTCAAGTGTGGAAGTAGCATGAAATCTCACAACATTTTCTTTAAAAAGCACGCTGAAGAAGCCCGTCACAGACATGGGCAAAACGCTCCAGCTCCTAGAGACCATGGCAACTCTGCTATGAAATCTACATTTTAAGCTTTCGTCAATTCATTCTTCTTCTTCTTTTTGTGCCACTTCTATCGAAGATCGGCAATCATCATGGCTATTTTGACTTTAGATGCTGCGACTCGAAACAGGGACTTGGTGCTTCTGCCAAACCACTGTCGCAGGTTTTTCAGCCACGACATCCTTCGGCCTCCCTGAGATCTTTTCCCCTCAATCTAACCCTGTATGATAAGATGAAGGAGACGGTACTTCTCATTTCTCAAAATGTAAAAGTACATTTATTCCTTGACTTATAGGTTGGTATGAGGCTGACCACCCATACTGTAAAAAATGGTTCACTTTGCCAATGTCACCCCTGTTTCAGGGAAGGTCGGCAAAAGTTGTGGGGCTTATGTTCATTTGAGGTTTGGATTTTATTTGTAAGTACACATTCAGCATTTGTAAGCGCGAACTACACTTGTTGGTTTGTGGGCATACATCTGAGAGCTTTAAATGAATATATCCTTGCAACTTAGATTATAGATATAGACATAAGCTTTCTCTGCTGAATGGTTGGCAGGAGCTCCTTTGTAGTGCGCATTCATTGGATGACTTCAATTCATAATTCTTCATTATTTTATATTAAAAAACAACATTTATGATACAAAAATAGATACTACTTTATACCAATCTGTTAGCACAGAGGTCGGCTGTGTCTAATTCTCGTTAATCGATTCAGAACAAATTTTGTATTTTCCGATCAGAAGTGTTTTTTTGATAAATTTTAGTATTTGGGTATGGAACTAAAGAGCCGACCCCTGTGGTAGCAGATAGATAAGAAGCAGATGCTGTGCAACTGTAACAGTCACCATTCCACTAGGGGTGACCAGAGCTTCTGCAGATTTGCCACCATTTTTTCCTATCCTTGCATGCCTCTTCATTCATTCATATCCATCACCTTTTTCATACATTTCCTTCTCTTACTTTGTATATACGATTCTTTCACAATTTCACCAATCTGTGAATCGTTGATTATCTTGTAAAAAAAAACTTGGGTAGAAATAATAGTCAAAGTTAAACTGAAGTCAATAGCGGATAATGATGGTGTTTTCCTTTCTTCTCAAAGTTTCAATGTAACTCTGTCTGTCTGTACTGTAACTGTAACTCTGTCGCCATTCCGCTAGGGGTGGCCAGAGCCTCTGCAGAGCTGCCTCCATTTTTTCCTATCCTTACATACCTCTTTCAATTCATTCATATCCATCACCTTTTTCATGCATTTTCTTTTTTTACGCTCATTGTATATCCCATTCTTTCACAATCTCCTCAATCTGATCACTCCACACTTTTCTCGGTCGTCCCTTCCCTCTTTTTCCTTTCACACTTTCTTTGTATACATACTTTGTCAGTCTATCATCATTCATTCTTTCCACATGCCCAAACCATCTCATCACATTCTTTTGTACCTTAACAAAGCAATGACTACATGTTTTTGAGTATTTTACCGTTGTTCATGCAATCCACCCCCAGCGCTGAGTTGTTGTCGGCTATCTGCCTGATCTTGAGGTCAGACAGGGCGTCTATGGGCGCCAGGCCGCTGTTCTCCGCCAGGGCCAACGGGATGCTCTCCAGCGCGTCGCTGAAGGCCCGGAAGGCGTGCTGCTGCAGGCCTCGCTGGGAATCAGCGAGGGCGGCCACCGCCAGCGAGCAGGACACCTCAGCGGCTCCTCCACCAAACACCACACGGGAATCCTACAAGTCCACAATAACATAAATATAATCATGAAAGAATCATTAGGAAAAGAGTGTTCAATCATAATTTTAGAAGTGTGGAAGTGAGCGCTCAGTCTGCCAAGGTTGTATCAGCAATATAAATCAGATGATAATTGCGAAACCATTGGAAATCATCATTGTTCACTTATTCATCAAATCTATTTAACAAAATAAGTACTCCAAATTTTTGCTTTACCTTTTTCGAAGGAAAACAGAAAGCTTGAAAGGAAAATAATGCAAGATATTTTCACTGCAAAAAATAAACAAACTTAAACCGTTACTTGGCTAATAGGTCGGTATGAGGTTGACCATCTAAGACGTAAAAACTAGGTTCACTTTGCCAATGACACCCCTGCTTCAGTATTTGCACATGACGTTTTCTCTACAAACTCACCTGTCATCTACAGGAGTATGGAGTCCGCACAAAAAACTAAGGGAGAGAATTGCAGTGCTACCTGGTGGTGTGCGGTGCTTGTGTTACATTATTTTAATAGTCAACACATGTCATGTTTTGTTTGTCCTCTTTCCAAACCAAGCTATCGCTGGGAAGGTGAAGGGGATAAGGCGTTGGCATTTGAATTTGCATTTTTCACGCTAACACCGGTTCGAACCCCGCCTGCATCATGTCTTATCGAAACAACTTTGACCCTGGATCAACAGATCGCTGCCTTAGTTCTTGTTTACCGTAAACGCCATTGAGAAAATTTGACATAGCAATGTTTGCATGTGTACTGGACCAATGTGTCTTATGAAAACAGGAAATTGATTTCAAAAATATTTAAAACAACTCTCACATTATCGAGTTTTACAGTTTTTCTTAGCTCAGATTGTGTAGAATTTGATTACAGTTTTTCTTAGCTCAGATTGTGTAGAATTTGATTCGTAAGACAACTGCATGAAAAAGTCATATTTGACAAGATTGGCGTATACGGTCAACAAGAACTGGGGGAGCGAGATGTCATTGGATAGTTATTAATTAAAAATAATGAATTATTAATTGTTAATGTTAATACCTGTTTCTTGCCAGGCAAAATACAAAAATATATATATAATCCATAACCTAATTTAATTAGAGTTACTAACATATATAACTAACATAACAGTTACTAACTATAATTTATAATATTACTCTTCCAGAGTATTTCTTGTCTACATACTTAGTGTGTTTCTGTTCTGTGTGTGTTCCTTGACTGATAGGTTGGTATGCAGCTGACCACCCATACTGTGAAAAAATGGTTCACTTTGCCAATGTCACCCCTGTCTCAAGGAAGGACGGCAAGAGTTGCAGGGCTTATGTTCATTTGAGATGGGTTTTTATAATGTAGGTCCACATGCGGCATGTGTTAGCGCGAAATTATACATGTCTGCTTGTGGGAATGCATTTAATATAAATCTTAAATGTTATATATCCTTGCAGCTTAGATTAGATTTTCTATCTCTCTTATCCCTGAAATGATACATTTTTGAGCATCCTTGAATGAGATTGTGATCAATATTACCTGAACCAGAGTCCTGACCACACAGAGGGCGTCGTGTATGGACCTCTTGGCCTCCTCGACGGCCATTTTGGTTCCCCCCCTGACCAGGATGGTGACGGCGCGACTGTTCTTGCAGTCCTCGATGACCAGCATCTGGTCGCTGGTGGTGCCGAAGGTCAGCTCCCTCACGGTGCCGGCCGAGCCCAGCTTGGCAGCGGAGAGCTCCTGGAAGCGCGGCACGATGCGGCCGCCTGTAGCTATAGCCACCAGCTCCACCTCGGGGCCGCCCACCCAGCGCACGGCCGGCAGACCCTCGGAGAGCAGCAGGTGGTTGGCCTCGTCGTCAAAGCCCCACTGACACAGGGCCAGAGTAGCTCCGGCATCCTGGAATACAAAAATGTTAAGGTTTAAATAGTAATAAAATAAAGGAACAAAATATAAGAGTTGATTTATTAGCTATGCCTGCATTTCATCAACTTCCATGCATTTTTTTTAGTTTTAAATAACTCGCTGCCTTAGTTCTTGTTTGCCGTATAGACCATTAAGCTAATTTTACATGAGCAATGTTTGTATGTGTACTGGACCAATGTGTCTCATGAAAACTTGAAATTGATTTAAAACAACTCTCACATTATCAAATTTTATGTTTTTTCGTAGCTCAGATTGTGTAGAATTTGATTCTTAAGACAGCTGCATTAAAAAGTCATATTTTACAAAATTGGTCTATACCGCAAACAAGAACTGGGGGAGCGAACTGTCAATTAAACATAAATATAATTTCATAGTTTGTAGATAACTGAATTTTGCCTTAAAAAAATAAATAGGAACAACTCTGATGGATGATGGTTGCAGATTATCAAAAAACACCCTCAAGTGACAGACAACTGTTTCTCAGGTTATGCTCTTACGAAGGCTACATAAAATTGGTCTTTAATCAACACCTGACCAAGCTCCAGTATACCTATTGTTGCGCATGAGGCGAAATATGAACACAACCCGCCAAATGTAGAAAATGTAGATAGTGTAGTTTTGCCAATTGACACAACTGAAATGTGCA
Source organism: Agapetus fuscipes (assembly GCA_951799405.1). Lineage (NCBI taxonomy): Eukaryota > Metazoa > Arthropoda > Insecta > Trichoptera > Glossosomatidae > Agapetus > Agapetus fuscipes. Next base: position 3,536,892 of record OX637354.1, on the reverse strand, counting down.
GACATGCTGTGCATGTAAAGACACACCACACTCTGAAGTCATGCTTGACGGCAGTTCCAGGGTGTGGCAAGATGGCGAGGGGGGTTTATAGTGAGTAAAAATCTCACATACCCTGCCGGCGGAAACAATGGCAGGAACCTTTTGAAGGTTTTCCCCTCTCAATTGATTAAAAAAAAGTATACCAATTGCAAAACTACACAAAGGTCTTTTAGGTCTAACATTCTATGAAATTATTCTTTTTGACTCATTTTAGAGTACCTACACTAAATCACGTATACATTGCACTTTCCTGCTTTCCTTTGCAACAGGCGCTGCATGCGAGGTTTATGTATGAGTGTGCCCCCACCTTGACCTGCTGCACCATCTCCTTGAACTTGTCCTGCTCGTACTGGCGCAGGTTCCTGTAGTCCTGCGCGGAGCCCACCGTCAGCTTATGCTTGGTCTTGGGCTTGGGCGGCTCAAACGGGCAGGTGAGGATGGCGATGCGCGCGTCCTTCAGCACCTTGGGCATCTGCGGGTGGCTCATGGTCTTGTCTATGACCACGCCGTGCACCAGCATGGAGTCCTCCAGCTTGCCACCCACCTGACAACCAACAAACAATAAATATATTTCTTTGCTGCCTTGCTAATTGTCATAATTATGTTTGTATTCATACATAATACATGTACAATTGTTTGTTTGCTTAATAAATAAAAATAAAATGACATTTTGAAATATTTAGCTTGTTATCCGCCATCATAGTTTTTTGCACACATATGAAACTCAGGTACAGAAAACTTACTTTTATAGAATCTATAGTGTAAGTAGCAAAGATATATTAACATTTAAGATTAATATTAAATGCATGCCCAAAAACAAATACAAATGTCGCTGTGTACTTACAAATTAAAAACCAAACATCAAATAAACTGAAACCCTGTAACTTTTGCCAACCTTCCCTGAAATAGGAGTGACAATGGCAATGTGAATAGCTATGACTTATTTAAAATAAGTCAAGATTTTTCAAGTTCCTCGACTTATAGGTTGGTATGGGACCACCCATGCTGTAGAAAATGGTTCACTTTGCCAGTGTCAACCCTGTTTCAGGGAAGGTCAGCAAAAGTTGCAAGGTGTACCTGTATTCATTTGAGATTTGGATTTTTATATTGTCCACATGCGGCATGTTTAAACGCCAACTTCTACATGTCTGCTTGTGAAAATGCATATAATGTGAATTCCCAATCTTTGCAACTTAGATTTGATTAGACATATACAATAAAGTTGTTCTCACCTTGCCGATGACCTTGAGCAGCTCAAAGTTGACGTCCCTGTTGTCCAGGTCGGCCACGGCCAGCACGGCGTCCACGGCTATCTGCGCCATCTGCTTGTGGCAGCGGTTGATGATCTTGCTGGCCAGCGTGGTCATGGCGGTGCGCAGCAGGGGCTCCGTGTTGTCCTTGCTGATGGGGAAGGGCTCCGCGATGGTGTCCAGGTGCGCCAGCGCGGCGCGGGCCGCCTGCTCGTAGCCGTCGGCGATGCGGGTGGGGTGGATGCCCCGGTCCAGCAGCAGGGACGCCTGCTCCAGGAGGGCTCCTGCATAAAGAAAACAAATATGAAATGAAATTCTACAATTTAGAAATATTTTGAAAGCAAAAATGTGCACTCTCAAGGTCTCAAGTCAAATCTATAACTAAATTGCAAAGATATATTCCATTTAAGATTTATATTAAACGTATTCCCGCAAGCAGATACATTTAAGTTCAAACTTAAGTAATATTTCAATTTTAAATCTGAATATCAAGCTTAAATGTTTTCTTACCATATATTGCCTACTTATTACACACATGTGCCTGTATGGGATGCACGCCCTTGCAAGGCTGTATCGCCGGTGATACACTAATCAGATTTTATTGTAAAACCATTCAAAAAACCTTGCAAACCAAGAAAAGAAGCGGATCGAAAGCAACTCTCCAATAATCTATTGGTTTTCATCAGTTAATCACAGTCCCACAACCTTCTTCAGTTGCTCCTGCCCTGGGGTATTCTCTGCCATGTCCTTTTTCTACGTATGGTCTACAAATGGTCTAAGCTAGTTCGGATGTCGGAATCAGAAAGGATTGTAGGGAAGAGAGGAGTCCTGGGCAAAGGTGGAGAGGACTACAACTCACAGAAATCAAAAAAAGAAAAATTTGGCTCACTGCCGCAAACACATGTTGACAGTTGGATGGTCAAAGCACAAGAGAAAGTCTTACAACTAAAAAAATGACATAAGACGTCAAACAAGTCTTCTTCCTCTTTTTACTTTTTAGTTAGACAAAATGATATTAGACGTCAGAGTCGTCTTCTTCTTCTTTTCATATTAGTTATCATATTAAATTCAGACCAATGTAAATACTAAACAAAATCCACAATATGCCTGATATTGTTCTTCCAGGCTTTGGCAGTGGTCCATTGTTTTCTTCTTGCTTTTTCTACAGCATCATCAGCCGGCCGTGGAAGCCTAAGACTCGTATTCAATGGATTGTCGTTGTTATTTACCTGCCAGCACTACGACGCCCGTGGTGCCGTCTCCTATCTCATCGTCCTGGCTCTGCGCCAGCTGTGCCAGCAGCTTGGCGATCTCGTGCCCGGCGTCCATCAGCTTGAGGATGGTGGCGCCGTCGTTGGTCACCGTGACGTCACCATCGGGCGACACCAGCAGCTTGTCCAGCCCGCGGGGACCCAGCGAGGTGCGCAGCATGGAGGCAATCTGACACGCCGCCATTATGTGCGACTGCAATAAATTATTACGATACATTACTATTATTTGATGTATAGAAGTGAAACATGGACAGTGAATGATAGCGAAATGAGTAAAGTATGTACGGCGGAAATGAAGCATTTGAGAAGCATGACGGGAAAAACTCTGAGGGATAGAGTTAGGAATGAACGGATAAAAAAAAGAGGATGTGAAAGTTAAGGTACAAAATAATGTGATGAAATGGTTTGGGAAAGAATAAATGACTGACAAAGTTTATATACAAAGAAAGTGTGAAACGAAAAAGAGGTACTTAAGGGACGACCGAGAAAAGTATTGAGTGATCATATTGAGGAGATTGTGAAAGAATGGGATATACAAAGTGAGCGCAAAAGAAGAAAATGTATGAAATAGGTGATGGATATGAATGAATTGAAAGAGGTATTTCAGGATAGGAAAAAATGGAGGAAACTCTGCAGAGGCTCTGACCACCCCTAGCGGAATGGCGACAGAGTTACAATTACAGTATTACACATATTTTTTAACCCTTTCGCTTCTGAATATTCTGGCTATATGAACACCCCCAGTACAGAATACTCTTTCAAGCACATTTTAAAACATTTATTGTTTCCTACCTTCATTGATAGACAACACTTGTGAACAAACTATGTGCAGTCACAGGTATAAGTTATTCAAGAACAAAAATCACAAAGGTGTAGCACATTTCACTTGCAGACTTTTGAATTGTTGAACACAGATGTCAGGGATAAGTTCTACGTTGGATGACGTCTATGATTGACAGCCGCACTGTGGGCAAGTTTACACTTGACGCCTATGCGAGTCACCCGCTGCTAAAGGGTTAACAATTGTTTAAACACAACAATGCGTAAACTCCTCTCTATAATAATTTATAATCTAAGCTACAAAGATAGCTTATTTAGTCGGGGTTATAGCCGCGGGGGCCAAGAGGGCTGATCTTTCTAGCGTGTTTCGAATGGAACAACGTTGGTTCGATCCCCGCTTGGGTCACTTGACTTTAACTTTGACCCTGGTTCAACAGATGTTATTGGGTAATTATTATTTAATAATTCATTAATAATAAACAATAATGAATTATTAAATGATGATATTAATACCTGTTTCTGGCCAGGCAGAATAGGTTCGTGAATTGCATTCCTCTTCACAAATCTATTTTTTTATTTAAAAAAAAAAAAAATGTTAACATTTAAGGCGCATATTAAATGCATGCCCAGACAGGCACATGTAGGTTTGCGCCTACACATTCTGCATGTGTGCACACAAATAAAAAAAAAAACTTCACATGCAACTCCTGACGACTTTCCCTGAAATCGGGGTGTTATTGGCATGAGTGAACCAGTTCTTACAGGACGGGGGGGTCAGCCTTTTACTGTATATCTTTAATAATCCATGATCCAAGTTGTAAAGGTGTGCTAACATTTTAAATTCATATTTAAATGCATGTCCACACACACGTGAAAGTTGGCGCTCACAAATGCTGCATGTGCACTTACAATTCAAAAAACAAACGTCAAACGAACAAAAGCTCTGCAACTTTTGTCGACCTTCACTGAAACGGGTGATATTTTTTACAGTATGGGTGGTCAGCCTCACACCAACCTTCAAGTAAAAGATCAGGTATCCTATCTTGTACATTAGTGATTTTCAATTCTTGATAGCTTGTGTCTTGGGATTTAAAATTATTTGTACATTTCCTAAGATGCAATTTCATTCAGATGGGATGTTGAAAAGGCATTACTTAGCATTTTTCCCCTGTACTTACCGATTGATATCGTAGAGTATATTTTTTTGATGGATGAGTAAGATCATGTGAGATAGAACGCAAACATAACCTAAAAATAAGTCCACCCGAGAAATCAAGTTATTTTTATATATCCCGGTAGAAAGGACATTAACTTTCTTATGGTTCAAATAATATAATGCTGAGAAAATTGCTGAAATGTTAAAAGAAAACTGGAAAAAATCGTTGTTTGTAAAAAGGTGCAGCCTCCCACACAGAATTTCGGAACAATCTAGAAAAGTCATATGATTTTGACAGTTAATGTATTCAGGTACTGAAGAAATGTAGACACTATAAAAATGCTTAGAATTAATTCCGACTATAACCATTACAGTTATTGAGTATCAGAAATTACGGTCTTATGACACTTTTCATTAAATAAAATTATAAAACAAAACAAAAGGTTACCTTCAAGGCATCGTTGCCGGTAAGACGTTTTTGACGATCTTGATCCCGGATTATGATAAAAGGACGCCCGAATTCGTCAAAAGCAACTGTGCCTGGGAAGGCAGCCATTATAGCAAAACTTGTATTTTATCAGATTACACAGATGAATAGAGATTTTGATTCATCCTCTAACAAGAAACAATCACCATTTTAATTTTTTGAAACACTGCAGAGGGATGCCACAAGTCTGTAGTATTTCCATAAAATACTCTAAATTCAATAGGTATTTTTTATTTTAAATGAAATATTATGGAAGTAAATAAATAATTACTGCCTGTCATCAGAAGAGAATTTAAATTATAAGCGTTAATTGATCAAATTACATTTTCTTTAGATTTTCGTTTACCTACAGAATAAGTTATAAACCTGATTTTGACAGCTACGTCGTAGGGATAATGATTTTTTGACGCTGCTAGCCCAGTAATGGTCTTTTTATAGAAATCCGTGAGGTCCTTTTCAATTTTGTTGTTCTTTCGGGTAATAATCTTTAAATATCTTATTCATCCAATAATTATTTTATAATCTGTATGTGGATTATTAATCTGTGTTTAACAGTGTGTCTAAAATCAATAATTTTGTGCAATGTATACTACTGCGCTCAGTACCGGTTGCGATCAATTTCATCCCTTGTTTACATGAATATCCTCTCGGCGCTCATTCCTTCATAAAATATAAAGTTACCATTTCATTTTCAAATCATTACTTACGATTTCAATTATGATAGGTGGTGAACAAGTTTGAAGTCTTAAAAAAAATAAGAATTCAAGTCTCTAGTATTTAAATTCATAATTCAGTAAGCCGGTCAGCCATTCATCCTTGATTATTTGCCGCAATTAATTCTTGTGCCTCGTTTTTCAATTAATATTCGAAAAAGCCATTTGATTTCGCACTATTTTATGAGTTTGAAGAGTGCATCATTTATTTTGTTTCATCAACCTCATTCTTTCGAGCATTCCATATACCGAAGAGGTTATCTTTAGTTTTTTATTTTGTGGTTTTTTATATCATATTGTGATTCCTTAACTGATAGGTTGGTATGAGGTTGACCACCCATACTGTAAAAAATGGTTCACTTTGCCAATGTCACCCCTGTTTCAGGGAAGGTCGGCAAGAGTTGCAGGGCTTATGTTCATTTGAGATTGGGTTTTTTATATTGTGGGTCCATATGTGGCATGTGTAAGTGCGAAATTATGCGTGTGCTTGTGGGAATGCATTTAATATGAATCTCAAATGATACATATATTTGCAGCTTAGATTTAGATTTACATATCGATACCTTAAAGTTAAAACTGAATAAGTGACATATTAAGCTAAAATGGGTTTCTCAGATACCTACATATTTTTTCCTATATTCTACGAGAGAAAATACTACTTACAAAAATGTGAAAATCCTGTAGTTTAGAAGTTTGTCATGAGGTACTTCCTTATAATTAGTTCACTTCCTATGAGAAGTTACCCCCATTACAATGTTTTATCCACGATTTCTCTAATCTGCGAATCGGCACTTATTCAGTTTTACCTTTCAGTTGACGATATTGTTACGTTTTCTGCTGGGTTCTCTTTTTAAGTAATTAAAAATGCAATAATTAAATTTTACAGAATTTATTTTTCACCATTTATTTCACAACTTGACAATCACTGTTTATTGGTGTTACTCAGAGAACTGCTCTCTTGCTACTTTACTGTCCATACCATTTTGATCTCTTTTATAGGTTACCAGAGGGGCCTTTCTTGCATTCTCTAGATCATTCTACCACCAGAAAGTTATGTACACACACAATCACTACCAATTCCAGATGGTTCGGTCTCATGTGTATATGTGTGCGTAGTCACTTTGATTCATACTTAATATGATTTATGCGTGTATAAGCGCATGTACGTATTTCAAGTTCGTGACAATATGATAGCTTTGTATAATACTTAAGTCCTTGGTTTGAATTTTATTGCTCAAATTTTTTATTTAAATAGTAATCTAATCTAAGTTGCAAAGATATGTTATATCGGAGATTCACATTACATGCATTTTCACAAGCAGACACGTACAAGTTCGCGCTTGCACATGCCGCATGTGAACTTTTTTTTTTTTAAGAAATCCTGTGCGGGATACTCCCTAGATTCTAGAGACTCTAGGGGTCTATGACACTTGTAGTGCCGCAGAGGTGTATGAGCTTGGTCGTCGCTACAAATCGCCAATACTCAAGCAAGACCCAGTTGTTGTAAGTCTGGATGGACCTTTGGTGACCGGTCATTGGTAAAGGTTTATGAAATTTTCAACCCCGGCGAAGAGCAAATTTGAAAATATAAATGGTATATTTTTTGTGCTCCGCCGGGATTCGAACCCACAACCTTGCCATTCAGAGTCCGAAGTGTTACCACTGAACTACGGACCGGACCTACAACATTAAAACATTTTTTTTGCAATTGTTTGCTAATTTTTATAATTATTTGCTATTGTATATTCCAGGACATTGCTTCCTTTGTGCTACTCTAAGTCAGTAAAGTAAAGTCCCCGCACCTCACAATGCCAGAGCTGACAGAGCTAGACAAGGCCTCCCCCTCGGCCTCGCTGGAGAAGGACAAGAAGCCCGACGCAGCGGAGAGCGACAGTGACAGCGATGACACCATCCCAGAACTGGAGGATGCCGGTAACCACTCCCATCACATACTGTTACATCCTGAATCTTAAAATTTCTTGGAGTATATATAGATTCTGGACTTTCACTGGAAACCCAAATATCAAAAACAGTAAGTGCTGGAATGTTCCAGATTAGATGGATCAGGAGCATCAGGAGATGCTTGCCAGTCGAGGAAACCAAGGCTCTTGTTGCTGCATTTGTGCTCTCCCGGCTTGATTACTGTAATGGGATATACAGTGGCTTGCCACTTGTACAGCTGGGCAGACTTCAATCTGTGCTTAATGCTGCGGCACGTTTGATCTGTAATTTAAAAATTACTGAGCACATCACACCCTCACTCAGGGATCAGCTTCATTGGCTGAAAATAAAGGAGAGGGTGGAGTACAAGGTCTGCTTAACTGTATTTAAGTCCTCGCAGAACATTGCGCCACTGTATGTCTCAGAGCTATGTGTGGGGGACACAGTAGAGGGTAGGCGGGGTACTCTGAGATCTGCATGTAGTACTGCTGTGAATAGATTCAGGGTTCCCTGCAGAAGCAACATGGCCAATTATTTAGATCGTGCCTTTTGCATTGCTGGCCCTCTGCTGTGGAATGCCTTACCACACGAGCTGAGAGCTGTGGAGAGTACAAATGCATTTAAATCAGGATTAAAGACATGCTTGTTCAGGAGGGGCTATGGCTCTGCAGTGCCCTTGCAGTGAATTCACAAAACGGCACTAAAAATATTGTCAATTTATTAGTAGTATTATTATTTATTAATGATAGCAAGATCCATTTGGTGAGTGCTGTTTTTATGTGAATCACATGACTCTGGAGGAAATGAAAGAAGTGTGTAAGGACAGCAAGAAATGGCGGTTGATCTGTTGATATGTTGGCGGCTAGAATTTATTTAATTGTTTTTTTTTTATTCTGTTGTAGTTTTTGATGTTCATACATGTTATAATTTGTTGATATTAAAAATGTAATTGGTCGTGTATGTTCCTTGACTTATAGGTTGGTATGCGGCTGACCACCCATTCTGTAGAAAATGGTTCACTTTGCCAATGTCACCCCTGTTACAGGGAAGGTCGGCAGGAGTTGCAGGGTGTATGGTCATTTGAGATTCGGGTTTTATATTGTAGGACCACATGCGACATGTTTAAGCGCGAACTTGTACGTGTCTGTTTGTGAAAATGCATATAATGTGAATCACTTATGTTACATATATTTTGCAACTTAGATTAGATTAGACACTTTAACCGCCCTACCCATACAAACTTACGTGATGCGTTTGCTATATTGTTGCCCAGACGCAACAAGCCGTGTCACGTACATTCATGCCAAAAAATGTCTATACCCAAAACCCATGAACGGATTCTAAAGTTCATATATATACATCAATGTCAACGACGTTACCATGTTGAAAACACCAGTTCCCATAGATCACCGAAGTTAAGCAACATTGGGCGCGGATAGTACTTGGATGGGCTACTGCTCAGGTACACCGCATGTCGTTGGCATCTTGGACCGGTCCGTAGTCCAGTGGCAACGCTTCGGACTCGTAAATGGAAGGTTGTGGATTCGGATCCCAGCGGAGCACAAAAATATACCATTTATATTTCGAATGTGTTCTTCGCTGAGTTGAACAATTCATAAACCTTTACCAAAGATCGGTCACTGAAAGGTCCATCCAACTTTACAACAACTGGGTCTTGCTTGAGAATTGGCGCTTTCTACAGCGACGACCAAGCTCGCAAAGGGCTCTTGAGGTGTGATACTCACAAAAACAGCGCTCACCAAATAAAGCATCCTAATATTATAATTATTATTATCAAGTTTGTTCCTGCGTTCAAGATCAGCCGAAGCTTACAAACGTTTTCGGGGAATTTTTATCTGTCCCATACATGTCACGCCCCGAATCCGTGATTCTGCGAAATCTATTGAAAAAAAAAACTATGTTTTGTACATACTTTTTTTTTAAATAACCCAAAGGTTGGGCGGTTAAGAGCTTGATCGTTGCTATAGAAAGCGCCAACTCTCAAGCAAGACCCAGTTGCTGTGTGGACCTTTGGCAACCAGTCTTTGGTAAAGGTTAATGAATTTTTCAACCCAATGAAGAGCATATTTGCAAATATAAATGGTATTTTTTTTTTGTGCTCTGCCATGATTCAAATCCGCAAACGTCCATTTACGAGTCTGAAGCGTTGCCTCTAATCTACAAACCTTATATATTGTAAATATTCAGTAACTAAAAATAACAAAGCCTGCTTGTGTACGTACAAATTAAACCTAACCTCGCAGAAACATAAACCTCGCAACTCCGGCAGCCTTTCCCTGAAACCAAGGTAGAAAAAAACGCAACTAAGCCACACATTTCGTTTGAACTTCTTACCTATGTTCTCCTCAAAGGGGTTCGGAACCTATTTCTTTTACGGGCAAGGGGGCTGGCCTCACACCAACCACTTTAGTTGAAGTGGGGGGCTCCCAGCCGCCCGGGCTGGTTCTCATTGTGAAGGCTGAGTAAACCTAGGGTTGTGGGTTTGAAATAGACATTGAAACAGGAAATCATTTCCGACACCCTTGGTGGGGATCAAACCCTTGCTCTTGGCATGGAATGCAAGCATTCTACTAACGGAGCTATCGACCGGACTTTTTACGGGCTTAGTCATTGCTGCAAAGCACCAATTCTCAAGCAATATCCAGTTTGGTCTATTTGTGATGATGTAAGGTTTTATGTTCCAGGAGCGCCGGGCGCTGATGGCATAGTGAACCCCATTGCGGGCATCGACATGGGCTCCAAGGCTAAGCAGTCCCGCGCTGAGAAAAAGGCCAGGAAGATCATGAGCAAGCTGGGGCTCAAACAGGTACAGTACTCCTCATTGCAGTAGGACCAGAAGAGATATTCTCCTGTATTCCTTATGTCCTTGTGGCGACGAGACAGTGATTTGTGTCCAAAAATAAGGTGCACTGTGATTTTTCATCGATGGAGTTCTTTCGCAAGTGCTAGCAAGCTCCGCCTTGGATTGATGAAAGTGTAAGGAAGCTAGCAGGATAGCGCTTCAGGGTGTGCTTTCAAATAAAAACAGTAGCCCCCTGCAAGCTTGATCATCGGTGTGCAATGCGCCAATTAGCAAGACGCAATTGCTGGAACGATGGATGGACCTTTGGTGACCAGTCTTTTTGGTAAAGGCAAGTGAATTTTTCAACCCAGGGAAGAGCCTATTTGAAGAATTTGTGTTTATATTGTATTGTGTTACGACATGACCTTCATCTTACGAGTCCAAAACATTAACCAATAGACTACGAACCGGTCACAAAAATCCCTACAAAACTGTACAAGAAAATTAACAATGAAACTGTAACTGTAACTCTGTCGCCATTCCGCTAGGGGTGGCCAGATCCTCTGCAGAGTTGCCTCCATTTTTTCCTATCCTGACATACTTACCTCTTTTAATTCCTTCATATCCATCACCTTTTTCATGCATTTTCTTCTTTTACGCTCACTTGGTATATCCCATTCTTTCACAATCTCCTCAATCTGATCACTCCATACTTTTCTCGGTCGTCCCTTCCCTCTTTTTCCTTTCACACTTTGTATACATACTTTGTCAGTCTATCATCATTCATTCTTTCCACATGCCCAAACCATCTCATCACATTCTTTTGTACTTTAACTTTCACATCCTCTTTCAAATTACATTCTTTTTTTACCCATTCATTCCTAACTCTATCCCTCAAAGTTTTTCCTGTCATACTTCTCAAATGCTTCATTTCCACCGTACATACTTTACTCATTTCGCTATCATTCACTGTCCATGCTTCACTTCCATACACCAAAGTCGGTAACAATATGCCATTGTGTACCGCCATTCTCAGATCCATTGTCAATCGCTTGTTCTTTGCTATTCTTCCTATTGCACCGACCACTTGTTTCCCTTGCACACCCTATTCTCAAGTTCTCTTGTCATCTTTCCATTCTTTTCAAACATACTTCCCAAGTATCTAAATTCATCCACAATTTCAACTTTCGTACCATTCAACATGAACGTGCATTCTTCAGTTTCATCCCTTCTGTCAAAAATCAGTATTTTCGTCTTACTTGCATTAATTTTCATTAATGAAATATATTTAAAAAACTGTCTTTGCATTCCTCTGCAACTATAACTGTAACTCGAGAGCGAGAGCTTCTGCAGATCTTTGCCCATTTTTTCCTATCTTTTCATACCTCTTTCAATTCATTTACATCCATCACTTTTTCATCCTTTTTGTCAATCTGATCCAGCCATACTGTTAATACAAGCTCTTTTTCATGACGTTTTCAAGTATAGATTTGCATTACTTTTTGATTTTCCAGGTTCAGGGAGTCAACAGAGTAACAATCAGAAAGTCAAAGAACATTCTATTTGTGATAAACAACCCCGACGTGTACAAAAACCCCAACGTGGACACGTACATTGTGTTTGGGGAAGCCAAGATCGAGGATCTGTCCCAGCAGGCCACGGTGGCGGCTGCGGAGAAGCTCATCGCCTCTGAGGTCACCCCGGGACAGCCTGACGCTGCCTCTGCCACAGTGGTGAGCATTTTTTTAAGAAATCCTGTGCGGGAGACTCCCTAGATTTCAGGGACTCTAGGGGTCTATGACAATTGTTGTAGTGCCACAGAGGTGTTGGCCACTTGTTGCAATACGTGTGACTTGACTGGAAAATCGGTAAATACAAGAATCTTTGTGAAATCATGCCCACGAGTGAAAAAAAAAAATCCTCGACAATCACGGCTGCACACTTAAGGCGTCACATAAACTCAGAAATATTTCGCATCTCGCGTGCCCACTAGGAAGACTCCGCGGAGGAATACACTGCTATCTATACTAGGTCCAAAGCATTGAGGTATATAACTCGGAAGATGGATAAGAATTTAGCTCACACAAATACAGTATTGTTCGAAATAATGTAAACACAAGTGAAAATTTGAAAAAAGCAACATTTATCAGTTATGGAACAAAAAAACAGATACATGAATACAAGTTAAATTGTTTTAATAGAAAATGTGTCCTCTCTTGACTTTTATTTTATAACTTCTTTAACACGTTTCGGCATAGAATCGCCAAGTTTTTTACAATTTTCTGATATTTGCTGGTCTCGAAACCATGTATGGATTACAGCCTCAATCAGTTTTGTTTTTGTTGTGCAATCTGTTTTACGAAGTCTAGCTTTTACAATAGCCCACAGATTTTCAATGGGATTAAGGTCTGGTGAGTTTCCTGGCCATTCAAGGCATGATATATTTTTGTCCTTGAAATATTCCATCATGATCTTGGACACGTGGCATGGAGCCGAATCCTGTTGAAAAACTTCTTGACCGTTGGCATCAACTTTTCTTAGTTCAACTTCCAATCTCTGTTCTAGCAAGTCTCTGTATTTTTGCAAGTTCATCATCCCTTCGATCGGCACAAGGCATCCGGTACCTTTATAAGAAAAGCAACCCCAAAACATCTTCTTTAATAGATGTTTAACTGAATGATCAATTTGAGCTGTCCTAATCTTATTTTACGTTTTATTTATTTTCATTTCGTTTTTATTTTATTTCATGAAATTATAGATTTGGTATGAGGCTGAACACCCATACTGTAAAAAATGGTTCACTTTGCCAATGTCACTCCTGTGCCAGGGAAGGTCGGCAAAAGTTGTAGGGCTTATGTTCATTTGAGGTTTGAACTTTATTTGTAAGTACACATTCAGCATTTGTAAGCGCGAACTATGCGTGTTTGTTTGTGTGCATACATCTGAGAGCCTTAAATGAATATTTCCTTGCAACTTAGATTATAGATTATTATTATTATTATCGACTACATTTTTAGAAATACATCTGCGTTTTAAAAAAAAAAATATCCGGCATAGTTTTTAAATTATAGCTCTTTACAATTGACACATTTACAATTTAATTTTTTATTTATTCGAAGAACATTTAAGATATTGTGTTGTCTATGAATCTACGGATATTATGTATGTCATACACATGCACCGAGGGCCTCAGGTAGCCTGGCAGATCCAGTGAAGTCACAGCTTGGCTACCAGTCACCGCGCTGTGTTTTGGCGGGACCCAAATTCTCTGCATTTTATTTTAGAAACCATCAATGGAGTCTTTATTTTTACTACTTAATAAATATATGGTTGTGATCCTTGAAATGTGCTCTACACAATCATAGTATTTTCAACTGCATTCCCAACCACTGCAATTACCTATTGGGGCCTATTGCAGTGGTGGGGAGAATTTAAGAAGAAAAAATACAGATTTCATTGATAATTTTTTTTTAGTTTTTTTTCACAGCGCGGTCGGCCAGCCTAGCCGTGACATCACTGGACCCCCCAGGCCACCTGGGGGCCTCGGTGCAGTTCTATGAAACACATACTATCAGAAGATCATTTTATGAAAAAAATAAAAAGTGAAATTACGCTATTGGTTTCTTTCTGCCATCACAATTTTAACTTTTGAAATGTGAGCAGTGCTGTTACAAGTTGTTTCTCTTGTGTTTCAGGCTGTTGCCCCCATAGCAGAAGAAGAAGAGGAGGCGGTGGACGAGGCGGGCGTGGACGAAAAAGACATAGAGATAGTGATGTCACAGGCTGTCGTGTCTCGCCAGCGGGCCGTGCGCGCGCTCAAGAACAACCGCAATGACATTGTCAATGCCATCATGGACCTGACCATGTAATCCCCCCCTCCCTGTCCCCTGATCCTCACTCTCACCCCCAGCACCACCACCAACACAACGCAAATGTAATATTTTTGCTATAGAATGTGTATTTTATAAACAAATCTCAAAGACATAGGATTGCTTGTAATGACAGAGCAATAATACTGTAGAATAGAGTGTACATAGGACCCCACTGTAACCAAGTAAAGTGTGTGTATGATCAATGGCAACAATCTAAAAATTTTGTTTTATTAAAAATGAGATGAATGCGTGGAAATCATGAGAAAGCGTTTTCCTTTTTTCTTGTATTTCTCTCATTTCTTGGATTGCTGTCTTTGGTTGTACGCGACTAATTTATCAACTGGACACAGTATGACAAGTTTATCTGGGCAACACCTCGTTCCCCCAGTGCTTGTTTGGCTTTCTACTACTATTTGATTCAAGGATGAACTTTCAATGAAAGAATCGTTAGAAATTGATTTACCCTTTGTTTACAAGATTTAAACTTCATATTTTTTGTATGCGAGTAGTATCTTGCATCACTTGTATATACTTGCATTTCTTTTCCGTATTATGGTCGCACACGAGCCATTGTTTGTTTCAAATATGTTTTCTGCCAGTCCGAGCCTTGTGGAATGGATGATTTCAAGCGTAGAACCGTCTACCGCAATTGCAGCATTGAAATTCTTTCTAGTGTATTCAGAAAATGTTTTTGGATCTACTTTTGACTGAACCGTATACCTTCTGTATGGAATCTGATGTTTGATCGTAGTTAAGTATGTTGGTATGTAAAGTACTATAGGTCTGCTCCAGAAGGGTTCCACGACAATATGTCCACTGACGTAATGTCCATAATGATGATATGAATGAACATAAGGATGTTATGTATGTGTGTGAGGATGTGTTGGTGGTGTGTGTGTGTGTGTGAGTGAGCGCACTGCTTGTTTTCTGCGTGTAAATAATGTTGATCCTGAAACCACAATGTGAACAAAATGACACAAAACTAAAATATGAAATACAAAAAAAACTTCAGTAAAACAATACAATGTCTTTTATTTATTCAATTTGCTATAAGTTGACGTGTATACCTTGCTTAGATTCAATCCAAAGAGACCAATGGACAAACCAAAATTCCTCGACTTATAGGTTGGTATGAGGCTGACCACCCATAATTTATAGGTACCTACACACTCAGTATTTGTAACCGCGGACCTACACGTGTCTCTTTCTGGGCATGTATTTGACAGGAGTTTTAAATGTTAACATATCGCTCCCCCAGTTCTTGTTTATCATATACGCCAATCTTGTCAAATATGACTTTTTCCTGCAGTTGTCTTATGAATCAAATTCTACACAATCTGAGCTAAGAAAAACCGTAAAA
This sequence comes from Agapetus fuscipes, assembly GCA_951799405.1. Lineage (NCBI taxonomy): Eukaryota > Metazoa > Arthropoda > Insecta > Trichoptera > Glossosomatidae > Agapetus > Agapetus fuscipes. The sequence goes on along the minus strand of OX637354.1, from coordinate 3,521,220 downwards.
CTCGATAATGTGAGAGTTCTTTTAAATATTTTTAAAATAAATTTCTTGTTTTCATAAGACACATTGGTCCAGTACACATGCAAACATTGCTAATATTTGATTCAAAAAATATTAATAAATAATTTTTAAAACACTTCAATGAAAAAACTTTGTTTTAATCCACTATGAGTATTTATTTTATGAAAAAACGTTTTCGGAGATCATTCTCCATCTTCAGTTTCTTATATACTAAACTTAAAACTAATAACAAGACATGCAATTTATGTGGGAGGGGGCGGGGCTAAAATTGAAAGGAGGGGGGAAGATATGGGTGGGATCTGGACGTTAATTAGATTATTTTTATTAATTTTAAAATATGAATTTATTTCTAGTGTTTCTAGGATGTCCATCTTTTTTCCTTTTTGGCAATTTGAAATAAGATGTAGATTACTATCATCAAAAAAGTGTCCCTCATTTCTGGCATGGTCTGCCATCTCGGAATTAATGTGGATGTTCTTGACACCATTTTTGTGTTCTTTGTACCTATCCTTCAGGCTTCTTCCAGTTTGTCCTATATACACAGAGTCACAATTTTTACAGTCAATTTTGTAAACACCACTCTTTTCCTCTTTTGGAAGTTTAGATTTGTTATTCAAGATATATGTTTTTATGCTATTTTTTTTTTAACCGTTTCTTTATAACCTTTCTTTATAACCGTTGTTAACTGCCATGTTTAGTATTGTTTTTTCTTCTTTGATGTAGAACTACCACCATAACCATGGCGTTGTACAATAATTATATAAAAAGTAAAACGCTCTCAAGGAGCGTTGTGTTACTTTCTATACATTTTTGTGAAAAATGAAATGTGTAACAAATAATAAATTAATTTATTTCGAAATAAAGTAAATACTTTTATTTAAAAAATGTACAACTTATTGCTTTTAATGAAAGTCAGGATTTTTTTGATATATTATAAAAAAGAAACACAAAATGGCTAAGAAAAGTTTCTAAGCCCTACCGGTGAATTCTAAAAGCGTTTACCTAACCATAGCGTTTATCCAAAAGTTTATAAAAACTAAATCGCTGGGGAGTAACGCTATCTAATCATGGTGAGTCAAAGTTATTTGACATAAAATTACGATTTTAGTTTCATAAAACAATTAAAGAGGTTCTTTAGTCCCGATATTAATAATCTTCTTAAGCTCTCGTATAACCTTAAAGCCATTTCAATATCTTTTCAAAAAATTTCAATATCTTTTCAAAATATCTTTTAAAAAAAAAAAAAAAAAAAAAAAAAAAAAAAAAAAAAAAAAAAAAAGGGATACAATTTGAAGTTTTTCGAAAAATCAATTCGGTGGTTTCAGATTGAAGTAAGTAGTTCCATAACACTTTTCACTTTCATTTTACAGATAATAACTAGTTTATCGGTTCTGTTGGCTATTTTATTTGTTTTATTGGTGATATATTTTACCACATATTGCTGTATTAACTTTTGTACTGAATTATTTACGGGAAATAAATTACTTTAAAAATCAATGACACGTTGCATTGAAGATTGGAGAGTCGGCCATTTTAACAAATGGCCGACTTATACAAACCACGCGCATGCGCAAAAGCATTCTGCGCCTGCGCGGGAGCGTGACTTTGTAAATCGATCAATAGAAAGTACATAGATAGACAACGTCTGTTTTTTCCGATTGTGACAAACTAAGACGAAAACTAGCTATAGGTAAACAGCGAAAATATTAGGTATAAGTTATTTACGTCAAAAACAAATATGAACATGGCAGTTGCCTGGTAACTGATTTTAATAAAACCCCGCTTAAAACAAGCGTGCTTTTGTTTGGCGCACAAATCAACTAAGACGCTGCATCTATATATTTTATATTGATGGGTATGGACAAAGATGGCGAACCAAAGAATTATGAACGGAATATAATTGAAGTTACTATTTACAATTATAGGGTATTTGCAATAGTGAGGAATATGATAAAAAGTATATTATTTTGATAGATTTCGAAAAATCTAATAATAATATGTTGATTTGAAGCCGAAAATATTTTTTTTCGATTTTATATTTAAAAAAGAAAATATAGGTTTTTGGACAAGTTTTTAAACGGATGTGAGATCTGCTTCTTGTATTTCGGGTAATGTGACGTCATATGTTGACGTCACGTTCTTTTATTGACATTCCATACTCTGTTAACTTGTGTTGTTGACAACAGAAACAAATGAAAACAACAAAAACAAATGATATGTTCTTAAAGAAACACACAAACTTCTTGAAAAAACACATCCGCAATGGTGTAAACATGAAAAAGCGATGCTTGAATGACATTAATGTGAGGGCTGTCAGTTGATACGGCGATGTTTACAAGACCGTGACGTCACGCGAGAAAATTTCATGTAGTAGCGTTTTGGCGCGAAAATTCAAAGATCGATTTTAAAATGCTTATAACTTTGCTAAAAATACAACTAAAATTAGAATTCAAGAAGTTTTGGGCTTATAAAGCATAAAAGAATTTAAATCACAAAAAAAAGAAAAATGTGAAAATACCCTATTGCAGATAGTAGAAGTAAAAATCAATGTTATATTTATTTTCTCGTAAGGAAAAATGTATGATTACTAGAATAGGTATGCACAATAACTTCTAAGGGTTTTTTACCTCTATGAAATCATACATTTGCACAACCGCGCATGTACCTACTAAAACTCTCATTGCGCATGCGCATATTCTCATTTCAACACGGTTACCGGTTTTCGTTTTTACGAAAACGAAAAAAAAAACTTGCTGCGTTTAAAACGAAACGAAAAACGAAAGTTGCTTCTGCTTTTTTTAAACGCTTTTTCAAACGCTAATGGCGTGTTATAAAGCTAAATCTGCCGTTTTTGTTTCTTACACTTTATGGTCTTAGCAAAATAGTTACAGTAATGAAAAAAATCAAGCATGTTTATTAATTTTTTTTCTTAATTATAAAGCTTAAACAAAATATATAACTTAAGAATTGCCACCACAAAAAAATATTTCAAAAAACGCGTTTTTTTTACATTTTTAGCTTTTTTTTCGTGTGTGCTGTATTTTGGATTTTTTTTTTTGCTTTTAACTTACAGAACTATACATTGTTTAGGTTTAATACTCAAAATTTTTTCAATAATGTCAATAGTTTTTGAGTAAATAAGGAAAAACTGAAACTACTAAATGAATTAAATTTTATATTTACAATAAACCCAAAAAACGAAAAAACGCTTTTTAAGCTGCTTTTTTTAAAAAGCGTAAGCGTTTTTTCGTTTTTTTTACTAAGCCGTTTTTTCCATCTCTAATTACAGGCGACTTGCCTGTAGTCTTTATCTCGACACTCGGCCGTGTTCAAAAAAAAAATCCCGTTGTTTTTAAAAATATGTTTCTCATAGCTTTAGTAAAAGAGTGACATTAATGAAAAAAATCACGCGTGTAAAATATTTTTTTATCTTAATTTTAAAGTTAGTTTTTTATATAACTAAAAAAATGACGCCACAAAAAATATTTAAAAAAACTCGTTTTTTTTTACTTTTTTTGCTCGGATTTTGTTGTTTTGAATTTTGGATTTTTTTTTTTCTTTATAATTATAGAATGATACAAATTCTAGTTTGTAGTGTGATTTTTAATAGAATAATGTGAATAGTTATTGAGATAATATGAAAAAACTGTTTTCAAGAATTAAATAAGTTAATTAGTTTCAGTTTTTTCATATTAGCGCAAAAACTATTCACATTATTTTATTAAAAATCACACTACAAACTAGAATTTGTATCATTCTATAATTATAAAGAAAAAAAATATTTCCAAAATACAAAACAACAAAATCCAAAAAAAAGTAAAAAAAAACGACTTTTTTTAAATATTTTTTTGTGGCGTCATTTTTTAAGTTATATAAAAAAACTAACTCTTAAATTAAGACAAAAAATTATTAAATACGCGTGATTTTTTTCATAAAGGGTGATTGAGAGGTCAGCGCGCCCAACTTTGATGACCGAAATAACCCATATTTTGAATGGTAAGGCAGTATTTTTTCTCCAGTTTAAATTAACACATAAAATAAGGTATTTCTTTCCATAAAATACCAATTCAAAATAATTTTATTTACGGAGATACCTTAAATGGAGATTTCCACTGTTCTTATGAATAAATCCTAACTTTTTTTTATTTCAAAACATTCATTTTGATTAGTTTTATTTTTTCTACTTGTTAGTTGTTTTTTTTTACTTTTCGTTGATTTTTTATGATTATTTAAAAAGTACCCAAATTTTGCATACGATATTGTAGCTAAAGTCGTCTTTTAATGGTTTATTTTCCTTTTAGGATTTGAAGTGATATTTTTTATGTTTTCAATGCATTACTTGTTTTATTTTTTCTCCTCTAATTTATAATTAATAATGGAAAAAGAAAGATTTTCATACAAAAAATGATCCAGTCTTTGGCGCCACGGATAAACTGTGGCGGATTCGTGAACTGGCTTTAAATATAATATCTCCTCCGTTTTTGACCAAAAAATCATGAGTCCGAAATTTAGGTGTAACGGAGTTCAAGCGTTTACGTTAAAACTGGACCAAACAGGTACAAAAATGCATGAAAACCAAAACGCCAGCTCGAGATGCTGTTTAAGATTCGATACATTTTTAGCATGCGGTCTATTTCCTATAGTTACGAGAATTTTACACTTCGGGTATACTCGTATATCTTCGTATATCGACGGAAATGCACGAGTGGCTGTGGTTTAGTAAAATACGTATATACAGGTATTCCACTAGAAAGATTCATTAGCAAAACATAAATTATTTCGCGGTGTCAGAATATCGTCGCCTTACTTTCAAAACCTCGTATCTCAAAAAAAATAATATTTTGCTTAAGTACTTCTTTCCATATAATATTACATAACTACTACATACTCGATGGTTTGAGCATATGGAGAGAATGAATGAGGAAAGACTGACGAAGAAAGTATATGTGGCAAGAATGGAAGGGCGTGGGTTCGAATCCCGGCGGAGCACAAAAAATATACCATTTATATTTTCAAATTTGCTCTTCGCTGAGATGAAAAATTCATAAACCTTTACCAAAGACTGGAGGAAATGAAAGAAGTATGTAAGGAAAGATAGAAATGGCGGTTGATCTGTAATGTTGGCGGCTTGGGTTTATAAAATTGGAATTTGTTTTAGTTTTGATGTCCATAGAAATGATTATTTATTGATTTAAATTGTCGTGTATGTTCCTTGACTTATAGGTTGGTATGCGGCTGACCACCCATGCTGTAAAAATGGTTCAATTTGCCAATATCACCCCTGTCTCAGGGAAGGACGGCAAGAGTTGCAGGGTGTATGTCCATTTGAGATTTGGTTTTTATGTTGTAGGTTCACATGAGGCATGTGCAAGCGCAAACTTGTACGTGTCTGGTTGTGAGAATGCATGTAATGTGAATCTCCAATGTAACATATCTTTGCAACTTACATTAGATTAGATTAGAATTGATAAAAATCTCTGCAGCTTAGATTAGATAAGTAAATTATTTAAGTTAACCTGCTTTGTTTCATTGCTATAAAAATCACTTTAAGCAGAAATAAAGCACTTACTGCCTCTTTCATTGTACATTTGCTAAGAAAAAAAGTAGTATCTGTCACTTACTGCTTTTATGCTTAGTTTTTCTTATAACCAAAAAGCAGTAAGTGTTATAATTTTATGAATTTTTAATTTATTTTCATATTTTTTAATAGTTATACGTAAAAGGTCACTCACAAAAACCATGGTAAAAAATTGAAACTGAAATCTTTAAATTTAAATAAGTTAGCCCAACAAACTCAAGTTTGAAGTAGATTATCTCAAAACAAATATTTTGCAGATACTTCCTTTTTGGTAAGCAGGGCAGAACAGCAGAACGTCGCACTGGTAAATAAAAATAATGCTCTGCACACAAATCCGTGTTTGTATTCAAGATGCAATAAATTGTTACAGTTTGTGTACAACACTCATACAACACTATTATGTGTGCTGAATCTTTTATCTGAAGATTCACAATTAATTATATAAAAAGTAAAACGCTCTCAAGGAGCGTTGTGTTACTTTCTATACAATTTTGTGAAAAATGAAATGTGTAACAAATAATAAATTAATTTATTTCGAAATAAAGTAAATACTTTTATTTTAAAAATGTACAACTTATTGCTTTTAATTAAAGTCAGGATTTTTTTGATGTATTATGAAAAAGAAACACAAAATGGCTAAGAAAAGTTTCTAAGCCCTACCGGTGAATTCTAAAAGCGTTTACACAACCATAGCGTTTATCCAAAAGTTTATAAAAACTAAAACGCTGGGGAGTGACGCCATCTAATCTGATGAGTCAAAGTTATTTGACATAAAATTACGATTTTAGTTTCATAAAACAATTAAAGAGGTTCTTTAGTCCCGATATTAATAATCTTCTTAAGCTCTCGTATAACCTTAATGTCACTTTTTTACTTAGACCATAAAGTATAAGAAACATATTTTTACAAACAACGGGTTTTTTTTGTTTGACCGGACTCTTAAGCCACTTGCACTCGCACTTGTTACTTGCTTCTTGAGTACGGCCCTGGTCATCGGAGAATATTAAAAATATATATTTTTTAAAAACTCGGTATTTAAGCGATACTTTCGAGTGATTATTTTTGAAAATTGAATAAATTTGCCTGCATTACAAAGTAAACAATGTCAAAAAACAAAACACTCATCAACTATATTAAAACACTTTTTGAGACGAACTGACATGTGGAATGAAACGTTTTCTGCCTTGTTTTCGGGTCTTGATTGAGAATTACATTGCAGCTGTTTATTTTTAAGTAATAATTCTGTAAAAGCTTCACTTGTCCACTCTTTTTTTTTTTTTATTGTAGCAAAATAATGCTAATTTAAACAATTTGATATCAAGTCAAAACAAAAACAGTTATGTCAGAGGCGCTGTGCAAGTAGGAACCTTACAGCTTTCTCCTTAAATTTGATTACGTCACTAGTTTGCTTGATTTCCGCTGGTACTTTATTATATTCATCAAATCCTCTGTGCAGAACTCCTCTGTCATATTTCACTGTTCTTACTTTTAACTTTCTTAAATCATTTTTCCCTCTAGTATCATAGCTATGTACATCCTTATTTCTAATTATGAATTTATCCAAATAAACAGGCAATAACTTATTTTCTAATCTATATATAAACATAAATGCATTCAACTTAAGATACTCCTCCACATTCAACCACTCTAAGCTAACCAACATATCTGAAATTTTAGTATCATACTTCTGATTTAGAATCATTCTCATCGCTTTATTTTGTAATTTTTGGAACGAATTTAGATATTCTTTATTTGCCATGTATATAATTGTTGAGCAATATGAGAAATGAGGCTTAATCATAGTATTATAAACATTTATTTTATATTCAGTATTTAAAAATTTCTTTATCCTACTTAATAATCCTATTTTTTTGCTAACTTTTTTAATTATATGATCAAAATGGTACTTAAAATTTAACTTATCATCTATTATAACACCTAAATACTTAATTCTATCAACTATTTCTAATTTCTTATTATAAACCTGAACATTAATGCTACATTTATTTCTATTATTCAGTATTATTACTTTTGATTTCTCAGTGTTCAATTTTAATTTATTCTTATTTAACCACTTTTCTGTCATTTTCATAACATTATTTACTTCTCTTTCTATAATATTTATATCTTCACCAACAAAATATATTAATGTGTCGTCTGCAAACAAATGCAACCTACATCCACTGCCACTGGTAATATTTATGATGTCATTTATATACAAAATAAATAAAATTGGCCCCAATTTGGATCCTTGTGGTACGCCAGTGACAATTTCCCTATGGTTAGAACATTTGTGGGAGATTTTAACTTTTTGTTTGCGCATCAATAAGTAGTTGCTTATCCATTTTATAACTGTCCCTCCAATACCCATCATTTTCAATTTTTCTACTAGTAAACTTCTATCAATCGTTTCAAATGCTCTTTTAAAATCGAGGAATACCGCTGTTACGATCTTTTTACTATTTATCTCCTCAATCCAATTATTTAACACTATCTGTATAGCTATCTTTAAGCTTGATGTATCACTCAAAATCTCCGTTGTTGGGCGGACAGCAAGACGCCAAACAGATTTTAGCGTGTCGGCCCATTTCCTCACAAATATTATACAAGCAAGCAGATGTGCGTCACTTTCAAACAAGTACATCCGCCAGCCTGTTTGCTAAAACATCGCTATAATGTTGCATCACTTTCTCTCCTACTGAGTTTCACATGGCTCTCCTAGTCTTACTTACTCTGTGGTAGGCACCAACAGTTCACAGTCCGGACGTCTTCTTCCTCTTCATAACAGGTAAGCTGGGCCTGCAGCTACCTGGCATGTGTTAGTTTATGTGATTTCAATCTACATGACCATTAAGCTCTAGTCACATTGATCACAAGCAAATGGTTTATGTCCAGTATGTGTCAGTTTATGTGTTTTCAAAGTATTTGCCTTTGTAGTTTTATAATCACACTGATTACAAGCAAATGGTTTACGGCCAGAGTGTGTTAGTTTATGTATTTTCAAAGTACCTGACTGTGTAGCTTTGTAACCACACTGATTACAAGCAAATGGTTTATGTCCAGAGTGTGTTAGTTTATGTGTTTTCAAAGTAACTGACTTTGTAGCTCTATAATTACACTGATCACAAGAAAATGGTATATGTCCAGAATGTGTTAGTTTATGTCTTTTTAAATTGAATGATTGTGCAGCTCTATAATCACACTGATCACAAGCAAATGGTTTAGAGTCCAGTATGTGTCAGTTTATGTGTTTTCAAAGTATTTGCCTTTGTAGTTTTATAATCACACTGATTACAAGCAAATGGTTTACGGCCAGAGTGTGTTAGTTTATGTATTTTCAAAGTACCTGACTGTGTAGCTTTGTAACCACATTGATCACAAGCAAATGGTTTATGTCCAGAGTGTGTTAGTTTATGTATTTTCAAAGTACCTGACTGTGCAGCTTTGTAATCACATTGATCACAAGCAAATGGTTTATGTCCAGTATGTGTCAGTTTATGTGCTGTCAAATGAACTGACTGTGAAGCTTTATAATCACACTGATCACAAGCAAATTGTTTTTTTTGTCCAGAGTGTGTTAGATTATGTATTTTTAAACTATATGACCATTTAGATCTATAATCACATTGATCACAAGCAAATGGTTTATGTCCAGTATGTGTTAGTTTATGTCTTTTCAAAGTAACTGACTTTGTAGCTCTATAATTGCACTGATCACAAGAAAATGGTTTATGTCCAGAATGTGTTAGTTTATGTGCTTTCAAATTGCATGAATGTGCAGCTCTATAATCACACTGATCACAAGCAAATGGTTTATGTCCAGAGTGTGTTAGTTTATGTGCTTTCAAATTGCATGAATGTGCTGCTCTATAATCACACTGATCACAAGCAAATGGTTTATGTCCAGTATGTGTTAGTTTATGTCTTTTCAAAGTAACTGACTTTGTAGCTCTATAATTGCACTGATCACAAGAAAATGGTTTATGTCCAGAATGTGTTAGTTTATGTGCTTTCAAATTGCATGACTGTGTAGCTTTGTAACCACATTGATCACAAGCAAATGGTTTATGTCCAGAGTGTGTTAGTTTATGTATTTTCAAAGTACCAGACTGTGCAGCTTTGTAATCACATTGATCACAAGCAAATGGTTTATGTCCAGAATGTGTTATTTTATGTGCTTTCAAATTGAATGAACGTGCAGCTCTATAATCACACTGATCACAAGCAAATGGTTTATGTCCAGTATGTGTCAGTTTATGTGCTGTTAAATGACCTGACTGAGAAGCTTTATAATCACATTGATCACAAGCAAATGGTTTATGTCCAGTATGTGTCAGTTTATGTGTTTTCAAAGTATTTGCCTTTGTAGTTTTATAATCACACTGATTACAAGCAAATGGTTTACGGCCAGAGTGTGTTAGTTTATGTATTTTCAAAGTACATGACTGTGCAGCTTTGCAATCACATTGATCACAAGCAAATGGTTTATGTCCAGAGTGTGTTAGTTTATGTGTTTTCAAAGTAACTGACTTTGTAGCTCTATAATTGCACTGATCACAAGAAAATGGTTTATGTCCAGAATGTGTTAGTTTATGTGCTTTCAAATTGCATGAATGTGCAGCTCTATAATCACACTGATCACAAGCAAATGGTTTATGTCCAGAGTGTGTTAGTTTATGTGATTTCAAATTAAATGGACATGTAGCTCTATAATCACACTGATCACAAGCAAATGGTTTATGTCTCGAGTGAGTTAGTATATGTGTTTTTAAACTATTCGGCTGTGCAGTTTTATAAACACACTGATCACAAGCAAATGGTTTATGTCCAGAGTGCATCAGTTTGTGATTTTGAAGACTATGTTTCCACACTGATTTGAAACTACAATCATTGCAAAAATAGTGTGTGCTTTTAGCAATGGCCAACTTTTTGAGTTTGCTTTTCTTCACATTGCCTTGTTCACCTCTAACGTGAGTGCTTGTTTCCTGTTGCTCTGTTGATGTGGATGGCCCGCTCTCTGAGGTTGTGTGTCTGTGATGGTGGCTCTTGCTTGTCCCAGTGTGCTCCAGCTCGCAGCAACTGAACAACTGATGGATCCTCAAGAGTTTCTTTTGATTGGCCTTGTAGCTGCAGGCATGGCACACATGTTCCAACCTGACTGGATCATCTGAATACCGCGCAATGTCGATTCTGTCCACAACTTCGCAGGATTCCTTCAATAAGCCACAAGGTGGAGGGGCCGCGTCCTCATTCTTTATATTTCCCATTACTGAGTCCTCAGCTTCCCATTCCTCCTCACGAGCCAGTCTCTCTTGCTTCACGTCGCTCTCTTCAATGTCGATTTGTTCACACGAGTGCAATAGTTGTGCATCCATAACCTCCAAGACCAGCTCCTTCTCAAGTTTAACAACTGCGTCCAATTTTATCACCTTTACAAAACATAAAACAAACAATCAACGATTAATATGTCTGGGATTCAACACGGAGACTGTCTAAAGAGATTACAATCTCTTAAAAACAAGAATAATCACCAAAAAGCATGCCTGTCAAGACAGCCTGGGGATGAGAACTCACAAACTGCGTTTCCCAACATGTATGGAATACTTTTTGGAAAAAAACAACAAATAGGTACCTACCTAATGTGGAATATACATTAGAGTGGAGTGAACCCATTGATCTAAATAAAATATATAGATGGAGCATTAGCGTATATATCCGATCCACATCATTGTTGCCCTAAATGATAGTGTATGCCCCATTTGCAATCAGTTGTTTACCAAGCGTCGGCAAGGAAACATCGAGGTACCTACATGTAAATTGAAGACAACTATCATGCGAAGATAGCCTGACAGTTCCATCAAATTTTCAAATTTCCCCATATAATAGAAATAAGTTAATTTAATGAAGTAAAACTCATGATAAGCGCGTGATGAATTATTAAAAACAAAAGCATACAGTAAAAAACCACAAAATATAAATAAAAAAACTCAGTTCTTCATACTTATACCCATTATTTGACGATAGATTTTTTTCTTATATTAGACGCATTAATCGTATTTTTTAAGGTTTATTTAGATATAAATACAAAAGAAATAAAGATATTAAAATGTAAATAAGCATTTAAGACAACTTTCAGAGATGCTCCTTTAAAATAACGGAGAAAAAACTCTGCTGATATTCATAAAATAATAAAAAAAAACTCTATTACATAAAAGTAAGATACAGTCAGTAATGCCTCTTTTTTGTTTAAGTTTTTTTTTAGTTCCTACACAACCTTAAATATTATGCACTGAATTTTTTTTTTTAAGATAAATTTATTCGTATTAAGTTATTTTTCCTTACATTTTGGGAAACGTATGTTGTGAGACGTCAGCCTCAGATGTCACCTGTTAGGTTTTCTTCACTTCGGCTTGAGTACCATGGAGTTCTATTAAATGGAGAGGCTATTTATTTGATTTAGTTCTTAACACTGTGTTCCATACAGTCACTGAAATCTAATTTCGCCAGACTTTGTCCCTTGTTTTGTCTCGCTCGCACAACATACGTTTTTTGTTGTTGTCCTTTTCTATCACGTTATGCGTCCCTACTCCATCGTTAATTTATGTAAGCAGGTAATATGTTATTTTCGTTGACAACATAATTTAGTGTTGTCAAAGGTTTTGACAATATCTGATACTTTTTAATGCTTCTGTTCCATAAACGTAAATATTTTACTTAATGTTACATAATTACTTGTGAAAATTATTTCAATTACATTTTTTTAATTTTAAGTTTTTTCAATGATGTTAGGAGTAATACCTATAGAAGACAAAGTAAAAAATATATTCTTTTTAATCCAATTTCCTTGAAATATAAAAGGATAAATGAAACAAAAAGTGTAGGGTAGAAATTCAAATTTTGAATTTTGAAATACAGACCACTTCAAATACATACATTTCACAAAAAAAAATGTTCTCACCTGACGGTATCAGATACTATATTTTATCATCATCACATCTCTATCACTAAAAATGGCCGACGGTTTGACAGCGGGGCTATTGTTTTGTGGCTAAAGGCATCAGCAGATAAAATATCAATTGAATTTACTTAAATATTAATATTCACTGGTAATTACGAGTGAAAAGTTACTTCAGACTTTTTATTACAATTTCTCGTATTGTTTGTGCATTTGGAAAATGTGTGGCTTGGCATTTTGATGATTTTTCTTTCCAGTTAGGAAACACACCTATTAATAGTTGGAAGGTTACCCATAGACTGAATTTGGATTTTTGTATGATGAATGGGGTAGCGCATTTCTAATTCACAAAGGATTGCTTTCTCAGCCCATCCAGTTCTTATAAATCCATGTTGAGTACGGACCCTGACGTTGTCATGGAGATCAGAAAGAGACAGAAACATAACAAAATTTCTAATGTTTCTTTCTCTTTCTTTCTACAATTTTGTGGCACAACCGTTTGTATAGGAAAACACTCACGCGCTCCATCTATGTATATTATTTATATCGATGAGTGAACCTGTACAAGATTTTTTTTTTTTTTAAAAACACCTGATTTTTTGGGACATTAATCTAATCTAATATATTTTCACTGTCTATTTTTTTTTTTTTTTTTGGACACAAACGTTTTCGACTACACAGATAGGTAATCATTAGAGGTACGGAATTTTCGTAAATAAAAAAACAAATTTTCGCATTTATTTTTTATTGAAAATTAAAATTTCGCATCAATTTCGCATTTTTACTTTCTTGCTATAGCTAAAGGCTATAAAAAAAATAATTGATTTGGTGTGAATTTTTTTTGTTCGAGGTTTTCACGGAAATGAGTTGTCCTGGTGCAGGACATGCCAAAAAACACTATCTTTCAAAAACGTCCGTCTGTGTGTGTGTGTCACTCTCACAAGTATTAGACCTAGAGATACCAAATTTTGGCTGTATCGACTTTTTTGGACATGTATCAAGTATGAATAACACGGCATTACACCAACTTGAAAATTCAAGATGGCTGCGATACAAATAAAACATAAAATTGCACTTTTCTCAAAAACGGCTCCAAGATTTTTTTTAAATTTTCAGAGTTGCCATTATTTACTTTATAAATTAGTTCTCTCAACACTCTTGCTAATCTGTGTCTATCGGTTGCCATATGAAAAAAACAAATAATTGTGATTTTCTCGAAAGTCATAGGTTAACAAATATATAATGTTCTAAAATATTATAAACAACATATATTTCTACAAATTTAAAAATAAAAAACCACACTCTTGCAAAAATATTTGATTAAACTGTTTTTTCGCAAAAAAAAACACTAATCTATATATTTCGCATTTATTGGAAATTATTTTAAAATTTCGCATTTATCGCATCTGGTCGGACTTCTTGTGAATCTTGTGGATGTTCGGCGTTGACTTTATTTCGAAGTTGCGGGGTGTGGAGATGACTTGAAAACATGTTGGTTAATTTAACAATTTAATGGTCCTTTATTCCATAAAGATTACAAGGAGTTTTACAAGGATTAAGTAAATAAATTAGATGAACAGGTTGAGACAAGTTACCAGGGCGACGTTCGAAGAGAGAAGGAAGTAGGAAGTTGGTTTTTTACATGCCCGAAGCGTCTGTCAGAAATGTAATACCAACCCAACAAAATGTACCAAAGACAAAAAGATTACTATTCTTGGTAGGTATATTATTTTAATTAATTTGGTCATATTAAATTTGGACCATACTGGCGGGCCTCAGATTGGCAAATACCGTGTTATAACGGTGAATATTTGGCAATATTACTAGAGAGGTCATCTCCACACTGATGTATGATAGCTCGTTTACATAATGTTATATCGTGGACTGTATTTTTGAAGTTGTCATAATATACTGGTTAACAGTGATTGACTCTAATTTATAATTCTTTTTTTGTTTTTCAATAACTGGTACTTGTCTGTAGAAATCAACACTTAGATCTAAGAATCATTGATTATACAAAACAATGGTAGGTGCATACAAACTTAAATAGAATTCTGACTTTGAAAATAATTTATTTGACTTATACACCTTGAAGAAGTTGAAAGTTAAGTATTAATCTTACTTGTTGTATGTATGGTAGTCAATTGTGTTAGCAACAAATGATACTTCATTAAGTTGATATGGTGAGTTACCCTTGTAGGTAAGCATTTACATACAAAATTACACTGAGAAAAATATCCTATTGTGAGAATTGGAAAAGTGGGACAATAGGGTATTTTCACATTTTTCTTTTTTTGTGATTTAAATTCGTTTATGCTTTATTAGCCCAAAACTTCTTGAATTTTAATTTTAGTTGTATCTTTAGCAAAGTTATAAGCATTTTAAAATCGATTTTTGAATTTTCGCGCCTAAACGCTACTAGATGAAATTTTCTCGCGTGACGTCACGGTCTTGTAAACAACGCCGTGTCAACTGACAGCCCTCACATTCATGTAATTCAAACCTCGCTTTTTAATATTTACACCGTTGAGGCTGTTATTTTTCAACAAGTTTGTGTGTTTCTTTAAAAACATTTCATTTGTTTCTGTTGTTTTCATTTGTTTCTGTTGTCAACAACACATGTCAACAGAGTATGGAATGTCAATCAAAGAAAGTGACGTCAACATATGACGTCACAGCACCGGAAATAGAAAAAGCAGATCTCATATCCGTTTAAAAACTTGTCCAAATTTCTATATTTTCTTTTTTAAATATAAAATCGAAAAAAAATATTTTCGACTTCAAATCAACATATTATTATTTGATTTTTCGAAATCTATCAAAATAATATACTTTTTATTATATTCCTCACTATTGCAAATACCCTATTGGATAACGAGCTATTCCTACAATAGACGAAATCCAATTGAGATCCAATTGAGATAGTCTATTGTGACAATAGGAATTTTTGGTCTATTGTAAGAATAGGAAAAGTGTGACAATTGGATAAATCTATTCTGACAATTGGATAAATCTATTCTGAGAATAGAGTGAAACCTATTCTCCTAATAGGCTCGTCCTATTCCCCTAATAGCCTTCCTTCTCTTCTTCTAATATATATTTCTTTTTCCGCCTACGGCCATTCGGGTGCCCTCCAGCTAGTTTCCCCAATAGACCTATATACCCTTTACCCCTTCCAGGGGTATTTAGGGCCTGGACAACCACTTCCCCAAATCCTACACGTATAGGATTTTGACGGTTCCTACAATCGACCACATTCCATTCTTAGAATAGACCGACAATTCCTACAATAGGATATTTTTCAATAGACTTATCCAATTGAAAAATTTCTCTCAGTGTACATGGATTCAATAAAGTGTACTTATAATTACTCAGCCTTTAAATTAATCAAATACATAATTTAATGTGATCAGTTCTTGCATAGTAACATAAAACATAAAGTGAAGTTACAGATAACATAATAAGACAAATAATTATCAGTAAGTACATAATCATTTATCCTGCTAGGAATTACCAAATAGGTAATTTACTTAATTTTTGAATTGGTCTCTTTTTAATACCAGAGTCAGTTTTTATGGATATTACTCTCAGAATACCATCCGTACCAGGATGTAATTCTGTTACTCTTCCCAATCTCCATCTCAAGGGCGGTTGATTATCCTCCCTAAGCACAACTAAATCATTAATTTGTAGTGTAGATGTCGATAACTGAGTCCATTTTTTCCGAGGTTGCAAAGAATTGAGATATTCATTAGTCCAACGCTTCCAGAAGGTCTGGAATAGTCGACTTAACAGTTGATACCGATTAACTGCATGGATTGGAAAATGATTCAGATCTGGTTCGGGAAGAGCGACCAGTGGTCCTCCGATAAGGAAATGACCCGGAGTCAATGGTAACAAGTCATTAGGATCGTCTGATAAGGGTGTCAACGGCCTTGAATTCAGACAAGCTTCGACTTGGATTAATAAAGTAGAACATTCTTCAAAAGTGAGGGTATGATTGGCCACTAACTTTTTAAATAAATGCTTTGCGCTTTTTACAGTAGTTTCCCATAGACCACCGTGATGGGGTCCATCTAAAAGTTTGACTGGCAATCCAGGCAAGTGTTATGCTAGAATCTGTCCACAATGTGGAACTTGTTATAACCAGGTTACTGGTCTCACTAACGCGTTTAAATAATTTAGATAATAATAAGGCTGCGTTCAATTCTAGCCGGGGTAAGGAGATTTGTTGCAAAGGTGCTACCTTTGACTTGGCACAAAAAAGTTGAGAGTTAACTTCGGAAGTCAACTCGTTGCGAGTAACTAAATAGATACATGCTCCGAATGCTCGTATAGAGGCATCCGCAAAGCCGTGTAGTTCTACGGAGGATTTATGATCTGTTCCACATACATGCCGTGCTACATGTATGGAGGCTGCTAGGTTGAACTGATGTACAAAATTACACCATTCAGTTTTTGTTGGGGTAGATAACTCATCATCCCATTTACTGCTTTCTTGCCACAGCCGTTGCATAAAGAGCTTGGAAATTATAGTAATGGGGGAGAGCAACCCTAAAGGATCAAACGTTCTGGCTATCGCAGATAAAATTGATCGCTTGGTTAAATTTGCTTCGTTACATTCAATGTGTAAATTGAATATCAACGTGTCAGTACTAGGTTGCCACGTTAATCCTAAAGTTTTATATGTGTCATGGTTTGCAAAATTTACAGATGAAACACTTTCTTGCAATTGTAGGGAACTATTGGTTGTCCACTTTCTTAATGACATACATGCACTATTAAATATTTCAGTAATTTGGGTTTTAATCAAATTGAGCTGATTAATATCGTCGTGTCCAGTTATCAAGTCGTCCATGTACATGTCTGACTCGATAACTTGACAAGCTTCAGGGTACTTGTCCCTATTTGTTTGAGCGAGTTGCATGATGCATCTCGTAGCTAGGAAGGGGGCTGAAGCGGTTCCGTATGTAACCGTGTTTAACTGATACTGGCAAAGCAAGTGAGTCACACTGTCTCTCCATAGGATTCTTTGAAGGGGTCTGTCCTGTGGCTGAATATCTATTTGTCGATACATTTTCTCCACGTCAGCTGTCATCACCCACCTGGGCGTTCTGAAACGTAACAAAATGTCAAATAGATCTTGTTGCACAGTAGGTCCTATCATTAAAATGTCATTCAACGAAAGCCCAGAGGTAGTTCTGGCGCTCCCATTGAATACTACTCTCAGTTTTGTAGTCGTGGAATGTTCTTTTATTACCGCGTGATGCGGAAAATAATAAGCAATTTGAGTGTTATGTGGGGGCACAAGACTCATGTGTCCTAAAGCTAAATATTCGGATAAAAAGTCATCATACCGCGCCTTGAGCTGAGGATTGCGGTTGAGTTTGGATTCTAGCGAGATCAGACATTTTGATGCTCGCGCTAATGAATCGCCTAATACCCCAGGGTCCGACTTCAGACCTATGCGTGTCTGGAATCTCCCCTGCGGTGATCGGGTTGTGGTTTGGACGAATAGATCTTCCATAGCCTTTTCTTCTAAAGATTGATGTTTAGTATTCTCGATGGTTTCACACTTCCAAAAAGCTTCTACCAGTCCGTGAAGACCGGTTGACGCTCCTCTGCTGGGCCCAGACGTCCTTCGGGATCCTCCAGACGCCGCAGTCAGCATCGATGATACGAAGGTAGCTTGCATTGGTGCCAAACCGGTCGCCAACCATCCCAAGTGTGAGGGATAGAACCGGAGCCCTCCCCTTGACAGCGACGTCCGGCTGCAGCGCAGGATTCTCCAAAAGACGTCTGCGCCGAGCAGCATGGAGACTGCGCCAGCCTTGGCAAACTGTGGGTCTGCCAGGTCGCGCAGTGGTACGGGCGGCTCACACCTGAAACTGGTTTGGGGAAGATTTGTAGTTATGGTTTCTACAACAAGGAATGAACATTCAGTTTTAAAACCAGATAATCGAGAAGCTATTGTAGCCGTAACGGCTTCAGATGAATAACTTGTTTGTTGTTGAATACCTTCAATAGGCATTTTTAACGTAGATTTAGGAAGCTTCAATGAGTCAGCTAGTTCCCTTGTTAGGAAGTTTGCCTGCGACCCATTATCTAAAACAGCTCGTACAGTTCTTGACGACCCGTCTGAGTCGTACAAGTGTACGCTTACAGTTGTTAACATAGCTTGAACATTATTGGAATTACTAAATGCTGTCAAGGCAATCTTATGGTCTATAGTATGTAACAATGTATGATGATTGCTTTGACATTTTTTGCATTTGCTTGAGCTACGGCATTTGTATGCTTGGTGCCCAATGCGAAGACAATTGAAGCATAATCTATTACTTTTTGCGGAATCCCGCCTTTGAGAAACATTTAACTGTATAAATTAACTGCATGTGTGAATGTAATGTGGTCCTTTACAGATCGGACACTTGACACCTTCTATTGTTAGCAACGCTTTCTTGGTTGCAGGTTTGCTATTCGTTGGATCGAGAGTGTATTGATTATACATTTCTAAATGAGATGCCTTTTTTTTTAGAAATGCCAAAAAATCATTAACCGATTTGTAGTCCCTGCTTGACTTCCAATCGCTAATGGTTGGTGGGTCTAATTGCTTCACAAACTGGTAGATGAGTAATTCATCCCAGTTCGAAGTGTCAACCCCCAAGCTGTGCAGTGCATTTAAATTACTACTTATAGTGTTGGTGAAATTGTGACTCTCATTAAATCTTCTCACATTAAATTTAATACTGTGTATGTTATCTAGATGCGTTTTTATTAAGATCTCCTTGTTGTTGTATCTTGCTTCTAAGATACTATATGCCAGGGGGTAGTTTTTCCCTGATACCTCTAATTGCGCTAATATTGACTGTACTTGAGGAGATAACGAATTTTTCAGATACATGAATTTCTCTATTCATAATTCATAATTCATAAGGTCTTTATTGTTTTTATCAATATGTACAAAGTATTACAATAAAAATAAATTTTAAAAATCTAATTACAATAAATACTCCCCAAAGTAAGCATAGCTTGTGTTTTGGGGAGGATTCCAACTTATCTTAACTTAAAATTAATCACTTAATAGATAAAAATCATAAAAAAACAATATATACACCATTTAGTCATTTACTTAGCAAAAACAGGAAGACAAAAAAATAAAATAAAATAACATAAAGAGGTAACATGTTTAAATAGAAAATACAGAAATAGGAATTATACATATATACACATATGTAGATATATGAAAAAAATAACAAAAATAATAATGATAAGAATAATATCCGAAAAACCAAATAAATATAAACACTCAACTATTTACACCTCTTTCAAATATTTGCTGATCATGTACTTAATGGCCTTAGGATCTGCGTGCTTATCATGCTTATACCTGGAAAAAAGTGCATTGTACCACCTTACACCCAAATAATCGTAGTGATGTTGGCCGGTTGCTGTATTCTTTCTAGGAACTTTGATTACAAGCGACTCTCTACGCGATCTACCACTCGGGATTACAATATCCCCCGGATTATATCCGTGGATAAAGTAATCCTTATGAACTTGGTAGAGAGCCGCTCTCTTATACAATTGGTCAATTTTTAGCACCGGAAAGTCATGATATAATTGCAATGTGGAATAGTCGAAAGGCTTCTTTAACATTATTTTGATAACCATTCTCTGCACCACCCTAAGAGGCTCGAGTGTTGTTTTAAATGTGCCGCCCCATCCGACCATTCCATACTGCATCAATGACTGTCCAAGCGCAAAATAGGTAGATTTCAAAGTTTTTACCTCTAGAATATCTCTAATCTTGCGGAATACATAGTAAATTTTCCTTAGTCTTTCAATAGTTGTTTCTACATGCTCCTTCCATCTAATTCTGGAATCTATTTTAATACCTAGATATTTAACACTTTCCGCTTGAGAAATTAGGGGGCATGAGCAGGAGCACGCAGTTCCACTGACCAAGAAGTTAGTACAGCTATGTATAGCTATATTAAGTGAAAAAGGAAGACCCCTATTGTAGAGAGAGAATGGAATAAAATTGGTTTTTTCGGTATTCAGAGACAGGAAATTTTTGTCGAACCAATTTTTAAGTATGGTTAATTCCACGTTCGTTCTGCGAACCACCTCTACCCATGACCCTCCCCTCACAATCATAGCCGTATCATCAGCAAAGGACAGGATTGAGGATGTGATCGGCAGAGAGAATATCTCATTGACATAAATAATAAACAATATTGGTCCAAGGACGGTGCCTTGCGGAATTCCGAATTGCGTTATTTTTCTAGAGCTTACTATCTTATTAATGCGTACCTGCTGAGTTCTATACTGCATGAAACTGCAAATCCATTTCCTCACACTGCCACATATTCCAATCCTGTTTAATTTGTTCAATAGGCCAGTATGGCTAACGCTATCAAATGCCTTCCTTAGGTCGATAAATACACCCAGACATTTCTCTCCGGCATCTAATGCCCCGTACACTATGGAAGTCAACCTTGATATGGCGTCGTCCGTGCCAACACCCGTCCTAAAACCGAACTGATTTTTATCAAGTAAACCCTCTCTATCAATAAAATCTATGAGCTGTTTTTTCACTATTTTTTCGAAGATTTTCGAGATATTGGACGTGAGAGTTATAGGTCTATAATTCGATATATTACATGCATCCCCCGACTTGAAAATTGGTGTCACCACACCAACTTTGTACACCTCAGGAAATACACCATTATTCAGGCTGACATTTACTATGTGCGTGATGGGCCCCGACAGAGATGTTGAATTCTGCTTCAAAATATCCACAGATATTCTATCATAGCCAGGAGAGGATCCTCCTTTCATATCCTTTATAATATTTAATACCGTCTCGGAATTTATTGGCTGAAATATGTTGAACCCTGGATCAATGAGAGAATCGGGTTCTATTTCCCCGTAAGTGAAATTTGGATCTATCTGTCGAGCCAGATTTTCACCTACATCTGCAAAAAACTCATTAAAGCTATTAGCCATTTCAATTGGATGTTGTGTGAGTTCCATTGTTTTACCATCAACAATTATCCTTTTTATCTGTGATTTTTTCTTTTTCTTATTAATAATCTCATTTATGGATTGCCATACATGTTTTATATTACTGCCAGCTTGTTCAACCTTCCTAGAGAAGTAATCAATCTTGACCCTTCTTATTAACAGTGTCAGCATGTTTCGATACCTTTTGTACCTGTCACTGACATTAATGTCGCCAGGATGTCTCCGCATAATCTTATACAGCTTTTCTTTGTTTCGTATTGAAACCACCAAACCATGTGTGATCCATGGCTTCAGTCTATTATATTTGGAGGATTTGTTGCTTTGTCTCCGCACAGATATTTGCTCAACACTCGCCAAATAATCTTCAACAATATCGTGAAAATTCTTAGCACATATATTTGCATCAAAAGAATCATAAACAGACTTCCAACTTTCATTCATCAGTCTCATTTTCAAATCCTCCAAATTAATCTTTTTTATTGGTTCATCATGTCGTACAGTATCATTTAATGCATTATTACTATTCATCAATCTCTGTATGAACAAAGACGTGTGATGATCCGTAATGTCACTCTTCCAAACAACAGTACATATGTCCTCCAGTTTGCTCAGTGGCGTATTGGACCAGAAATGGTCCAGACAGGACGGAGTTTGCCCATCCACCTCTCTGCTATATAAATTTGTACACAATTTAAAATTTAGTTCTGCTAGTGCGTTCATATATTCATTCTTTACAGTACTTATGCAAGTTTTTGCCACATTTACATTAAAATCGCCCACAATAATCACATTCATACTTCGACATTCATTCAGTAGCATCCTAAGTTCGTTAATAAATTCATTAACATTTGATTGGTGTGTTCTATATACAGAGATTATGCGATACAAAACGTTATTCTTATAATAATCAATCTGTAGACAATTAACATTATTCATGATAATCTCTTTAACTCTTATATTATCATTATTACCGCGCACAAACACAACAATTCCACTATTTTTATTTACATAATAATTACTACGGAAATATGAGTAATTTGGAATATCAAACGGTTCACTCCACTCATTTAGATGCGCTTCACAGAGTACAATCAAATCTGGCAATCTATTAAGACAACTCAAATTTACTAGAAAACAATCCAGATTCTTTCGTATACTCCTAATATTTTGTTGTAATATAAACAGAGCATCATCTTCACATTTAGAATTTATAACATCATTACACTCCAATGCCGTGTGACACTCGTATTGAGCTATATTATACTGATTATCCACCTCATGCAAAAAGTCTGGATTCATGATTCGTGATAAAATAGTTCACTAGTAAGTACATCATTATTACAGGGTATCTCATCTATAATATAATCTATAATCTATAATCTAAGTTGCAAGGATATATTTATTCAAAGCTCTCAGATGTATGCCCACAAACAAACACGTGTAGTTCGCGCTTACAAATGCTGATTGTGTACTTACAAATAAAATTCAAACCTCAAATGAACATAAGCCCCACAACTTTTGCCGACCTTCCCTGAAACAGGGGTGACACTGGCAAAGTGAACCATTTTTTACAGTATGGGTGGTCAGCCTCATACCAACCTATAAGTCAAGGAATAATACCACAATTAACTATCGCACATAAAAATCATCATTATTTCAAACAGTACAGATGTCACAGCATCTTCAAGCAGCACAAAACATATTATGTCATTAATGATATTATTAAATAATAGTAAACAATGAAATAGTACCGACCCAATGCTACGCTCACGGCGCACAACAAATATGCAACGAGTGGCGGTATCCGCACACGCCGCCACTCGTATAGCACAGTACACACACGGGACCATTACAATTTACAGATCGGCCCATTGTACTAAAATGTCGATCACGCGCTTTACATAAAAATGCCTTAAAAACCAAACAACATAACGAAAGTACGTCTAAAAAGCAGAAATACACTATATTAAATATTAGTCAATAATCAATCTTCTCTTTTGCAATTTGCAATACCCTAGCGTATGATGGACAAGATTTTTTGTCCATAGCATTGTGCCAATGGTCAATATTTATCCCCCTTTTTTCCGCTTCAATCTTACAATTGA
The DNA here is from genome assembly GCA_951799405.1 of Agapetus fuscipes. Lineage (NCBI taxonomy): Eukaryota > Metazoa > Arthropoda > Insecta > Trichoptera > Glossosomatidae > Agapetus > Agapetus fuscipes. The sequence goes on along the minus strand of OX637354.1, from coordinate 3,497,537 downwards.
TGCACTCTGCTTGTTTAGAACGTTTGTCGCAATTTATAAATTTGTGATTTCCCCCACAATGAGAGCACTTCGCCGGTTCTGCCTTTTTTGTGCAGTAGTTGGCGGAGTGCATGAAATTCAGACAGTGGTAGCATTGTGTAACTGGGTTGGCATCCACAACTGTGATTCTTTGGTATCCCAGAAATATCTTCTGTTTCTCCGTGAGGTGTTTTCTCACTTCAGTAGACGTCTCTACCAATAGATGCGCTAGCCCCGGGCTACCTCTCACCTTGATCACCCTCTTAATAACAAAGTCTTTGTGGTCCTTCAAAATATCCTGCAATTCCCCATTCTGCATCTTAATGTCATTCCATAGGGTCTCATTATTATTCTCAGAACTGACGTTTCTCAGCACAATCCATGGTTTTCTTTTTTTGATAAATTCGGCTGCAAGCTTATCCGATAACCTTTCTTCAATTATTTGCTTTAGTATGTCCGCATCAGACTTCGAAGGACAGGTAATGAGACACCCACTTCCTTTACTTCCCTTGATCTTTCTCATTCCACAGATTCCTATTCCCAGGAGTTTAACATCCAATTTGTCCTTAAGTATTTTCTCCACCTGCTCAGGTAATAATTCCTTTTGCGTATCTCTACCACGCACTATGATCGTATATCGCTTTTCAAAATGATTCTTCGATGAGATACTTAGTTCTCTCTGAGATTTGCCTCCAACAATTGGTATCACTGCATCTCTTATATCCTTCAAATCCTCCGACACCTTGTCCACCATCGGTGTCATCATCTCAATCTTGCCTAATTTTTTCTCATTTGCCAAAATCTGCTTCGCCACCTCTTTGTACATGCAATTCATTTCATCATACTTTTCTGCAAAGAAGGAGAGAGATTCCTTTATCTCTTTTAATTCTACCTTCAGCTCCCTCATCTCCCTTAACAGCAGGAGTGTGTCTGCCGAAGGCGACTCCACGGTTGGGGAGGGGGATATTGTTGGTGAAGATGATGATGATGATGCCCGGACGGGTGGATTAGGCAATACACCCTTGCTCTTTTTGAGATGTTGAGCCAATGCCTCGGAAGATGGGTTGGGGCCCAGCTTTGATGTTCTTGGGTCCTCTAGCCTGCACGAGTCACACATAAATTGCGACCTTGTCCTTGTGGACATTCTTTCGGCTGCTTGACGCTGGCATGAGTGGTGGTATGACTCATAGCACCTGGAGCATTTTAAAGCTTTTTTTGGGCTCAATTCCTCCGAGCATATACGGCACTTCATGTTTTTTTTTTTTTTTTTTCAGATTCAGGTCCTCTTACACTGAACACTGTTGGTTATTGTAGATTATTAGTTGTGTAAATATTTACATTTAAGTTTATAAAATAATATCATAATTGTAACAACAATGTTGGGTGTAGTCAAATTTCAAATCAACATATTAAAAAGTCAAAAAAGTGGTTAAAAGTGCACATATAAATACCCCACTCAGTTCACAAATCACAGAACACATATGGCAAAAGATTTCAAAGCCAAATTGGGCTAAAAGGATTAAAAATAGCTAAAGTTATAACCATTTGTAAGGAGCACAAGATTTTGTGTGTGACTTTGACAGTTCTAATCGATGGAATGTATATTTGAAATGTTTGCATTATTGTCTATTAAGGCCAAAAATAAATCTCTAAATGTTACCCAGTTGTCATATTTTCCATCAAAGATCGGAATCGACAATTTAGGTAAGTTCATGGGGTTACAGAATTCATTATTAACTATATGATTAATTTTTAGGCTATTGGCCTCAGATTGCTCTAAGAACCCTTCATACTTTGCTATTAAATTCACCAGGACCTCTTCCTGGTGTAGCATTGTTCTATGTAGGTCCTCATCATTGGCCAAAGCATCTACATTATGGTTATACAATTCATTAAATTTTGTTATTATTTCTCTGATTTGACATAGTTTTGATTTTACTAGTGAGATTTCTAAATTTTCCTTTAAAATATATTGTTCATAGGTAGCTAATCTAGCTAACAATGTCCTCGTCCAATTTGACAGTCTAGTCGTCATTTTGAAACACAATATACACTAATCACAAATAAATAAATAAATAACACTGGCCTGCCTGTGTGGAGGAATCCTCGGTGATCCCGTGACTCGTACTGGGTCTGGCAGCTCGTGCGGCCCGTGCGTGTGATGATCTCAGCTTTGGTCAGCTGATATGGGGGCGCTTGCCTGCACCAAGCAGCGCTCCGCTGGTCAGAAGGAGAAGCTCCTCCTGCTCGTGGATGATGATGGATGACTCTCGCACTAGGCCTGGGCCTGTGCGCAGTCGATGTGGGGCTCAGTTTGCTTCACAAACTGATGTGGGGACGCCTGCTTGTACAAAGCAGCGCTCCGCATTCGTCAGAAGGAGTGGTTCCCTCTGCCCGGCCCGCTGATGAATGTGCGCCCGCTGTATGGGGCCACGTGTGCTCCTTTCCGTCGCGCTGCGTAACAGTCCTCTTTTTGTGAGCACAAAGGAGTCCTCGCTGGACGCCGATGGCTGCAGATGCTGGTTCATGAATAATTTATTCACATCATCCGCTGGTAAAAGTTCTTAGTGCCAAAAATGTTCGGCACGATGCGGCGAGAAGGTCCAAAAATATGGTCGCCCATCCGGCTCGAAGGACCAAAAATATGGTCGGACTTCTTGTGAATCTTGTGGATGTTCGGCGTTGACTTTATTTCGAAGTTGCGGGGTGTGGAGATGACTTGAAAACATGTTGGTTAATTTAACAATTTAATGGTCCTTTATTCCATAAAGATTACAAGGAGTTTTACAAGGATTAAGTAAATAAATTAGATGAACAGGTTGAGACAAGTTACCAGGGCGACGTTCGAAGAGAGAAGGAAGTAGGAAGTTGGTTTTTTACATGCCCGAAGCGTCTGTCAGAAATGTAATACCAACCCAACAAAATGTACCAAAGACAAAAAGATTACTATTCTTGGTAGGTATATTATTTTAATTAATTTGGTCATATTAAATTTGGACGAGCATCTATTTCGTAAATGCGAAAATTCCGTACCTCTAGTACCTAATCATCAAAAAAAATTAAAATAATTTTTATTACCTGATGATGATAACTGTGTAATCAAAAACGTTTGTGTCCAAAAATTTAAAAAATAATGAAGAGTGAAAATAAAACAGAGTTTAATTAACTGAAGAAAAGATGAATTTTCACAGTGTGAATGCACCAACCATCCAAAATATTAATCTAATATAAGTTGCAAAGATATGTTACATTGGAGATTTACATTACGTGCTATTTGCTTGCTAGAAACATAAAAATTCAACAACCGGGTTATCCCAATATGGAACGAACAATTTGGAAGGGCTTTACGCAAGGATCTGTACTCAGCCCCATTTTGTACAACATATACATATATCTCAGATATGCACACTTACCTCTCCCCATCCTGCAAAATGTTGGAATATGCAGATGACTTTGATATTTACTCTTCTAATACCAACATAAATATTGCTTGTTCGAGCATAAACTTTTCAATAAAAAGCTTACAAACATGGTTTAACACCCACGGCTTAGAAATTACTCCATCCAAAAGCACTGCAGTGCTCTTCACAAGGAGACGGAAATTTCCTCCCATCCTTATTAATTTTAAATCTGATACAATCCCCATTTCTAAATGCGTTAAATTTTTGGGTCTCTTTTTGGATTCTAAATTAACTTGGGCAACGCATATTGGTTAACTGCTGTATTGCATCACTAAACCCTCTCCGAGCCTTGTCAGGTGTTTGGTGGGGAGCACACCACTCTACTCAAAAACTGCTTTATAATGCTTTCATTCACAGTCAAATCGATTACGCATCATTTCTCTATGGATCTGCCTCAAAAAAAATACTTACAAAAATTGACACAATTCAATTCCAAGGTCTAAAAATTATACTAGGTGCAATGAGATCATCCCCGACAAACACTCTTCAGCAAGAAAGCTGCGAACCTCCCCTCAATCTTCGTCGTTCTTTTCTGTCTAAAAAAATTCTAATTAAAAGTTTCTCCCTTTCACATAGGCTCATAGATTCCTTAAACATTTTGTCTAAGGCCCGGTAGTTTCATCGTTAGCATAGCGACTTTATACTGAATGAAAAAGGACGCACTTATGTCAAACGTGTGGGTAGCTTTTTTTTATCAGTTTAAAGTCACGTAAGCTAACGTTGAAAATACTGAGCCTAAGTACTGTATTGAAAACTCGTATTGGAAACATAAACATGTACCAATCTTAGTTAGCTGCTTAACGGGGCTACAAAATCTTTTAGTTGCATCAATCGCACCAATATTCTACCTTTATTTTTGAGCCCTTTTGAACACCTCACTTTTCTCCCCTCAGTAAATACAAACACAGGACTTGTAAAAACGGATCACCCACCGCAGGAGCAAAATTTTCAGAATTTAATAGAAAACAAATGGAAAGATTGGACGTCCCTCTTTTCGGATGGTTCCAAAACACCAAATTCATGGGCCGTTGGTGCAGCTTTTTACTGTCCAAGTCAATCTAAAATCTAAATCTAAGCTGCAAAGATATGTATCATTTGAGATTCATATTAAATGCATTCCCACAAGCAGACATGCATCATTTCGCGCTTACACATGCTGCATGTGGACATACAATATAAAAACCCCAATCTCAAATGAACATAAGCCCTGCAACTCTTGCCGACCTTCCCTGAAGCAGGGGTGACATTGGCAAAGTGAACCATTTTTTACAGTATGGGTGGTCAGCCGCATACCAACCTATCAGTCAAGGAGTAATCAATTGTCTATAAATTTAAATTACCTGCAAACGTCAACGATTTTCTCTGCAGAGGCATATGCCATCCTGGAATCTCTCAAATTCATAAATCACACAACTATTTCTCAAATTTTTGTTATATTCTCAGACTCCCAAGCGTCCTGCAGAATATTCTATCCTTCCCTTTTAAACGCCCTCCAATCTCAATTATTCTCAAAATTAGGTCCCTCCTTTGCAGTCTCTCGCAATCGGGAAAGAACGTGGATCTGGTTTGGATTCCCAGCCACAGTGGAATTGTGGGAAACGAAGTGGTAGATGGCTTTGCTAAAGAAGCTATCCTGACCGGTATCCCCGGCCTTCCGCTTCTCCCCTATGGACCTTATCCCATCATTTAAACACTCTCTTCGAAATGAATGGAGTGAGTTATGGTCGTTCACATGTTCAACAAACGGAAAGTGGTACGCTGGCATCCAGCCATCTCTTCCTGTTTCCCCATGGTTTTGCAATTATTCTGTTAATAAACAACAAATTTCTACCCTTTGTAGCATAAGAATTGGCCATTGTTGCTCTCCAGCCCACCTTTTTAAAATTAATGTTGTCGATTCTCCTTTATGTGACTGTAAAACCGGAAAAGGCGATTCAGACCACATTTTCTTTAACTGCTCTCACCATTTATATCAATTGTATTTTCTTTTTCTAAGAACTGACGTCTCCATTCAATATCCTGTTAATGTTTCTAATCTAATCTAATCTAATCTAAGCTGCAAAGATATATATCATTTAAGATTTATACTAAATGCATTCCCACAAGCAGATATGTATAATTTCGCGCTAACACATGCCGCATGTGGACCTACAATATAAAAACCCAATCTCAAATGAACATAAGCCTTGCAACTCCTTCCCTGAAACAGGGGTGACATTGGCAAAGTGAACCAATTTTTATATTATGGGTGGTCAGCCGCATAACAACCTATAAGTCAAGGAACATACATGACATATTACATTTTTTAAATCAAAGAATAAAAATAACAATATATACATGGACATAAAAAACTAAATCATAAAAACTAATATGTTTCCTATCTTTTATCCTTGAATTTGAAATACATTAACCTTCTGTTTCTAAAATTTATTTCCCACAACATAAAATTATAATTTACTTAACCCAAAAAAGTACTTGGTTAATTTTCTTTAATTTCCTTAAAATTGTGTTTTACATGTGTTTTTTTGTTTTTTTTTTTATTGCTTTTTATTATTGCTTAAGGGTGATTGAGAGGTCAGCGCGCCCAACTTTGATGACCGAAATAACCCATATTTTGAATGGTAAGGTAGTATTTTTTCTCCAGTTTAAATTAACACATAAAATAAGGTATTTTTTTCCATAAAATACCAATTCAAAATAATTTTATTTACGGAGATACCTTAAATGGAGATTTCCACTGTTCTTATGAATAAATCCTAACTTTTTTTTATTTCAAAACATTCATTTTGATTAGTTTTATTTTTTCTACTTGTTAGTTGTTTTTTTTTACTTTTCATTGATTTTTTATGATTATTTAAAAAGTACCCAAATTTTGCATACGATATTGTAGCTAAATTCGTCTTTTAATGGTTTATTTTCCTTTTAGGATTTGAAGTGATATTTTTTATGTTTTCAATGCATTACTTGTTTTATTTTTTCTCCTCTAATTTATAATTAATAATGGAAAAAGAAAGATTTTCATACAAAAAATGATCCAGTCTTTGGCGCCACGGATAAACTGTGGCGGATTCGTGAACTGGCTTTAAATATAATATCTCCTCCGTTTTTGACCAAAAAATTATGAGTCCGAAATTTAAGTGTAACGGAGTTCAAGCGTTTACGTTAAAACTGGACCAAACAGGTACAAAAATGCATGAAAACCAAAACGCCAGCTCGAGATGCTGTTTAAGATTCGATACATTTTTCGCATGCGGTCTATTTCCTATAGTTACGAGAATTTTACACTTCGGGTATACTCGTATATCTTCGTATATCGACGGAAATGCACGAGTGGCTGTGGTTTAGTAAAATACGTATATACAGGTATTCCACTAGAAAGATTCATTGGCAAAACATAAATTATTTCGCGGTGTAAGAATATCGTCGCCTTACTTTCAAAACCTCGTATCTCAAAAAAAATAATATTTTGCTTAAGTACTTCTTTCTATATAATATTACATAACTACTACATACTCGATGGTTTGAGCATATGGAGAGAATGAATGAGGAAAGACTGACGAAGAAAGTATATGTGGCAAGAATGGAAGGGCGTGGGTTCGAATCCCGGCGGAGCACAAAAAATATACCATTTATATTTTCAAATTTGCTCTTCGCTGAGATGAAAAATTCATAAACCTTTACCAAAGACTGGAGGAAATGAAAGAAGTATGTAAGGAAAGATAGAAATGGCGGTTGATCTGTAATGTTGGCGGCTTGGGTTTATAAAATTGGAATTTGTTTTAGTTTTGATGTCCATAGAAATGATTATTTATTGATTTAAATTGTCGTGTATGTTCCTTGACTTATAGGTTGGTATGCGGCTGACCACCCATGCTGTAAAAATGGTTCAATTTGCCAATATCACCCCTGTCTCAGGGAAGGACGGCAAGAGTTGCAGGGTGTATGTCCATTTGAGATTTGGTTTTTATGTTGTAGGTTCACATGAGGCATGTGCAAGCGCAAACTTGTACGTGTCTGGTTGTGAGAATGCATGTAATGTGAATCTCCAATGTAACATATCTTTGCAACTTACATTAGATTAGATTAGAATTGATATAAATCTCTGCAGCTTAGATTAGATAAGTAAATTATTTAAGTTAACCTGCTTTGTTTCATTGCTATAAAAATCACTTTAAGCAGAAATAAAGCACTTACTGCCTCTTTAATTGTACATTTGCTAAGAAAAAAAGTAGGTAGTATCTGTCACTTACTGCTTTTATGCTTAGTTTTTCTTATAACCAAAAAGCAGTAAGTGTTATAATTTTATGAATTGTTAATTTATTTTCATATTTTTTAATAGTTATACGTAAAAGGTCACTCACAAAAACCATGGTAAAAAATTGAAACTGAAATCTTTAAATTTAAATAAGTTAGCCCAACAAACTCAAGTTTGAAGTAGATTATCTCAAAACAAATATTTTGCAGATACTTCCTTTTTGGTAAGCAGGGCAGAACAGCAGAACGTCGCACTGGTAAATAAAAATAATGCTCTGCACACAAATCCGTGTTTGTATTCAAGATGCAATAAATTGTTAAAGTTTGTGTACAACACTCATACAACACTATTATGTGTGCTGAATCTTTTATCTGAAGATTCACAATTAATTATATAAAAAGTAAAACGCTCTCAAGGAGCGTTGTGTTACTTTCTATACAATTTTGTGAAAAATGAAATGTGTAACAAATAATAAATTAATTTATTTCGAAATAAAGTAAATACTTTTATTTAAAAAATGTACAACTTATTGCTTTTAATTAAAGTCAGGATTTTTTTGATGTATTATAAAAAAGAAACACAAAATGGCTAAGAAAAGTTTCTAAGCCCTACCGGTGAATTCTAAAAGCGTTTACACAGCCATAGCGTTTATCCAAAAGTTTATAAAAACTAAAACGCTGGGGAGTAACGCCATCTAATCATGATGAGTCAAAGTTATTTGACATAAAATTACGATTTTAGTTCATAAAACAATTAAAGAGGTTCTTTAGTCCCGATATTAATAATCTTCTTAAACTCTCGTATAACCTTAAAATCAAGTGTGAGGGTATTTGCAATAGTGAGGAATTTGGTAAAAAGTGTATAATTTTGTTAGATTACGATAAGCATATAAACAAGGGCCTAATTTCAAGTCCAAAATAAATTTATATAATTTTTAATTTGAAAAAGATCTTTTGAAAATTTTGACCGGTTTTAAAACGGATGTGCGATCCGTCAACGAAATTTGTAACCCCCGTGACGTCATTTTCTTGTATCGACAACGCTGCTGGTGTTGCGATGGCTATAAAAAATCAAAGAAAATGACGTCACAGCCGAAAATTCAATCCAAGGAGCGTTTTGGCGCGTAAATTAAAACATCATTTTTTGAACATGAATAACTTTGTAAAAAAAGCAAGTAAAAATAAAATTCAAGAAGTTTTATAATAAGCAAATATAAAGGAATTTAAATCTACAAGAATTTTTTTTTGTGAAATTTCCCTATTGTAACCATTGAATCGTAACCTTTTCCCATCATTCAACATCCCCACTCCTAGTATACTTGACACTGGCGCCCATGCTGGCGCCCCTGCTCTCCGTGGGATTCGCCATACAGAAGAAGAAGAAGAAGAGTGAACCTGTATAAGTTTTTTTTTTTTTTTTTAAAAACACCTGATTTTTCGGGCCATTAATCTAATCTAATATATTTTCACTGTTTATTATTTTTTTAATTTTTGGACACAATCGTTTTCGACTACACAGTAATCATCATCAGGTGATAAAAATTATTTTTAATTTTTTTATCACCTGCTGATGTAATATTACTGTGTAATCAAAAACGTTTTTGTCCAAAAATTAAAACAATAATAAAGAGTGAAAATAAAACAGAGTTTTAATAACTAAAGAAAAGATGAATTTTCAGTGTTAATACACCAACCATCCAAAATATTAATCTAATATCAGTTGCAAAGATATGTTACATTGGAGATTCACATTACGTGCATTCTCACAACCAGATACGTACAAGTTCGTGCTTGCACATGCCTCATACAACATAAAAACCAAATCTCAAATGGACATATACCCTGCAACTCTTGCCGTCCTTCCCTGTAACAGGAGTGACATTGGCTAAGTAAACCATTTTTACAGCATGGGTGGTCAGCCGCATACCAACCTAAAAGTCAAGGAAGATACAGGACAAATAATATTTTATAAATCAATAAATAATAATATCTAATCTACATCTAAATCTAAGCTGCAAAGATATGTCCTATTTAAGATTCATATTAAATGCATTCCCACAAGCAGACATGTATAATTTCGCGCTAACACGTAAGGCATGTGGACCTACAATATAAAAACCCAATCTCAATGGAACATAAGTCCTGCAACTCTTGCCGCGCTTCCCTGAAACAGGGGTGGCATTGGCAAAATGAACCATTTTCTACAGCATGTGTGATCAGCTGCATACCAACCTCTAAGTCAAGGAACATACACAACAATTTACATTTTTACATTCATAATTTTTTTTTACAAATATTTCTCTTCAAAAATACATATAAAAATATACATTTTCAAAAAACTTAAAAGAGAAACCCACATAGGCATAGCCTGTGCGTGGCCCGTGTGGGTATACAGGGATAAAAGTAAAAGATGAAAATTGTAATTACTAACTATACAAAACAAGGAAAAATTATGTAGAAATGAGATAAAAATTATATTAATTAAATAAAACACAGTTTAAATTCACTTTTATATTCTTTAACTTTGTCAAACGTTTTCGCCTAAAAAGGCATCATCAGGACAATTACAAATCAAATTAACAATTGAATTCTCTTCTTCTTCATCTCCCTTCACATTACATAGACAATGTAATTATTTAGGTATAAATTTAAAGTCAAAATTAATAAAAAACAAATATAAATGTTTAACTAAAATTGTAAAATGTTTAGGTATAAATTTAAAGTCAAATTAAATAAAAACAAATATAAATGTGTAACTAAAATTGTAAATTGTATAATTAATTGTAAAATTCACAATATAAATTGTCAAATGTATAAAATAACTTATATAATGTATAACCCAAATTGTAAAATAGTTATTTATGTCACTGCTTAGTAATGATAGTCTTTGTAACACGAGTGCTAGTTTGTGCCATGAGGGGCAGCCGAATGGCACAATAGAAAGCACGAGTGTTACAAAGGCTAATTACGTGCAGTGGCATACAATACTTTTTCTACGACCATGAAAAAATCAACAAAATAGTGAATAATAGTCATTATAATGTACTCGTCCATTTGAAGTAATTGAAATCTTACCTTTGTCAAAACGTGTGATTTATCATTCGCTTCGATTATCGAATCTAATCTAAGTTGTAAAGATAAATTATATTTAGGTTTCATATTGAATTCACGCCCACAAGCCAACACATATAAGGTCGCGTTGTACATCCTGCATATAAGCTTAAACATTCAAACCCAAAACGCAAATAAACATATGCTCTGCAGTTGTATTGGCACGTGAACCAAGTTTGTACAGCATAGGTGATCAACCTCATACCCACCTAGTAACCATGTAACTTTTTGAGTTTGTTTATTTTACAAGGTAAAATTTTTTGTATTGTTTTCCTTTCAAGCCTTTTACTTTCCTTCGAAAAAAGGAAAGCTTTATTTGGAGCATTCCGATAAATAAATTCGATAAATTTTAGCACTATTAACAATTTTTATTTGACTCTACACATAAAATATATTTATTTTCATCTGAACAGGGCTGGAAGTCTCATCACCACGGTAATTCCTACCTACCGAATATCAGTAATATTGTATGAAGCCTCATCAGCTGATCGCTTGCGGCCATCTTGGATTGACAGGTCTTCATACCCCCATACAAGGTTGACATTTGAAATTAAAAAATTGTTCCAATTCTGACAATGCGCATGCGCACATTTTCATTTCAACACGGTTACCCGTTGCGTAATGTTACATTACGCAACGGGTGTAGAAATGTACGTCATTGTGATTGCGTTAGCCGTTTTGTAATTAGTAAATTACCAAATGGGAGTAGAAAAAATACAATATAAAATGTTCTAGCATAAATTAAACAAATAAACAAAAGTACACAAATCATAAATTAAAATTAGTAAGTAATTTTAATTCAATCAAAATTTTTAAAGCACAATAAAAGTTTTTTTTTTTTTTAATTAATTATTACTGTAAAATTGGAGAGACATACGGAATCTGCACATTTACCAAGTTTACTCTCTTATTTTTATGGATTTCCAGTGCTTCCAGTGCCAAAAGTCTACTCACACCACACTCCGAATGCATTATCTCTACACTAGTAATGTCAAAAGTATGACCATCACTAATGCAGTGATCTGTCATCTCAAAGTGCGCGGATATACCTCTGAACGCTCTGGAATGTTCTTTAATTCTTGTTTGTATAGATCTCCCTGTCTCTCCAATATATATAGCATCACACTGATTACAATTAATTTTATACACCCCCCCTAATTCTAGACTATCAATTTTGTCTTTGTTGTTAAATAATAATTTATGTAAATTAAAGTTTGTATAGAAGGCCAAATTAAAATTATTTCTTAATATTTTTTTAATTTTATACGACAAATTATTATTAACAAATACTTAGGCATTTTCGCCAGGATTCATGGTTGTTTTTATCTATGATGGGATATATAAATTGTTTATAGAGGTCCTGGCGATCATATTTGTTAATAATTGTTTAACTATCTTTTCATTATATCCATTATTAATAGCAATATAACAATACAATTGTACTCTTTATCATAATCATCTTTATCCAGAGGTAGCACTTTCATTCTATGTACCATAGCATGAAAAGCCGACATTTTTTGTGAGTATGGATGATTGGACGATGCATGAATACAAATATTAAGATAAAATTTAGTTAATTTATAGTAAATGTTGAAAATTTTGGTGAAAGAAAGAAAAATAATAACAAAAATAGAATTAAACAAAAAGATAGAAAATCAGTTAAACGGTAAACATACTAAGTAACTAATCTAATCTAAGTTGCAAAGATATGTTACATTGGAGATTCACATTACATGCATTACACGTACAAGTTCGCGATTGCACATGCCTCATGTGAACCTACAACATAAAAACCAAATCTAAAATAGACATACACCCTGCAACTCTTGCCGTCCTTCCCTGAAACAGGGGTGACATTGGCAAAGTGAACCATTTTTACAGCATGGGTGGTCAGCCGCATACCATCTGTTGGACCAGGGTCAAAGTTATCATCGATAGGAATTTAGACATGACAGGATTCGAACCTTCACTTGTTTCAATAACGCTAATAATTTCCAAACATTTTAGAATTCGGAATTTTAGTTTTCTCAACTACTTAATTATCGATAAAGTGAAAATCATCCATTACAGGTGACTTGCCTGTAGTCTTTATCTCGACACTCTTAAGCCACTTGCTACTTGCTTCTTGAGTACGGCCCTGGTTATCGGAGAATATTAAAAATATATATTTTTTAAAAACTCGGTATTTAAGCGATACTTTCGAGTGATTATTTTTGAAAATTGAATAAATTTGCATGCATTACAAAGTTAACAATGTCAAAAAACAAAACACACTATGTCAACTATATTAGAACACTTTTTGAGACGAACTGACTTGTGGAACGAAATGTTTTCTGCCTTGTTTTCGGGTCTTGATTGAGAATTTCATTGCAGCTGTTTATTTTTAAGTAATAATTCTGTAAAAGCTTCACTTGTCCACTCTTTAAGCTCAACAGTATCACTCAAAATCTCCGGCGGCGTCTTCGTTTGTTGGGCGGACAGCAAGACGCCAAACAGATTTTAGCGTGTCGGCCCATTTCCTCACAAATATTATACAAGCGAGCAGATGTGCGTCACTTTCAAACAAGTACATCCGCCAGCCTGTTTGCTAAAACATCGCTATAATGTTGCATCACTTTCTCTCCTACTGAGTTTCACATGGCTCTCCTAGTCTTACTTACTCTGTGGTAGGCACCAACAGTTCACAGTCCGGACGTCTTCTTCCTCTTCATAACAGGTAAGCTGGGCCTGCAGCTACCTGGCATGTGTTAGTTTATGTGATTTCAATTTAAATGACCATTTAGCTCTATAATCACACTGATCACAAGCAAATGGTTTATGTCCAGAGTGTGTTAGTTTATGTCCTTTCAAATTACTTATCTGTAAAGTCTTATAATCACATTGATCACAAGCAAATGGTTTATGTCCAGTGTGTGTTAGTTTATGTGCTTTCAAATTAAATTGACGTGTAGCTCTATAATCACACTGATCACAAGCAAATGGTTTAAGTCCCGAGTGTGTTCGTTTATGTGATATCAAATTACCTATCTGTACAGTCTTATAATCACATTGATCACAAGCAAATAGTTTATGTCCAGTTTATGTGCTGTCAAATGAACTGACTGTAAAGCTTTATAATCACACGCAAATGGTTAATGTCCAGAGTGTGTTAGTTTATGTATTTTCAAACTATATGACCATTTAGATCTATAATCACATTGATCACAAGCAAATGGTTTATGTCCAGTATGTGTCAGTTTATGTGTTTTCAAATAACCTTTCTGTGCAGTCTTATAATCACATTGATCACAAGCAAATGGTTTATGTCCAGAGTGTGTATGTTTATGTGATTTCAAACTATCTGACCATTTAGTTCTATAATCACATTTATCACAAGCAAATGGTTTATGTCCAGAGTGTGTTAGTTTATGTCTTTTCAAAGTACCTGAATCTGTAGTTTTGTAATCACATTGATCGCAAGCAAATGGTTTATGTCCAGAGTGTGTCCATTTATGTGTTTTCAAAGTATTTCCCTTTGTAGTTGTATAATTACACTGATTACAAGCAAATGGTTTACGGCCAGAGTGTGTTAGTTTATGTATTTTCAAAGTACCTGATTGTGCAGCTTTGTAATCACATTGATCACAAGCAAATGGTTTATGTCCAGAGTGTGTTAGTTTATGTATTTTCAAGGTACCTGACTGTGCAGCTTTGTAATCACATTGATCACAAGCAAATGGTTTATGTCCAGAGTGTGTCAGTTTATGTGTTTTCAAAGTATTTGCCTTTGTAGTTTTATAATCACACTGATTACAAGCAAATGGTTTACGGCCAGAGTGTGTTAGTTTATGTATTTTCAAAGTAGATGATTGTGCAGCTTTGTAATCACATTGATCACAAGCAAATGGTTTATGTCCAGAGTGTGTTAGTTTATGTATTTTCAAAGTACCTGACTGTGCAGCTTTGTAATCACACTGATTACAAGCAAATGGTTTATGTCCAGTATGTGTCAGTTTATGTGTTTTCAAATAACCTTTCTGTGCAGTCTTATAATCACATTGATCACAAGCAAATGGTTTATGTCCAGAGTGTGTTTGTTTATGTGTTTTCAAAGTAACTGACTGTGTAGCTCTATAATTACACTGATCACAAGAAAATGGTTTATGTCCAGAATGTGTTAGTTTATGTGTTTTCAAATTGACTGATTGTGCAGCTCTATAATCACACTGATCACAAGCAAATGGTTTATGTCCAGTATGTGTCAGTTTATGTGCTGTCAAATGAACTGACTGTGAAGCTTTATAATAACACTGATCACAAGCAAATTGTTTATGTCCAGAGTGTGTTAGTTTATGAATTTTCAAACTATATGACCATTTAGATCTATAATCACATTGATCACAAGCAAATGGTTTATGTCCAGAGTGCATCAGTTTGTGTTTTAGAAGACTTTGTTTCCACACTGATTGGAAACTACAATCATTACAACAATAGTGTGTGCTTTTTGCAATGTTCAACTTTTTTACTTTTCCTTTCTTCACATTGCCGTGTTCACCTCTAACGTGAGTGCTTGTTTCCTGTTGCTCTGTTGAGGTGGATGGCCCGCTCTCTGAGGTTGTGTGTCTGTGATGGTGGCTCTTGCTTGTCCCAGTGTGCTCCAGCTCGCAGCAACTGAACAACTGATGGATCCTCAAGAGTTTCTTTTGATTGGCCTTGTAGCTGCAGGCATGGCACACATGTTCCAACCTGACTGGATCATCTGAATACCGCGCAATGTCGATTCTGTCCACAACTTCGCAGGATTCCTTCAATAAGCCACAAGGTGGAGGGGCCGCGTCCTCATTCTTTATATTTCCCATTACTGAGTCCTCAGCTTCCCATTCCTCCTCATGAGCCAGTCTCTCTTGCTTCACGTCGCTCTCTTCAATGTCGATTTGTTCACACGAGTGCAATAGTTGTGCATCCATAACCTCCGAGACCAGCTCCTTCTCAAGTTTCACAACTGCGTCCATTTTTATCACTTTTACAAAACATAAAACAAACAATCAACGATTAATATGCCTGGGATACAACACGGAGACTGCCTAAAGAGATTACAAGGAACAAGACAAATCACAAAAAAAACCGTTGTGAAGAACGCCTGTGACGCCAGCCTGACAGGTGCCAGCCCAAAATTTAAATTTCCCCATATAAAAAAAAAAAGTTAAAACTTAATTATAATGTAATAAAACAACAAAAAAATGAAATTTTAAATATGCAATTTGAAAGACAATACTAAAAACTATTCAAAATAACCATTAACTTAAAAGAAAAATTCTGATCCCCCCACTTACAGCCCTTTTAGTAAAATGGAATTTCTCATAGATATAGACGCATAGAAGTTCCTTTTTTATTTTAATTTATGTAAATTGAAGGTATAATAAATCAAAAGAGCCAAAAAAATTTAAGTGGAAATTTCCAAGATGCGAAAAAAAAAAATTTGAAATTTGAACATTTTCAACAATTTGACCGAGTTTCTTTAGATGGAATGTTTTTCGAAAATAAAGTAGTAAAGTGCAATTTTTTATTTAAGTTTATGTAAATATATTATATTATACATCATCGCACCTAAAAACAAAGTTGTAAAAAGTTCCGAACTATGATTATTTTTTCTTTGAAATTTACATATTTAAAACAGTATTGAACATTTTTTGATGGATTTTTTTTCAAACACGGACGCATACGAGTTTCTTTTTTATTTCAAATTATGTTAATTAAATACATAATTAATCAATTAAGCCAATAAAATTTAAGTGGAAATTCCCAAGCTACGAAATAAAAATTTTAGAATTTGGTACTTTATAAGAAAATTCCGATTATTTTTGATGTAATTTTTTTCAAACACGGACGCATACAAGTATCTTTTTTATTTCAAATTATGTTAATTAAAGACATATTCAATCAATAAAGCCAATAAAATTTAAGTGGAAATTCCCAAGCTACGAAATAAAAAATCTCGAAGTTGGAACTTTATAAGAAAATTCCGATTATTTTTTATGTAATTTTTTTCAAACACGGACGCATACAAGTTTCTTTTTAATTTCAAAATATGTTAATTAAAGACATAATCAATCAATTAAGCCAATAAAATTTAAGTGGAAATTACCAAGCTACGAAATAAAAAATCTTGAAGTTGGAACTTTAAAACAAATATCCGATTATTTTTCGATGTAATTTTTTTTAAACACGGACGCATACAAGTTTATTTTTTATTTCAAATTATGTTAATTAAAGACATAATCAATCAATTAAGTTAATAAAATTTAAGTGGAAATTCCCAAGCTATGAAATAAAAAATCTTGAATTTGGTACTTTATGAGAAAATTCCGATTATTTTTTTATGTAATTTTTTTCAAACACGGACGCATACAAGTATCTTTTTTATTTCAAATTATGTTAATTAAAGACATAATTAATCAATTAAGCCAATAAAATTTAAGTGGAAATTCCCAAGCTACGAAATAAAAAATCTTGAAGTTGGAACTTTAAAACAAATATCCGATTATTTTTCGATGTAATTTTTTTCAAACACGGACGCATACAAGTTTCTTTTTTATTTCAAATTATGTTAATTAAAGACATAATCAATCAATTAAGCTAATAAAATTTAAGTGGAAATTCCCAAGCTATGAAACAAAAAATCTTGAATTTGGTACTTTATAGGAAAATTCCGATTATTTTTTTATGTAATTTTTTTCAAACACGGACGCATACAAGTATCTTTTTTATTTCAAATTATGTTAATTAAAGACATAATGAATCAATTAAGTCAATAAAATTTAAGTGGAAATTCCCAAGCTACGAAATAAAAAATTTAGAATTTGGTACTTTATAAGAAAATTCCGATTATTTTTTATGTAATTTTTTTCAAACACGGACGCATACAAGTTTCTTTTTTATTTCAAATTATGTTAATTAAAGACATAATAAATCAATTAAGCCAATAAAATGTAAGTAGAAATTCCCAAGCTATGAAATAAAAAATCTTGAATTTGGTACTTTATAAGAAAATTCCGATTATTTTTTTATGTAATTTTTTTCAAACACGGACGCATACAAGTATCTTTTTTATTTCAAATTATGTTAATTAAAGACATAATCAATCAATTAAGCCAATAAAATTTAAGTGGAAATTCCCAAGCTATGAAATAAAAAATCTTGAATTTGGTACTTTATAAGAAAATTACGATTATTTTTTTATGTAATTTTTTTCAAACACGGACGCATACAAGTTTCTTTTTTATTTCAAATTATGTTAATTAAAGACATAATAAATCAATTAAGTCAATAAAATTTAAGTGGAAATTCCCAAGCTACGAAATAAAAAATCTTGAAGTTGGAACTTTAAAACAAATATCCGATTATTTTTCGATGTAATTTTTTTTAAACACGGACGCATACAAGTTTATTTTTTATTTCAAATTATGTTAATTAAAGACATAATCAATCAATTAAGCTAATAAAATTTAAGTGGAAATTCCCAAGCTATGAAATAAAAAATCTTGAATTTGGTACTTTATGAGAAAATTCCGATTATTTTTTTATGTAATTTTTTTCAAACACGGACGCATACAAGTATCTTTTTTATTTCAAATTATGTTAATTAAAGACATAATCAATCAATTAAGCTAATAAAATTTAAGTGGAAATTCCCAAGCTATGAAATAAAAAATCTTGAATTTGGTACTTTATAAGAAAATTCCGATTCTTTTTTTATGTAATTTTTTTCAAACACGGACGCATACAAGTTTCTTTTTTATTTCAAATTATGTTAATTAAAGACATAATAAATCAATTAAGTCAATAAAATTTAAGTGGAAATTCCCAAGCTACGAAATAAAAAATCTTGAAGTTGGAACTTTAAAACAAATATCCGATTATTTTTCGATGTAATTTTTTTTAAACACGGACGCATACAAGTTTATTTTTTATTTCAAATTATGTTAATTAAAGACATAATCAATCAATTAAGCCAATAAAATTTAAGTGGAAATTCCCAAGCTATGAAATAAAAAATCTTGAATTTGGTACTTTATAAGAAAATTCCGATTATTTTTTTATGTAATTTTTTTCAAACACGGACGCATACAAGTTTCTTTTTTATTTCAAATTATGTTAATTAAAGACATAATAAATCAATTAAGTCAATAAAATTCAAGTGGAAATTCCCAAGCTACGAAATAAAAAATCTTGAAGTTGGAACTTTAAAACAAATATCCGATTATTTTTCGATGTAATTTTTTTTAAACACGGACGCATACAAGTTTATTTTTTATTTCAAATTATGTTAATTAAAGACATAATCAATCAATTAAGCTAATAAAATTTAAGTGGAAATTCCCAAGCTATGAAATAAAAAATCTTGAATTTGGTACTTTATAAGAAAATTCCGATTCTTTTTTTATGTAATTTTTTTCAAACACGGACGCATACAAGTTTCTTTTTTATTTCAAATTATGTTAATTAAAGACATAATAAATCAATTAAGTCAATAAAATTTAAGTGGAAATTCCCAAGCTACGAAATAAAAAATCTTGAAGTTGGAACTTTAAAACAAATATCCGATTATTTTTCGATGTAATTTTTTTTAAACACGGACGCATACAAGTTTATTTTTTATTTCAAATTATGTTAATTAAAGACATAATCAATCAATTAAGCCAATAAAATTTAAGTGGAAATTCCCAAGCTATGAAATAAAAAATCTTGAATTTGGTACTTTATAAGAAAATTCCGATTATTTTTTTATGTAATTTTTTTCAAACACGGACGCATACTAGTTTTTTTTTTATTTCAAATTATGTTAATTAAAGACATAATCAATCAATTAAGCCAATAAAATTTAAGTGGAAATTCCCAAGCTACGAAATAAAAAATCTTGAAGTTGGAACTTTAAAACAAATATCCGATTATTTTTCGATGTAATTTTTTTTCAAACACGGACGGATAGAAGTGTCTTTTTTATTTCAAATTATGTTAAATAAAGACATAATTAATCAATTAAAAAAAAAAAATTAAGTGCAAATTCCCAAGCTACGAAATAAAAAATTTCGAAGTTGTCCCGAAGGAAAAACTAAAGTATTTGTAGTAGTATGTAGTAATAATAATCTATAATCTAAGTTGCAAGGATATATTCATTTAAAGCTCTCAGATTTATGCCCACAAACCAACAAGTGTAGTTCGCGCTTATAATAAAAATAAAATCCAAACCTCAAATGAACATAAGCCCCACAACGTTTGCCGACCTTCCCTGAAACAGGGGTGACATTGGCAAAGTGAACCATTTTTTACAGTATGGGTGGTCAGCCTCATACCAACCTATAAGTCAAGGAAATGTTATCATCTATATTTTCGGCGCTCATGTTTTTTTGTTATTAATTTAATTTCGTTCTCAATTTTCTTTGAATTAATGTCCGTTTCATTGTATATTGCTTTTATTTCAGTTAAAAAAATTTTTTTTTCATTAAAAAAATATTCCATACATCTTGGGAAACCCGGTTTGTGAGTTCTCATCCCCAGCTGTCAGGCTGGCACCTGTCAGGCTGTCGTCACAGGCGTTGTGAAGACAGCCTGACAGGCGCTGACAGGTGCACGACTGGTGCAGTGTTGCCACCTTAGTTTTAGTGAAAAAGGGCTAGATCGGGCTAAAGGAGCACAAAAAGAGTTGGTGTAAAAAAAGGCTAAAAAAACACCTGGACTAATGATTTCAATTATGTATTTATATTTTAGTTTGAATCACAATAATTAAAAATATTAGTTATTTTACAAACTAAAATTAAGAAATTTTCCGTTTAGAATCATGTTGCTAAAGATATGTTGCCATAATCGAACAAATGGTATCTACAAAAAAAAAAACAATATATATGACAAAAATCGCGAAAGTTGGATGTTATCGCGATGTTTGCATGGCGCAAATTTCAGATTTTCGTACAATATTTTTAAATAAATGAAAAGGGCTAGATAGCCTTTTTCGGGCTAAATCATTAAACAACGAGTTCACCTACAGTAAAAAGTGCTAGATCTAGCCCCAAAAGGGCTAAGGTGGCAACACTGGACCGGTGTGAAGACAGCCTGACAGGTGCTAGCCTGACATGGAAATCTGGGGATGTAAACGAAAAAACTCGTTTCCCTACATCAATGGATTACTTTTTTTTTGAAAAAAAAATATATTTTAACAATTTCTAGGTATAAAAACATTTAAAGCCCAAGCCGTTAACAAATAAACTTAGTTAATCTATCGCAAACAAAAATATACACGAAAAGGCGTATCCTTCACATATTCATGAAGCTTTGTAAATGCCTTTATGTCAACTGTGAAAAACGAAATCATAGACTGTATTTTTTTACGACTGATTATGTTGACTAGGGATGTACTCAAGCATAATCAGCAATAAAATTTGGAAGATTCTACCCAAGCCACAGAGATTTTTTTTTTTTAATTTTCATAGTTATAAGAAATTTATATTTTCTACGATGGAAGATTGTGAAAAAACGAAATCATAGACTGTATTTTTTTACGATTGATTATGTTAACTAGGGATGTACTCAAGCATAATCAGTAATAAAATTTGGGAGATTCTACCCAAGCCATAGAGAAAAAAAAAGTCGAAATTTTCATAGTCATATGAAAAATCATATTTTTTACGATGGAAGATTGTGAAAAACGATTATAAAATTTTGAAAAAAAATTAACGAGTCCTTAGGACCCAGATCAGTTGCCTCCTCTTTTGACACTAGTGATTTGTATCAGTTTTCATGCAAATCTAGACTTTTTTTTCTCAAAAAGTATAAATGTTTACATTTTTTAAGTATGTTCAAATAAAAGTAAGACTTATTAACTAGAAAACATGAAATTCTAATAAGTTTTATCAAAACTAAAGCCACTAAATTGTGTTGTTGCTTTTAAAGTTTTGCTTAATGTGTACAGTGTAGTGGACTTTTTTTTTAAATAAATAATTATTGATGTTAAAAAATCCACCCTAAAAAAAATATAAATAATTACTTATTGACTTTAACTACTCCACGACATGCATTAATGCTAATGATGATTTTATAAAGTGTTTTTGTTTCTGGATGTTAAATTATTCTCTTTTTTAATAGATAAAGGGATATTTTGAATTTCCCGCTTTGTTTTTTTAACTGTTTCCGGGGGCTATCTTTTATATCCGGTGTTTTTTTCGTGATTTTTCTTGTTAAGGCTAGTTCGCACGAGGCCACTGATTTAGTCAAGTAGCGAGTAATTTAGTAGTGGGCGGGGCGCTACTCGCCCGTGAAGCGTTCGCATTACGGTCCAGTACAGTACACAAGTGCGAAGTTGGCTGCAGAAAGCCCTTTCTATAATGGCGGAAAATTTGAATTGGCTGCAGTTTGAAAATATGAATTGAGTATTAAAATCATGTTATCATAAAGCCCTTTAAATTGGCTATAGTTTGGTAATATTAACTGATTTATGCCCGGCCACCTAGCTAGGAGCCTGTTTAGCAAACAACTTCGAAACTCGACTTTTGTAAATTCGAAATGTATTTTATGGTTTATAAAATAATATACACATTTTAAATAAAAACAACACATGACTATTTGATGTTTAAAATAATATCTACCATTTACGCTGCAAACATTATTTTTTAATTGAATTTTTATCTTTTCAATGATGTGTACAAAGTATATTTTGTATGCACACACTATAATACGGCTCTAGTCTGCAGCTGCATTCAGATGCATTTCTCTGTTGCGTTTTTCGTTGTTGACAATTAACATCAATATTCGACATGTAAAATCGGCATTTTCAAATACACGGCGGTCACCAATCAATTATCAAGTTAAAGAAGAAACATGGTTCAACTTTTCAGAGGCTGACCGCGAGAAACTTGTTCAATCCTGCTACATACGCCTCTCACGTCTGTCACAGATACCAGCTGATGGCTTACAGTGGCATAAAATTGTAATGCCTCTAATTAGTTATCCCCGTGTGTCACTGAATTGTTTCTGTACAAAACAACAAGTAACAATCCATCTGAAGGATATCATAAGGCCTGTGATATGACAAATTTATGGTAGGTACCTATAAACATCGATCAATGTAAAAGATCGATGTTTTTAAATACGTAATAAATTCATGGACGATAATAGTTATTTCCACAACATCTTTACCAAAACTATATTTGTACAGCTCTATTGTCAGCAAGGAGCTACATGATTGTATTTTTGACAGCTGATATCCGCACCAAAAATCGATGTCATACTATTCTTATCGAAAAAAAATTACCTTTCTCAAAACTTTTTGGACGTAGATAAGTCCTAGCAACTTCTATATTCTCAAGAGTTTCTAAAAAAACAAGGATATCGGTGTGCATATCCACTTATTTACAGTTTAAACATGACATAACCTGACTGACAGGTCGCTAAGTTTAGGGAGCGGAACATCGGGCTCGCAAATATAAGAAGTTCTTAAGTACTTAAATATTTTTAAACAGCACTTTATCTTTAAATATTCTTGCTGAAAACGGGCATTATCTTTTCAAACTGCAGCCAATTTAAATTGCCGCCATTCTTGCATTTCCGTTTCCCCGCCAAGAGTGAGCGGCCAATGGCGCGGCCGCTAATAAACTCGACTCGGACTCGGGCTTTTCCGTGGCTCTTCGGACTCGGACTTTTCCGTGGCTTCTCGGCAACACTCGCCCACGGACGGTGGGCGGGGCCGCTACTTGCCCGAAAAAATAGAATGAAATGGATCGGCTTGACTAAACCATTGACTTAACTACTGGACTAAATTGTTGGGGTTCGCACACGTTTAGCCACTAAATTACTCGTTACTTGGCTAAATTACTCGCCTTGTCCGAACCAGCCTTTAGAGATTGTAATTTATTTCTTTCGACAGTCTCCGTCACGGAGACTCCGTGTTGAATCCCAGACATATTAATTGTTTTATGTTTTGTAAAAGTGATTAAAATGGACGCAGTTGTGAAACTTGAGAAGGAGCTGGTCTTGGAGGTTTTGGATGCACAACTATTGCACTCGTGTGAACAAATCGACATTGAAGAGAGCGACGTGAAGCAAGAGAGACTGGCTCGTGAGGAGGAATGGGAAGCTGAGGACTCAGTAATGGGAAATTTAAAGAATGAGGACGCGGCCCCTCCACCTTGTGGCTTATTGAAGGAATCCTGCGAAGTTGTGGACAGAATCGACATTGCGCGGTATTCAGATGATCCAGTCAGGTTGGAACATGTGTGCCATGCCTGCAGCTACAAGGCCAATCAAAAGAAACTCTTGAGGATCCATCAGTTGTTCAGTTGCTGCGAGCTGGAGCACACTGAGACAAGCAAGAGCCACCATCACAGACACACAACCTCAGAGAGCGGGCCATCCACCTCAACAGAGCAACAGGGAACAAGCACTCACGTTAGAGGTGAACAAGGCAATGTGAAGAAAAGCAAACTCAAAAAGTTGGCCATTGCTAAAAGCACACACTATTTTTGTAATGATTGTAGTTTCAAATCAGTGTGGAAACAAAGTCTTCATAAACACAAACTGATGCACTCTGGACATAAACCATTTGCTTGTGATCAATGTAATTATAAGACTGCACAGAAAGGTAATTTGACATTACATAAACGAACACACTCTGGACATAAACCATTTGCTTGTCATCAATGTGATTATAAAACTAATTGGTCACATAGTTTGAAAATACATAAACTAACACACTCTGGCCGTAAACCATTTGCCTGTAATCAGTGTGATTATAAAACTACAAATGCAAATTCTTTGAAAACACATAAACTAACACACTCTGGACATAAACCATTTGCTTGTGATCAGTGTGATTATAAAACTAAAAGGGCAAATTTTTAAAAAATACATGAACTAACACACTCTGGACATAAAACATTTGCTTGTGATCAATGTGATTATAAAGCTTCACAGTCAGCTCATTTGACAGCACATCAACTGACACACTCTGGACATAAACCATTTGCTTGTGATCAATGTGATTACAAAGCTACACAGTCAGGTCATTTGACAACACATAAAGTAACACACTCTGGACATAAACCATTTGCTTGTGATCAGTGTGATTTTGGAACTAAATGGTCACGTAGATTGAAAACACATAAACTGTCAAAACACATGTCAGGTAGCTGGAGGCCCAGCTTACCTGTTAATTGTCATGAAGTGGAAGAAGACGTCCCGGCTGTGATAGAGGAGCCATGTGAAACTCAGGAGGAGAGAAAGTGATGCAACATTATAGCAATGTTTCAGCAAGTCCGGTCGGTAGCTCAGTTGGTAGAGTACTTGTATTCCATGCCGTGAGCTCGGGTTTGAATCCCACTGAGGGTGTGAAAAATGATTTCCCGTTTCGGTGTTTATTTCAAACCTCAAAATAAAATACCGGCAAGGTATTTCACTCAGCCTTTACAAGAAATGAGTATCAGCCCTTTCGGTTGCCGTTGCTGGGAAACCACCACTTCATCTGAAGTTCAAGTTCAAGCTTGCACATGCCGCATGTGAACCTACAACATAAAAAACAAATCTCAAATATACATATACACCCTGCAACTCTTACCACCTTCCCCGAAACAGGGGTGACATCGGAAAAATGAAACATTCTGTACAGTATGGGTGGTCAGCGTCATTGTCCATTGGTCTCCTACGATTGACTAAGCAAGGTGTACATGTCAACTTATCAGAAATTGAATAAATAAAAGACATTGTATGGTTTTACTGAAGGTTTTTTTGTATTTCATATTTTAGTTTTGTGTCATTTTGTTCACATTGTGGTTTCAGGATCAACATTATTTACACGCAGAAAACAAGCAGTGCGCTCACTCGCACACACACACACACCACCAATACATTCTCGCACACATACATAACATCCCTATGTTCATTCATATCATCATTATGGACATTACGTCAGTGTCAGTGGACATATTGTCGTGGAACCCTTCTGGAGCAGACCTATCGTACTTTACATACCAACATACTTAACTACGATCAAACATTAGGTTCCATACAGAAGGTATACGGTTCAGTCAAAAGTATATCCAAAAACATTTCCTGAATACACTAGAAAGAATTTCAATGCTGCAATTGCGCTAGACGGTTCTACGCTTGAAATCATCCATTCCACAACGCTCGGACTGGCAGAAAACATATTTGAAACAAACAATGGCTCGTGTGCGACCATAATATTGAAAAATAATAACAAGTGATGCAAAAAGTGTATATGTGGATAAATAATTATCAGGACTGCCTAATGCTGCAAAGCGACCTGGATAGGCTTTCACTTTACTGTGTCCTTAATGATTTATCTCTGAATGTAAATAAGTGTCAATAAATAACTTTCACTCGAAAGAAAATTCCCTTAACTTACAACTATCAGATTTATAATAATTATTTGAAAACCGTAACCGGAGTGAGGGACCTTGGAGTTTATATGGACGCTGGACTAATTTTTGATTCACATATCTTTTCCATCACTGAGAGGGCTTACAAAATGCTGGGATTTGTCTTGAGAGCTTGCAGTGATTTTAAGGATTTGAATGCAGTTAAAACACCGTATTTTGCCTATGTTCGCAGTATTCTTAAATTTGCATCTCTTATTTGGAACCCCATGTGTGATACATGTATACGTCGACTAGAATGTATCCAGAACAAATTTCTTAAGGATCTAAATTTCAGGGCACATGTTTACTTTAATGATCATCGTGCTGCCGCTCATCATCATGGAAAAATGCCTATGGAATCCCGTCGGGTTCTCCGAGACATGAGTTTTTTATATGGCCTCATTCATGGCTATATTGATTCTAATAGGGTATTTTCACATTTTATTTTTTTGTGATTTAAATTCGTTTATGCTTTATTAGCCCAAAACTTCTTGAATTTTAATTTTAGTTGTTTTTTTAGCTAAGTTATAAGCATTTTAAAATCGATTTTTGAATTTTCGCGCCAAAACGCTACAAGATGAAATTTTCTCGCGTGACGTCACGGTCTTGTAGACATCGCCGTATCAACTGACAGCCCTCACATTTATGTCATTCAACCATTGCTTGTTCATGTTAAAACCACAGATCACTGAGTTAAAACCGTTGCGGCTGTTGTTTTTTTAAGAAGTTTGTGTGTTTCTTTAAGAACGTTTAATTTGTTCTGTTGTTTTCATTTGTTTCTGTTATCAACAACACATGTCAACGGAGTATGGAATGCCAATAAAAGAATGTGACGTCACAGCACCGGAAATAGAAGAAGCAGATCTCATATCCCTTTAAAAACTTGTCCAAATTTCTGTATTTTCTTTTTTAAATATAAAATCGAAAAAAAATATTTTCGGCTTCAAATCAACATATTATTATTTGATTTTTCGAAATCTATCAAAATAATATACTTTTTATCATATTCCTCACTATTGCAAATACCCTATTCTCTATGTGGGGGGATCACTTATCCTGTACCACACTCAAGACTTGTATTCTTGTTTAGATAAAAAAAAAAGACGCACTAGACTTGATTCTCTATCCTTTTCTGATACATGTCATTCAAATAGGGTAGTTGCAGTGGTAGGGAAAACGGTTGAAAATAATATGGTTCTAGAGTACATTTCAAGGATCACAACCATATATTTTTTGTGTAGTAAAAATAAAAATATTGATAATTTTCAAAAATAAAATGCGGAGAATTTGAGTCGCGCCAAAACGGAGCGCGTTCGACTTAGCGAACAATGACGTCAAGGTTCGCCACTGGTATGGCCACTGGGCCCGTCGATACCTACACTCCGAAGATGTATCGTCATATCTGCCTAAATAAACTTTATATTTTATTTATTGATTTAAAAATGTAATTTGTCGTGTATGTTCCTTGACTTATAGGTTGGTATGCGGCTGACCACCCATGCTGTAAAAATGGTTCACTTTGCCAATGTCACCCCTGTTACAGGGAAGGACGGCAAGAGTTGCAGGGTGTATGTCCATTTGAGATTGGTTTTTATGTTGTAAGCTCACATGAGGCACGTGCAAGCGCGAACTTGTACGTGTCTGGTTGTGGGAATGCATGTAATGTGAATCTCCAATGTAACATATCTTTGCAACTTAGATAAGATTAGATTAGCTTAGATAAACAAAATGACCTTTTTTCCGGAAATCGAGAATACGCTAATTTTAGAGCTTTAGTTTAAAAACTAAGCAAGATTTTTTTTTTTAAAAACGCAGATGCATTTTTAAAAATGTATTCTATCATTTTATACAATGAAAAAAATTTGTGATATT
Organism: Agapetus fuscipes; assembly: GCA_951799405.1. NCBI lineage: Eukaryota > Metazoa > Arthropoda > Insecta > Trichoptera > Glossosomatidae > Agapetus > Agapetus fuscipes. The sequence continues at coordinate 3,469,417 of OX637354.1, read as the reverse complement.
ACCCTATTATGCTAAAAAATCAATAATGCACAGATTGCTCAGCACTTACAATGATAATTTTAACGATTTAGACATATTTGCATAAGCAACATTGGGCGCAGATGCTACTTGGATGGGTTACCGCTCAGGTACACCGCGTGTCGTTGGCAAAATATATATATATATATTTCTATTATCAAAAAGTAAATTTCTCGACGGTGTGAGTGCTGTTTTATCAAGGAAGCTCCCTTCTCATCCCTCCTTTCCTCGAACATCCTCTCTCTGTGTATTTGCGCATATATATATATAAATATATTTCTTATTTTTCTTAAACTTGTTCTCTGTAAGTTAGTTTTTTCTGATGTTTTATTGTTAGTTGGTTTTTTCTTGTGTTTTATTTTTAACCTTGTTATTTTATTTTTTTCTCTTCGTATTGCTATATGTACATAGATATGGATTGTTTGTATCTTTGAAATTTTTAAGTTAACGAAACCTATAATTGGCCTTAAAATATTTTTCTTTTAATTTTCTTGTGACTTTATGTTTTGTATGTGCTGTTGTGTTTCTTAAATAAAAAAAAATACTTGCATACAAAAAAATATGAAGTTTATACTGTTATAAACTAAAGGTAAATCAATTTGTATGTTGGAAACAAAAGAAACAAGCGTGTTACAAATTCAATACACAAAGTCATCATAATCTTTGTCAGGTTGTCTCCTTGGTGCCGGTTTGTCTTATGTTCATCAGAGGTAATTTCACATGAGCCATGCTAGTATGTGTACTGAACCAATGCGTCTAATGATTCTTTGGAGGTCTACTAGTGTGGTGTATTGAAAGCCCATCTATACAAGTTTATATTTTTAATGCAGTAAGTAATATTTAATCAAAGTTAGTTCAATATATTCAAGTCTTGCAATCTTGCGGTCTTCAAGCTTACACTGCGTCCAGGCGGGAGTCTTCCTCAAACCGCCGTGCTTGCGTGGCGAGCAGGATGCTTGATGCTTGAAGGGGGGGAAGGAAAGGAAATATGGAAGTTGAAATCAGGAATAAACATGTAACTTTTGAGTAAATTCTGATTGGCCCTAACAAGGACCTTTGTGTTGAAGATGGAGAAAACGTAAGACTGGTCCTAAGAAGAACCTTTGTGTTGTGTCGTGAGCGTGTTCTACTGGAGACTGTTGCCTCAAGTCCCTTCCAGGCGGGAAGGTCTCGAAGTCTTCCAGGTGAAGATAAAGCTGCGGAGATGTCCAGGCGAAGGCGCAAGGTAGTTTGAACGTCTCGGCTTGGAATTTGGCGGGAGCGCGAGGCGGCTTGAAATTTGGCAGGAGCGCGAGGCAGCTTGTAAGTTGTAGCGCGGTAGAAGTTGTCCGCTCGGTGGTCTAGGTGTCTCTGCGGTACTGCGATTTGTGCGCCGTTTTTATAGCGGCCGTTTTTGCACACGGGCCCACTAATAGGGGTGGGCACACACGATTTTTGGTGTATCCTATCTGGTTTTATTCTTCTGGTCCTCTGCACCACAATTCCTTCATTGAAAGTTCATCATTGAATCAAATGGTAGATAAGCCAAACAAGCACTGGGGGGACGAGGTGTTGCCCAGATAAACTTGTCATACTGTGTCCAGTTGATAAATTCGTCGCGTACAACCAAAAAAGGCAATCTAAGAAATGAGAGAAATACAAGAAAAAAGGAAAACGCTTTCTCATACTTTCCACGCATTCATCTCATTTTTGATAAAACAAAAATTTAGATTGTTACCATTGATAATACTCATACACACTTTACTTGGTTACAGTGGGGTCCTATGTACACTCTATTCTACAGTATTATTGCTCTGTCATAACAAGCAATCCTACGTCTTTGAGATTTGTACATATATAAAATACACATTCTAACAATGAAATTAAATAAAAAAGTCGCTAGGTCAAATAATGAAATTAAAAAGTAAAAAATTATACAAATTAAATTAAAAGAGTCAAATATTATAAAAATTCTTAAATAGGTGTGTCTTTAGGCTTCGCTTGAAACTGTCGAGGTCAGAGGCAACTCATTCCAGAGCTTGCGACCTGCATGGCACAGAGCACGATCTCCATAGAAAGTTTTTCGTACTCTGTACGGCAGAACCAGCTCATGGGCCGCACTCTGCGCAGATCGCAGAGCACGATGCCTGTCCCCCAAATCTCTGAAACAGCACATCTCCCTGATATAATCTGGCGCCACACCAGTGACAGCCTTGTACATGAGGGTACACACTTTGTATTGTATTCGGGCCTCAAACGGTAACCAATGTAGCTCCCGCAGGAGAGGTGTACAGCTGTCGTATTTTCCAGCACCGAACACAACACGCGCTGACTCCCTCATTACAGACTGCAGCCTGTTCAGCTGCGCATGTGGCAAACCTATCAGAATCGCGTTGCAATAATCAATCCTAGACAGAATCAGTGAAGATATTAAGCTTTTTAAACAGTCATTCGGTAAGTATCGTTTGACTGTCTATACCGTATTTTCTGGAATGAAATCATCCATTACAGGCTACTTGCCTGTAATCTTTATCTCGACACTCTTAAAAGCCACTTGCACTCCCAC